>VNJU01003469.1:0-178110 GCA_008042675.1 Drosophila seguyi | reverse complement strand
TATTGTTAATACACATCGAGCGGAAGGCCACGGCAGCCAATGCTCTTTACTGTTAGTTAGTTAATTTGTTTTAACAAGCTGCTAGCTTTATATAATAATAATAATTTATACCCTTATAATGGCCTTATTAGCCATTATTAGTACCGCTTATCGCAGGTCACTGCGGCTCTCGCATGAGCCAGCCAGCACACACACAGGTAGTATTATTTCTGGCGGGACCCCTCTCAAATTTCAGCTCCGGTGTTCGCTTTTTGCCTCGGCTCTTGGCTGTTCCCCTTCTGGCTGTTGACAAAAATAAAAATGAAAAATTATCGCAATAAATTAAATTTGCTATCGCAAGACATTAATTCTCGGCTGAGCAGAAACAACAGCCACAAATCGAAAGGAATGCCGATCTCTGGCTTGGCCGTTGAAAGTGAAGCTTGGTGGCAGCAACAAAAGACTTGGACAGCGAACTGGCCAGCGCTGGGAGAGTGATTTGGGAGCTTTGCATTTGGGAATTCCCAAGCGATTTGAGCTCGTATGGATTTATGAAGGAATTTCGTTGAATGCTGGAACACAAGAATTAATCGATCAATTAATTTCCATCTCTCGGAATTAACATAGAAATTTAAAGATTATTCAAATTGTACGATATACGGATATTTAGTCAGAGTTCTACTGAGTGGAACTTAACGGTTGCTTGGCCATAGTTGGTCAGCATGCACATTCTTTGGTCACGACAGGAACTTTGATTCTTCACAATTATATTCAAATTAACGCTGCCTGCCTACACGCTCTCCTGGGGCCACTTCTGGGATCTCTCTGCTCCTCGGGTCCTAGCTGCTAATTAGCAAATGATTTACTACGCAGCTCGCCAATACAAATACCCACACAGATGGCATATGGGGAACCACCCAAAAAGCTGCAGAAGAAGACACAAAGCCAAACCGCAGGAGACAGGCTGGCCGCCAGGGAACCATTAAAGGCAGAAACAAAATCAAGGGCTGTGGCAAACCAACAATTTTCAGACATAAAACAATTTCTGCTCGCCACACAGGCCGAGCGACTGAGAGAGAGAGGCTGGCTGTGGCCTCGACTCGATCATCATTGCGGAGATAATGATGATCTGCGTGTGTGGTGTGATCGGTGGTCAGATGCTGCTTCTCCTCCTCCTCCTCCCTCTCCGCACCGAAAATTATTAATTATAGTCACGAAAGGAAATAAAGATTTCATTTCAACAGAAAATGTAAAACAAAAGCAGTAAAAAATAAAAAATAAACAGAAACCGAAACCGAAAAAGCGGGGCCCGCACAGGCATTTCTCACAGTGCAGCTGCCTGCCGCTCTGGGAGAGCCCCCTAAAAGGATTATAAAAAAGTTGTCGAAACAAGCCATTGGCAACAACAGCCAGGCAGCCTCAACATTATTAAGAAATTAAGTAATTTCTTTTTTATTTATGCTCCACGGGTTTTACTTTAGATTATCTGGCCTCGGGCCCAAAGCTGGCCGCATAAAAGGGTAGCTCTACCCACTCCACTGCACTCTGCAGCTGCTGCCCGTTCCGATCCCGATCGGGATTCGGATCGGATCGGATCCCCATCCACCTAATATCCCCCAGATCCAGTCCGAGTCTCAGTCCCAGTCCAAGTCCGTATCTCTGTCCGTCTGTGAAATTTATTAACGATTTTTTATATGATTTTTGTTTTTATTTTATAACTCTGTTTCGACTGCGGCGTGGAGCTGGGCATAGGATGTAGTCGAGGTGTCCGCATAGACACTTCGGGTGTTGGCCAAGTTTTCGCTTTTTGGGAAGCCTCCGCTTTTGACCAAATAATTCCCGATCGCCGGCCTTAAGTGGGGCTAATTTGTTTGGCTGCTAAAAAATGTTTGAGCCGCGCTAATCAGCCGCATAAATTTCGGGCTGAGACTCTTCGTGTGAGTCGGAGTCCGAGCAGGCTGATTAGTAATTTGCGGTCGGGATATGACTGCGACCACACAGAGTCTCTGAAAAATAGCAACAAATTAATTGAGTGGGTGCTGAAAAGGAAGTTGGTAATCGGTTTGACCGCAACATTTGGCAATAAAATGGATGGCTTCATTTTGGGAACAAAAGAAAGACATCTAACAGAATTTTAAAAAATATCTATATATAAATGGCTGTTAAACTTGAAATATTAGTTAATATATTATATTTGATTTTTAAACTGATGAAATTAATCTTCGGTTACTTTATTATTTATTCAAGATCTCAAAAACTGCAGTTTTAATTTAATTGAGAAATAAAGTTACAGTTCACATTCACAAAGTTATGGCCAAACAACTAGATTTTAACAATACTTTTTATGGCAATTTAACGATTGTGAAAAGCAGTTAACTTATTTAGCAATTGATTTCTGGAATAAGCTGCCTGTATTATAACCACATGCCGAGGAATTCCCATCAATACATGATCGTTTAAAGTTCAACAGCGAAAACACTCCCATAAAGCACAGCCTCCAAAATTCTGACAACCATTACAAATCATTAAAATAATGTTGAATGTTCGCTGCTCATTCGCTCGTATAACACATTTATGGCATTTCTGCCTGTCATAAGGCCAGCAAACAGACATTTTTATTTGTAGTTTGCTGTGCACGCAAAACGCATTGAATGTTGAACATGATAAATGGTAATGATGAACGATCATCATGATCGGCCCGCTGTGAGAGCTTCATCTTCATCTTCATCCTGTGAGCTGCTGTTGGTTTTTCTAATTTGTAAGCCGAAAGATCAGCGATCGACACACGCTTGGCTACTTTTTGGCGCTCCACGGGGTGCAAAAAAAAAATAAATGCTAAATACAGCCAAAGGCTTTGATGCCGCCAACGTTGATGGCCAATGAATAGTGAACATTGTTTTCATTCACATATGACGGTGCTGGCAAAAAGTACTAAATGGTACGGTTAAGCCTGTGGGATTAGAAGAAAAACACCTGTGAAAGTATGCTGGGTGTGCAAGTCAGATAGAAATATTTATGCTTCTTAAATTATTATTTTTCTTAGCTTGTCTGAAGATTTACACATCTTTAAGTCTGTAGCTTTTCTTTAGAAATATAAATCATCAAAAAATATCTATATTTTTGCAAAATAATTTTACCGACTTATTCCCAGACACAGCGGAATATACCATAAGTAACCAAATAACCTGAATATCACCAATTGGTTCGAATAACAAGTTTCCAAAAACGTGTTTTAAAAAATCTAGTCAATTCCAATTTGTTATCCATCCACCCGCGTATATATTTTGTATTCCCACCCCATCAATTATACAATTTATTAAATTGTAAATGCCGTTGAAATACGAGCCCAAGACGCACCTCTATCGGTTTCCATGGTGCCCAGCGTCGACTCCCTGGTCCAACGGCATCCCCATCCACATCAGTCAAACATCATTTAACTGGAGGCTAATCCGCAATCAGCGCGATTTCTAATTTGCACCACAAGGTGTGCCTCGCCACTCCACTTGAATCCACTCAATTCCACACGAGCGCAAACACCAGCCGGGGCTAAATACTAATAAATTTTTAATGAAATTTTTCATATTTATATTTCGCCCGAGAGTCTCGGGCAGTTACAGTCACAGACAGCGTGTCGCTCCCAACCCTTGAGCATCGACCGAGTCGAGCCGAGCAATTGATGTGGCTGCCTTACCTGCTCCATTGAATTGAAAATAATTAATAACAATAATTTGCTGCACGATAAGAATTCCATTAAAGACGCAAAATGTATTGAGCAGTTGTTCGTCGTTGATCGTTTGTTGGCGGGACTGGAGGGGGGCGTGGCATTCGGGCCCCTTCAATACAAAGAAAAAAATACAAAAAATTATGAGAAACAACAAAGGAGGGAAACCTCGACTTACCTTTATTTCGTTTTTGAAGCACTTTTCGGGGCTGATTGTCGATGATTTTCTTCGCTTTTTTCCCCCGTGTTTCTTTGTGTGCATATATCTAGATTAAGCCCTCGGGCCACAAACACATAAAATCAAAAGCCGAAAATCAACAACCAGAAACAACGGGTCCACCGTTGATTATTGAAATCTGTGTGTGTGCTGATGTTGAATCTCTTACTTTTCGGTCGTTCGCAGCTAGACATTTTGGCATTTCATGACACCCCGCTCAGCGTTCAGTGTTCAGTATTCAGTTGTTTTCAGTTTTCAGATCCCGTCTCCCAGATCTCTGCCGATCACTCCGCACCAATCCACATCCACAGCCACTCAAGACGGAGCCCAGTTTGGGCGACTGTGGAGCGTGGAGCTTTTGTCATGGCAGACTTCTTGGCAACGCCAAATGCTTTGTGTTTCGTTATGCCCTCGGGGAGGAAGCTCATAAGTTCGAGGGTGGCTTCTTTATTATGGGGAATTAAATGATTTCATTTTAAGATATATCACACATCTATAAGGTATTTCAGATACACCCATTACAATTGTATGTCTTGGGTCTTATTGTTTTATTTAATAATACAATTGCTTAACCACTAAACCTCAATCGCCCCTCGCGCATAGACGGCATATGTTCGTGTGGCACAGCCTCATCATCATTTTAGATCGCTCGGTGAGGGTGTTGGGTGCTCCTTCCCTGCCCCACTAGTTCGAGAACTTGACCTGCCCATATCCCCATCCCCAGGCCGTCTTCATCGCCATTCCACAATCGCAGGGCAGTCAGTCAGCCCCCTTTCCCAGCCGAAGACCGAGTCCAAGTCCAAATACAAGTTGCATCGGTCTGCACCGGGGTGGTCCAATTGTACTTGGACTTGAACGATTGGCTGGCTCACGAATTGCATTAAAATTGCAATTTCAGCAGCGCGCAAAGTTCATGTCAGACATTATGTTTGCTCCGCCGAGGGAATTGTGGGAGGATGGAGAACAGAGGCCCAGTCCGAGACCGAGTCCGGGGCCACACTGGCTGGCTGGATTCGAGGGAACGGCCATTTTCCCTCAATATGTTATGTTTGTTTGTTTGTTTAGCTCAACTGAACTGAACTGAGCTGGGCTGAGCTGAGCGGAGCTGAACAGTTCCTGTTCGGACAAAAGCCACGACGATTTCAACGCTTCGTCGTGTTCTTTGTGCGCCTGTCTGAGCCAGAGTCTGCTACAAGAGTTCTTGAGCTTGGACTTGGCTCGGACTTGGGGCCGAAAGTAATTTATTTCTTTATTGTTTTACGAATTTACAATGCAACTGTGGGGCAACAAGGCAGGGAGAGCCAGCGACAGAGACAGAGACAGAGGCAGAGCCATAACAATCACGCCGCAGTTGTTGTTGCGTGTTGCATTTGGGGTGACCACCTTGGCGGCCAGATGCGATGCTCTGACTCCAACTTGGACTCTTGCCTCTGGCAACGACATTCGAGGCTGCTGCGCCGCACTCATCAGTGTCAATGCCGGCAACGAACGATGGTCCAGGCTCCATGGAACCATGCATTCATGGTGGATGGGATCCATGGATCTCGGTGTGTCCTCCTTGGTGTGTGGTACGCATGCGCCCGGCAGCGCCCCGAGGAATGCGTTGCACGAAATGCAAAATGTCAGCGGCGGCGGCGGCCCAATCGCAGCTCCGCTCGCCACTCACTCGCCGAAACATTCCTGCCGACCAACAGGAATTTCTTTTGTTTTCTGTGAGAAATTTCAAGCCAACACATAAATTGTCGTAGGCGCAAGCGGCTAAAAGACTCCTGCCTGCCACACAGCTACCACAGTTTCCCAAGTCTCATCTGGGAGGCGAGTTGCGAGTACACTAATCAGAATCGTAATCCAAAATAATAAATATAAAATTAGGAAATATTATTAAACAATTTAAATTACCTTTCATATCCATTAAATACTTTTTTTTTATGTTTACAAATTCTTAAAGAATCAATCAACATCAATTTCAAGCAAAATCTACAATTGTAGTAAGTAAATTTCATGCTGAACTTTATGATATTAAAACAATTATATTTAATTTGACAGGTAATTTGTTTCATCCTCAAAAACCCCATTCCTGTTGCCAAGTGTAGCTTCAAAGAGCCGAGCAATTGTTGCTGGTTGCTTTCGGCTTGGCTTGTTGTTGTCGGCTTTGGGAGCTGATCATCAGCGCTGGCATTTAGACAATTAAAATACTTCAAGTGCTTGTCTTTCGCTCAACGTCACATTTTATTTATTTATGTGCATTAATTCGCTGGGTAGCTTATAAATTTTCGGATTCCCCCGCCGCTGCAACCAGCCCCTGCCGCCGAAGGATAACAATGAGCAGCGGCTCAGATCCGTTCGCAGAGTGTTCGGGATCAAGTTCGTTTGCCAAGTCTTTCGATTGCTTCGGAATTGCAGCGCGCCTATTTGATGATTGGCTATTTTTAGCCCGCACTTACACAATTCATTTACATATTAAATACGAAAATCAGGCATTCGATTGCTTATTCAACTCAATCAAAATTCCGAGGAAAAATTCCTCAGTCGTATCATTTACAACCAGTGCCTGGGCAGCGTGCTTGATTCCGAGTCCGATCGGATCATTCAGTAAATTGGCACTGTCAGTCGCCCGCGTCCCCCGCCAGTATCACCCCCACCTGACAACATTTTAACTAACTGCCTGACAAATACGAAACAGTATAATTTTTCAATTAGCAAATGATAAATCAAACTAACACTCAACGGCCGCTGGGGCGCGGGGAGCTAGTGTCAAATTGAAAATTCAAATGCAGTCTTTAGTTTATTAATTGCTTCAACCGATGGACTGGATGGGGGAGCTGGAAAACTGCCCAGGCTGATGCGATTCATAATTACGCATATAAGCAACTATTTTGTTTATTTAATGCAATTAGTGACGGAGAACTCGAAGGGAGAACTTACAAAGGCCTGACTATGGGATTACAGGGCAATTGGTTTGAAGTATGGGGATGATGAAACGATAAATAATACTTAAGTATTTGCAAATATTGTTGATATTTTAGAAATTCCTCATAGACAATTGTCAGGAAATGGGAACTGGAATTTAATAGTCATCTTAGTAGATTGATTGAGCTAAAAAACTTAAAGACATTTTTCTTGTACCTTTTATTATATTTAAAATAGAAATACAATCGTAGTGCAAGCCCAATTAAAATAAATTGCAACTCATTTACAGTGCATTATTCCTCAATCTTTTTTGCATTTATTCTTATTTCAGCAATAAAATATACCAATTAATTATAAAAATAATAAAGAGTGCTGTAGTCGCTGCGTTTGCAGAAGTCTGGCGTTACTGCTTTGCTGTAATGGCCACCGTTTTATTGGCTTTTTTGCAAATAAAGGGAAAATTAAGATTCAATTTATGCATAACTGTAAAGATAACTTTCAACTGGATTCTAGCGACGGTCAACGGGGCTGGAGCAGGAAATATAATTGGTATTTTACGGCCCAGTTCGGTTGAGTCATTAGGGCTTGTGAAACAAGCCCATAAATGTCACAGCGAGTGCCGCGAGTTATCAAGTCGCGTAACAAACAAATTTCCAAGCGCCCGAGCAGAGTAGGAGACAAACTCCAGCTGAGTTCACACGGCTCGAGCATGCTGCAATGAATTCACATTCAATTAACTTCTCGCCTCATTTGAATAGCAGGGCACACGTTCGGAAATGCTAATTGGATATTAAATACAAATATATTCGATTCACAGGCAGTCATTGCCATTTCCAGATTTCTGCTGATTAATTGTTTTGTTTTTGTTTTGATTACACTCGAATATGCCACCGGAGCCGCCTCACTTTCCTCGCACTGCCCGGCTGATGCCAGATCCTCCTAGTGCGAGCCTTGGGCTGCGAACTTGTCTGCTCCTAACGAATGACTTAGGCAGCGAACTTGCCCCAGCGGCAGTGCCAGTGGCAGGCTTGCCGTTGCCTTCATTAGTTGACTGCGGCTTATATGCTAATGGCGCATGTGGGGTCCGCTTCCACCCAGCGTGTCCTGCTGTCAAACCGGCCACTAAACTGGCATTTATGCGCAGCACCTGTTGGGTGCCACCGCCTGTTAGACATTAATCCGTGGCATTTAGTTACGCTTTAATAAGATTTCTTGCTCCCGGCCCGGTACGTTCTTTCGGTCTGCCGGGGAAAGCTGGAAAGCATTCTTGGTCGCCTGTTTCTTTTTTAAATATTTATTCCCTTCTTTTTTTTGCGGCAACCGAAGCTGCAGACAAAGCGACGCGCTGCGTCCACCGCAACCACAGGCGGCTGGCTGGGCTTTCCATGGCTGTGGCGCCCCATTTTAACACCCGAGTGTGTGTGTGGTTATTAAAATACCAAGACTCTTGCCTTATTTATGGTATTAACTGCCTTATGGCAGGGTAGCCAGGCCAAAGGAGAAGTTAAAAGAAGTAGGTGAAGGATGCTGATTACAGTGTTTAATGGTAATAAAAGCTAAAGAAAACTGTGACTTGAATTAGTAAGGAGCAAGATCCTTCTTGTGCAAAAAAGAAACGAAGGAATTTTCCTGAAAAAAGTCACGTTTCTTCTTTCAATTTCCTTTATTTACTTTGTTAGTCAACCAGTGAACTTATAAGCTTATTGAGTTATTTATAAACTAAGCCAGCAATTTCATCTAAAAAAAGATAGTACAGATGGACATGCTATGGCATGGAAATGTAAGTAATTTGTACAAGCATATTCAATTGTTTAAAATTCTAGGCTAATAATGTCAAGATATTTGTAAGTGTATGTTAAGTTCTCATTACGCTCAGGCTTCTTAAGATCTAATGGAATTTCAGTAATGAGGAACAAGCTGTTCCCCCAACGTGAGTATTATGTTCTTCGACGGCATGCCATCGACATGATCGGCGGCATGCAAATGGGCACCGGCGGATGCCTGTGGCTTGTGGAATATCTAACGAGTGTTGAACTAATTAAGGTCGAGCACACCAGACCTATATAAGGCTTCGCGGCAAAGAGAGCCATACATCATGCACTCTTGCCCGGATCGGAGCCATTAAGAAATTACACGAATTTCGAACTTCAGCCAGGCAAAAGTGCAACTGTTATATGGCCAAGAGATCGGGTTCGAGATCGAGATCGAGATCGCTGAAAGGGCAAACACTCTTGAGTTGTACGCCTGAACACTCGACTTGGAAGTGGAAGTAGCGGGGGAAGGGGAACGCAGATCTGGGATCGGGGAGGATGACGGCTGAGACAATGCCGGATGATGATCTGCCAAGATCCAGATGCAGATCCAGATCTACCCAAGGAGCCAGTGAGCAATTCATTCATATTTGTATTTACTTAACTTGCCGATGAGGAGGATGATGATGGTTCCCGAGGAGGAGATGCGGTGATGATGACTTGCACCTTAACGAGACCTGAATCTGTGGCTCTTTTCTGCCTTTCTGCCTTCATATTTCCCCCGATATGACGATATGAAAGGCGCAGTCTTGCTGCGAGTGAGTATTTTATGGGACGCCCGTTGGCCGTGTAAATGGAGTTTCGACAGCCTAATTGGAGATCAACGCAGTATAATTGTCTGGCCAGGCCGAGCTGCCGCTGCTCCGGCTTCTGATGATGAAGTCGTGGCCCGAGAACAGGTGAATGAATTTGTGACAGCCGCACAAAGGCAAATGATGTATTGATAGCATCTGTTTCGGGAGGAGGAGCCGGAGCAGAAGCCGAGCAGGAGCAGGAGCCGGAGAGAAACGGCAGCCAAAGCGGCAGGACGTCTGTAGCAATTCGATTCAGCGGCAGTGAGTCAAAAAGTCTGGACTTTTATGCCGATGCCGAGCCAGGGGCCTTTGTTGCCTTTTTGGCTGCCAGTTGTTATTATTCCGGCTCTTCTGGCTTTGTTGCCTCCTCCTTTGTGATAGGACAAATGCAAATTGAGGGCTGTAATTTCTGTTACAATTTGTTTTCTCTTTTATGATCTGCTTCAGATTTATCAGGGGGTCTTTTTAACTTTAATTCTTGTCTGTTAAGTGAGTCTCTTGAGGGTATAATATGTGATGTATGGCTTGGTTTTGCTTCTTAAGGTTAAGATACAACAAAGTAACCTGCTACTCAACATTTAAATTTAAATTAATTAAAGGTAAACTATGCATATATAATTATCTGCTTATAAAACAAAATATATCTAGTGTTAAGATATGGATTTTTTGTTTTATTTATATTTTAAAATATAAATATAGCCGTAGGTGGTTTACCTATATAATGCTTGTTTATTTTATACAAGTTTTCAAATATATTACCTTGAAAAGAAAACACCTAATAAAGAATACAACAGTTGTCTTTATATGAAGCCCTCTTAGTTACCTTTTCATCCACTTCTAAGTAATTAAAAAAGTAACAAATTACAAAAAATTAAAAAAAAAAATCATATCCTTCGAGCCGGATTTGAACCAGCGACCTATGGATGTCTACTTTGTGAATTTCCATCTACAGTCCACCGCTCTACCAACTGAGCTATCGAAGGTCTACATATGGTTCGCCGCAAAACGAGTTCATAAACAAACCGAATGAAAGACAACTTATCAGCAAAAGCCAAATTTAAGTGGCTGCAGTGCGTCGCGTCTCGGTGAAGGGAGCTCGCCGAGGCGGGGAAATGAGCTTGGCTTTATGCAGAGCCAGCAGCAATGAATATCGAATGTGAGTGGCGATTGTTTTGGATTTCTCGTTTCGGGGAGATGAAACGACGGCGCCCCGGGTGTAAACAAAGACAGTGCGTATCGGGGGCGACAATTAACGTGGCCACCTAGTAAACCCCGGCCGTGAGTCATCTCCCCGGGATGCTATTTTTGTCATACGCAACAAACATCTACGCAGCATCGCCTGTGGCCAAGCGAAGTGAATCATGCCGCTGGCGCGCAGAAGACACGATCCGTCTTATCAGCCGGTCCAAGGGTCCAGTCCAGAGAACTCTCCTGGAGGCCTAGGAGCCGTTCCGGGCCTTGTCACGAAGGCCGCAGCAGCCGCCCGGACAAAGTGTGTTCCCGATAAGCCAAAGGGGCAATTTTTGACGGCCCGAAAGGCACAGGCGAAGGGGAATACTTAACAAACCAATTAGGATGCCAAAAATGCGGCAAGTCATAAAAATCGAAAAACGAAAACGGCCAGCGTACCAATATCAGTTGATCTATGTATATGTGTATATGACTTAGAGATGGCAGCGTTGCATAACAAGAGGCAGGGAAATAATTAAAAATTGGTAAGTCAGCTATTATTCATGAATAGCCTAGTCACTAATAATACAGACCCTTTATAGAGGGTGGCTTATATGTTTTGGACATTGCAAACCATCCGCTATCTCGGCAGATTCTTCTCAAAAATGTAGCCCTATAACTAATAACCTTTGCTTTTTACCAATCCCAAAATATCGAAGGGCTAATCACGACCCTCCACTGCCATCCCTAATGCCGATCACTTACCGTGGTCAGAAAAGGTTAGCCAAGAAGTGCATTGGAGGAAGCGGAGCGAAAAAACTGACAGCTTACGGATAATTACCGACAAAACACACACTGGCACACACAGATGCAGCCGCAGCCAGCCGCCGGAGGAGATGAGGGACAGGTGAGAGGTGAGAGGGCAGCTGAGGAGGGGAGAAGAGCTAAGCGCCATGAGCGGCGATTTGTGTGTGATCCATTGAGCAAGGCCTAAGAGTTAGGGCCGGGTGAGTGTGAGTGTGTGTGCGTCAGAGTGCGGATCGATTGCTCAGAATGTCTTGTTAGATAAGGAAAAATGATTCCCGCGGCGAGGGTTCCGTGGGCTATTGGTAATTTGGCCAGGTATGTTACAACAAATGTTCATAATTTTTAAGAATGACTCGGAATCGGAATTTCGGAATAGGCGCTCGGCTTAGTTTCTCCCTTTTAGAATTTCCAGCCAGTTTTGCTTATCAGCGGTCTTCGATCAGCTCGCTCGGTCGGTCGGTGAAGCCCCTTGATCTGGGTATCAATTTCCCGCTATGATTGAATGAATTTTCCCAACAGCCGCCCCCTGCCTCGATATGTAGGCGTTGTCCTATCTCCTGGATAGATCTGAAAAATTGCCAAGGTTCTAGGAAACCAATCAGATAGTACAACTTGCCAAAAAAAAGGACCCTCGAGCGGACTTCATCTAGTACGGCTTTGTGTGTGGCAAGTCAATGGCTCTTAGTTTTCTCCCTGCCTCCTGATGAGTCATTTAATTGAGCCGAAAAAAAAAAACGCACTGTGTCCGGTCTTGGGTATGGAATGGGTAAATTAATTTACTCTCCCGATAAACCCAGCCGAAATCCCCGCATGACTCATCCAACCTTGTCTTGTTGCGAGCTCACATGAGAGGGTATTGCATCTTGAGATTGATTTTCATTTCATTCGGTTTTGTAATAGCTTCCTATCGGCGGGTCTATAAATAGACAAAGGTCGAATCTAGGTTCTCAACTGCAGCAGACTCTAGGGCAGTCCCCATCGTTATCAAAGGAGCAATCTACCGTGCGGTTTAACTTGGGATTGAGTATTACACTTTTATTCAAGAGCCTACAACGATTCGTTGAAGGATTCGTTTCCGACCCTATAAATCATATATTAATTTTAAAAAAATTTAAATCAAAATTACTTGAAAAAGGCATTCAATTAGAATATATATAAATATATAAGTGGAACATAAATATTTCGTTCTACAATAAACGATTTTTGGCATACGTTGTTAAAAACAAATCTATATAAAGTAATTATTGAACAACAAGTCACAAAATAAGTCATTTAAATTCTTGAAATAATTTAGGGCTGTGGCGTAATTCTATTTACTTGACATTGATTCAAAGAATCAATGGAATGCGACAGCATTTTTGTTGTTGGACCTACTACAGTATGTATAATTTAAATTTATTACCCAGCCTTATCAGCATCAAAGTTCATTCAGCTGTTTGAATAGTTTTCCAGATTCCCGTCCTCTCATTTGCCAGCAATTTGTAAAGCTCAGCTGGACAGTTCCTAGGAAAGTTGATATGCAGGCTGATCGTTATCAAACGCTTAGATCTGACTTATTTAGTGTCACTTGCAGCAAGTCCCACAACAAATTACCCGTTGTCCCGCTGCCTAATAGCTGGTTTTCAGATTTATTTACATTCAATTAATGCTTCGTTTTTCTTATGCTTTAATCTAAAAACTTGGTATAAAGCACTTTTGCGCACGCTTCTTATCGACGCTCAACACGTCGTGAGGTATCATACCTGTGGCAGTGTTTTTTGTTGTGTTTAATGCTGCGATAAGCGCTTTGTTTTGGCTTCGCTCGATTTAGTTATTTTGCCAAGCACTTCTTGAGTAAAAATTGATAAGCGAGCAAAATTTGGAATCAACACCTGAGCAATCAGCGCCTTCGATAGCTCAGTTGGTAGAGCGGTGGACTGTAGAAGTGTACGAAGTGCATCATTCCAATGGAGTGATTCCAAAAAAGCAGGCATCCATAGGTCGCTGGTTCAAATCCGGCTCGAAGGATTTCTTTCTATATAGTTTTAAGCTACATTTAATAATGTTTTTGTATTTTTAAATTACGATCTTTAATTAAATCTACATTAAAATAAACACCTGCACAGATAACACCTTCGATAGCTCAGTTGGTAGAGCGGTGGACTGTAGAGGTATTCAGATTGCAATAGCAGGCATCCATAGGTCGCTGGTTCAAATCCGGCTCGAAGGAGTCTTTCTTTTCTTTTTTGTTTATATTTTTCACTTGCTTCTTTTTGCTTAGTGGCTGAAAGACAACAAAATTGGCAAGATACTTATTCTAGAGTTTCCAGTCATCTATAATTTTACTAACTGATCGCAGAATTCCTACTGCACCAACTTAACTCCACCTTCCTTTGAAATAAATAATCTAAAGGTACATATTTTTTTAATAAATTGTTTTTCTTTTATATTTTCCATCTTTCTTTTTCCTCATCGCTCTCGCATCATCATCATCATCATCTTCATCTTCATCAAAAATATGCTTTGTTTTAAATAAATAAAATAATAAAATTTATATGAAAAGTTACATATACAAATCGTGCTCTGCAACATCAGGCACGAAACGATATTTATCATTTCCTCAAGTTTTCTTTTTTTATGGGGCTTTTCTTCAGTTTTCTTTCGTCACTATTAATTTATCCAACATGCTGAGCTTAACGGTTAGGGCTTACGTGGCTAGATTAATTAACGTTTACGGATTTATTCGAGCTTAGCTTAGAACGCATAACGATGTAAATAGTTATTCATATATTTATAGAGCATACGTTATAGTGCAGAAAGGTTCGTTCTTTCTATTTGTTTATACAGTTACAGTTACGTTTAGTTGAATTCGGAACGATGTTTAAATACCATTTCGTTTGTGTGCTTGTGGATGAGTGTATGTGTGTGTGGTGTGTGGTGTGTGAGTGTGCGTGTGTGTGTGAGTGTATTTAGTACATATACAAGAGTTACATAACTGATAGTTCCTAGATAATTTCAAGTCATTATTCATTCATTCGATTATACTCGTTAACTAGCTAATTTACAATGGATTGCTTTATAAAATTATTAACAAAAAACGTCTAGTCGAAGGATTCTCCTTTCCATATATGCATACGTACATCAGAGCTGTCCAGTCAGAGTCCTTGGGGGCCTTGAGCCTCTCGGGATTACGCACGAAGCTCACCGACCCCCGTGGGACCCTGGCGACCAGCTCTGACTGACATAAATACCAGTGTATTCGCGTAGATATAGTAGTTTAATATATTAGCATTTCTATACAATTTGTTCAATTGGTCTCCTCTCTCTCAGCCGAAATCTTCGCTTCTTCTCCAGCAGCTCACGGGAGGGGACACGAGGGTGTCCGGTTGGAGGAGGACATGGCATGGCGGCTATTTACAGTGGACTCTGCGCTCACTCTGCTCCATGGGATTCCCCAGCCTGGCTGGGGAAGGCGGACAGAGGCTCCCCAGGGTTGACGGAGGAGGGTGGGTGGTGGTGGTGGTTTGTGGGCGTGGGCGTGGTCTTGGGCGTGAGCGTGGCTTGTGGGCGTGGCTGCAGCCGGATACATACGATTAAAGTCTAACGATTTACACTTAAAATTCAAATATTCAGTCCATTTTGTTTGCGTTGTGTTTAAAGCATTGACGGCTTGGAACCAAACAGCATTTGATGCTCTCTCGCTCGCTTCTCGATCTGCGATCTCCGATCTCCATCTGCACTCCGGGCTATAGAATCTCGAATCTATCGACAGCCACAGCCCACCACGGTCATCTCCTGGTAGTTCTTCAGCACCACCGTACTTTGGTCGTTGAGATAGAGCATGGCCACGCTGTCCAGTTGCGTGGGCACGCAGCAGGCCTTCGGCACCTTGCCGGGATTCAGATTGTTGACCAGCGTCTGGACCACGGCATGGTTCGTGGAGTTCAAGTGATCGGCCAGCGGGAACGGGCACTTTCCGTGGCAGTAGAACGCATCGTAGCCCAGCGGCGCCACAATCCAATCGTCCCAGCCCACGTCCGAGAAGTCCACGTACAGCGAGTGCCGCCGGCACGTGTCGTCGTGGTTCTTGCGTCTCCGCTGGTGTCTCCTATTCCTTCCGCCACCGCCCTTGCCAGAGCCACCCTCGCCACCACCTCGCTCGGACACATCCCGTATGGAGCGCGCCTTGTGCCGCCCATCGTCTGTGTAGGTGAAGAGGAGCGGCTGCTTGTGCTGCCAGTGCTCGTGCGCCTCGTCCGCACTGCGTCGCAGCCGCACATGATGGTGCGGCGCCGGCTTCAGGGAGCGCACAGTGCGCACCTCCACCAGGAGTCCGTAGTTGCGCTTCGGCTCCGCCAGCCACCGGTCCACGGCCGGCTGGACATCTAGGCTCACCGTGTCCGTGCTGTTCAGCCGGACCGTCTTGGTGTCCAGCAGCAGGTAGCCCGGCTCCCGCTGGCCCCGGAGCCCCACCTGCGTGATGTCGTAGACGAGCACCTGGTAGCGCGTCCTATTCACCGCCGCCGCCGACGACGCCGTCCTGGCCACCACCTGCGGACTGAGCGCATCGCGGGTCAGCTGCAGCTCCGCCGCCTTCAGCTTCTCCTCGGCGGGAATGCTCTTCACGTCGAAGTGCAGGCGAAACCGATGGTGGTGCGGAAACCGATCGTCGATTTTACTATCTGCAAGGAGAAATGGAGAAACGCAAAGTTCGGACATGAGTTTCGGTGTAAGAATATATAGATTTATTAATTCGTAATCCAAGTCTTAAGAGCAACTAATAAACCTTAAATAAATACCTAACAATGCTATATCCCTCCGCTAAAGACAACTCCTAATCCCTTCACCTGAGAACCTAAAAAACGAATTGAGTTTTTTGTGCGGACAGTGCTTCCAGATGTCCCTTTTATGGCTCCGCCATTGGGATCCGGCAAATTAAGCCGGACTATCCGCCAGATCAAGTGCATGAGCCTCGCTCGATCGGTGGGGTTATGAGATGAGCAGATGAGCAGGGCGTTGCCTACCTGGCAGTGGTAAGTACCTCCTGCTTAAGTACACTCAAGCGTGCAATACAATCCGGGACAAAGAGGGTCGAAATCGCACGTTCCAGTTGTCCAGCCAGCCGCCTTTTTACGACTGGCGCCTGCGCTAAAGACCTGGCCCACCCCGGCCTACCTTTTCGGATCTGATCTGTCTATATCTGGTCTGTGCCTAGGCCATCCCATATCCTATCCGGCAAGGTGCAAACTCTGCACGCTTGCCGAAAAATCTTAATTTGAATCGCCGCCGCCGCCGCCGCCACCACCGACGCTGCCGCTCTCAAGTGCCTCACAAAGGGAGGCGACGAGTCGTAAATTCTTTTGGGAAGCAAAAGAGTCCCTATGCCGACGCCGATCCCAAAGAGCAGCGCACAGATGCGGCCCGAAAAGTGGCGAAAACTCGACTCGACTCGACAAACGCGGCTTAGACACTTGGCTTTAGACACTTGGCCGTGTGTTGGTTCAGCCGATGGCGGCTTGGTTGGTTACCTGCTCTAACTGCTTTATTGTTCGACCCTCTAATCCTGCGGAAAATAATGCGAAATACGCTTTAATAATAATTGTTATTTTTACAAATACAATATAAAAGCCATTTAGCGCATGCGCTAAGCGATCCTGGTGTAATTCTCAAGAAAATTTTCAAGGTCACCGCCGGGCCAACATTCCCGGTGCAGGACAGGCAAAAGGGACACTCGTGTGTGTCCCTTTGCCCACGCATCCTGCCGTCGCCTTCATTTTGGTGTTTCATTTTGGAAAGCCGCGGAATTTCCGCGTGATTTCACAGCGCTTGCGTGAATGATACAGGTACGGATCGAAGGATCGCAGGATCGGAGGATCGCAGGAGCAGGTATGCAAATCGCTTAGATGAAACGGAATTTCAGGGAAAATCCGAAGCGCTCTTCATTCGCATTTGGCTAGCGGAAAGTCCGCGTTGCGATGAGTGGGAATATATATCTGTATATTTAGGGGGAATGCAAATCGAAGCCTTTTCCGAGCAGGTGGAAATACCAGGTATGTTCAGTGATTGAAAATGGATCCGATTATTTTGTTGGCATCGGGCTAAAAATGCTTCCTAATGAAATACTATAGTTTCTTGATTTAAACTTAAGGTTGCGTGGGTTAATTTCTTTACTAATTAAGTTTAATAGCCTATGCTTTCTAAGCACGCGAAATAAAGTAAGAATTATAATGCATAAATATTTACAGCTTTCTTTCCTAAATAATATTGATATATATTTTTAACAGTTTTTCTAACCTCCTTTAAATTCCTATAATATTGCTCAGAAAAAAATGAAGCTATCTTCCTACAGTTATTAGCAATAATTCAATATAATATTCATTTACTGCCAATTTGCTAATAACTAATAAACTAATTCCCATTATATTTAGCAAAATAAGAATTGTGGATTATTGCTCATTTCCTTGGCCAGATTTATGCCTCTTAATATCTCCTGGAGGCTATTCAATTTATTATTCTTTCTAAAATGTAACATAAAACTATTTATTTTATTAAATAAAGGCGGTAATTAAATGCGGTAACCACAAAGGAAAGCTAAGAGCTCTACACTTGTAATTAATAAAACAACTTCTTTATAACTAACCCAATATAAAATGCTAACTCCTTGCGGTAAATATAATGATATCTTTTCCAACTGTAATATTAATTCCCCTAATTCCCCTTTAAGCTTTAAATACTAGAACATTGAGGGAAAATGGCGGGACTCACCTTTGTGTGTAAAACTTCGTACTGTATTGGCCGACTTGGTCAGCAGTCCCGGCTTGGGTATGTTGACCGAGCCCAGCTCGTGGCCCATAATCTCGGCGTAGAGCTTCTTCATCGGCTCCGGGATGATGATCTTGGAGCGGTCGATCTTCGGCGGCCGCTTCATGTTGAACAGCGAGAGCAGGCTGTTCTCGATCTCGACTAGAGTGGAGGGATCTGGCTTGAGCTTCTCCTTGCTCAGTCCCTTCTTGCTGTAGGTCGATGGCTCCTGCTCGACAATAATAGCCTGCGCGTTGGCCGGCACGCTAATGGTGGCCACACTAATGGTGGCCTTCTCCTTATCCCGCACCAACGTCGGTTCCAGCTCCTCCTGCAACTGCTGCTGCTGCTGTTGACGCTGCTCCTGCTGCTGCTGCTCCTTCTCTTCCACCGCGAAGATGGTGTCGATCCTCGGCTGCTGGGACTCGCTCTGGGAGGCTGGCCTGTGAGGATGCTGCTCCTTCTGCTTGCGCTTCTGCTCCTTGACAGCCATTTTGTTGTTGGGTTTATTAACTAATTGTTTAGACTTATTTTTGGAATTTTCTAATTGGTCTGTTCTTGGTTTATGCACTTCGTTGAACTGTCGGTTCGCGTCACTTTTGCTTATGCTTTTGCTTTTGCTTGTGCTTTTGCTAGGTTTGCTGTTATCACTGATATCACTGCCTCTGTAGAAGGGCGGCTCGTTGAAGGGTTGAAGGTTAAATGCTCTCGCCAACGCGGTGCTCTCGACGGGCCGCTGGGGCGCGATGGCCGCGATGAATCTCAGGGATATGTCCTCGGTGCTAGCAACTCGAACGATCGTTTGAAAAGTCGCCAGCACTGCGAGGAGTAGAAGCCATGCGCGCATGGTCGCTTGCAACTCTGAAACGATACAAAGGCAGAGACATGGGTTAATCGGATGCGATTGCGGTGCGATGCTCCTCGGCTCGGGCAAGGGTTACGGTTCGTCTTCGGCTTTCGCCTTCGCCTTCGGATTTCTAGATTCCACTCAAAGAGGCGAGTGGAGAACACTCACACTCTAGCTCACTGGCCATGGGCGCAAGCGGGACGACTATAGGTGGCGGCGAGAGAGAGTCTTTAGCTCGTTGGCTGCGTTTGTGTTTGTGTGTGTGTGTGCGTTGGACGACGTGCGCCGCTCGACTGAACGCTGGGCTCTTCCTCTTCGCCAGGTAAGAGGCAGCAGCGCCGGCAGCGGCAGCGACCGCGGCAGAGGCAGCGACGGCGACTGAGGCAGCGACTGCGACCTGCAGGCGTCGCTTCCTTTTTTCCTTCTTGGCCCATTTGAGCGAGAGAGAGCCCAAAGTTTTACGGCCCATCGGGGTGAAAGGTGCAACTAAAAAATGGTCGCTCTCTCACAGACACACACACACGCAAGTACAAACACACAGGCGCTCTTTAGCTCACCTTGGCCACCCCTCTCTGTCGCTCTCGTAGTCCCCTTGGCAAGTGTTGCAATTGCTGGCGGACATTGCACCTTTTTGCACTGCAACACGATCTTTTGGGCCATTTCGGCATGCCAAGTGCATCGTTTTATGTCTACGAATAGAAATTCAATCCAGCGAAGCCCTTAGCCCCTCCCCGGGCGGCCCCATCCCCCCAATTCTTCAGTTATTCCTCAGTTATTAGAGTAGCTTCGATCGTCATATTTTCCGCTTTATCGCCGCGCTTTGATTTACAAACAGGCGGCAAATGCACAAAAAACAAGCCCCCCGCCTTCAACTCGCATATCTTGAAAATTTATGAAAATTATTAGAAGTATTCTATATATTTTGGTTATAGGCTATAAATTTCCCAGATTTTATCTCAAGATGAGCCCCGAAAAAGAGAGTCCCGGACGAAGAAGAAAAAGGTGCTGCACACACACACGCATACGCACTGGGACACGGATACGGACACGCACCTAGAACAAATTACATGTTGTTTTTCACATAAAGATTAGCATCTTATCTTGTACTAAAAAATTTGTTATATGACAGGGCGCTTAGACGCAAAGGGAATTTGTTCTTTCTTGTCGAAAATGGTTAAATTGGAATCGGGATTGGGATTGGGATTGGGATTGGATCGGGGGAAGATGGCACACGCTGGGGGGTGCAACAGATCTCTGGGCCCCGATAAGACCTGGCTTGGAAATTGGGAAAGAACTAGGGGAGAGAGAGAGAGAGGGAAAGGGTGAATGAAATTGAATTTCATAAATATGTTTATGATTTGTTCATAATTTGTTGTTTGTTTTTAATATGTTCCCAGAAATCTGTGGGTTGCGTGTGTGGTTTCAGTTTCAGTCTAGGTTCCAGGTTCCAGGTTCTAGTCGAGGCTAATGAATTCCTCCTCTACCTGCGACGTGTGATCTGGACAAACGGGGGTTTCCCCTGGGCCATGAATGTTCGGACAATCCCAGGGTTTTCCAAGCTCACCATCCATTCAGCGTTACTAGATACTAACATATACAATAATGTATAGTACGAATGCGTCTATAACTCGCACTCAGCTCAATTCGAGCTGTGAAATGTCGCAAGCCCCTGCTAAAGTTCAAATTTCAGTTTTTGTCGCAGCGCCAACCAGCAACTCCGAAATGTTTCGCAAATTGACACATTTTTATTAACGTTTTATTCCGGTTACCCAATACCCATACACACACAATCCCGTATATATAGTGTATATAGGCTAGAGTAATCTGTGCCGCACAACGTCAGCAATTAGATTGGTTAATAATAAACGCAAACTCTAGCGGAGACCCAAAACCCTTGGATGCTCACGCACCCAGCACCCAGCACCCAGATACACAATGGAAGTCTATATTCTTCTCGGTTATTTATGTGCCAGGATATTGACATTTTGGTCTTTGTGTTCTACCGCCACTGCTTTTTATGTTCCTTTTTTTAAGATTGTTTTTAAGATTGGTTCCCACTTTTCGAGAGGGTCTCCCAGATATGATATTAGTTGTGTATCAGAACGGTACTTTATTGTGCCGGCCAACAAGGGTCGCGGGAGTTGTGTTTTTCCCGGAATATGATGCACAATACAATTATGATATACGTGGGGAAATATTTTGATTAGGCGCAGCAAAAGATTAAATAAGAAACAGGTGAAGAACCGAAGAGATATTCACGCCTCTTTGGCAGGATATCGAAATTCCACCAATTGGTTAATATTTAATCAGGAATTTAGGAAGTAAAGCCATCTATCATTTATCTGCCTAATTCAAAACCTTTTTTGGATTAAAGATTTTAATTACCAAAACGATTATCTGGTATTTATCATAATATAATTATATCCCATTAAAAAATTCCGACATAAATAAGTTATAAAATATGCTGTCATAAGATTTTACATATGCTTCCAACCTAAAGTTCATTCTCACATAAACGACCCTGAGTAAAAGAATACCCCAAGCATGCTTTCATATATCCCATTACCAATTCTTATAGCCAACTTCTGCTCGGTTTCGGCCAGAGAATAACTTTGAAATTTCTCAAATATCCCTGGCGAAAATGCCACATGCCATCGAACAAGGCGAACAACAACCCGGTACGAGCATTCCAAGTATTTTTCAATATCAAATGAACTTCGGTATCGAATGCAGCAGGGCAGCATTGTATAATGGTTCAGCTCAGTTTTGTGTGCAGTTCTCACAGCGCGCAGCAAGTTCAAATTATCTGACACATTTACATAAGCTTAGCGGCGACCAAAAATTGGGAAGATCGAAATATAGGCAGAGACAGACCACTGACAGACACCGGCTCGCCGACACTCACCTCAGTCTTATAAAGTTTCCTATGGTCGAGTAGAGTGGTATCGCTTGATATTGGATCTCCGGGGGCCCGTATCTAAGTCGAGTATTGATACGACATGTGTTCGGTTATTAATTGGAAAGCCGTTTGATGGATCGCCCGAAAAGCAAGCAAAATAGGAGCGACCAACTGTCTCGTCGTTCCACTGAATTTATGACGTCTGGGGATCGCAATCCGACTCGGATTTGGATTTGGATTCGGGTTCGGAACGGGATCCGTTATCGCAGCGCAGTGTAGTGCTCGGTTTCGGCTTTCGCTCACACTCGGATATATATGTATTTGCACAATTTACAATTTACAGATGTTTATGGCGTTTCGCTTTTCAAATAAATCACGCTTGTGTAAATGTACATGTAAATATCTGATAGCGCCGATTTTCCCCGCTACTGTTGTTTTCCTTCGTTTGCTTTTCCGCCTGCGGTAATAATTGTGGGCGAAGTATGGCGAGTTCTTCACGAAAATAGTGTTGCAGCATTCGAGGCGTCGGTGCGGAATGCCGCGGCACATGACACTCCCAGCTTTCCCGGGTATCTGCAGCTGGACAGGCGGACACTCTGCTCATCCCGTCACTTCCTGGACGATCCGCCGTGGCAACGAACTCGTATCTCGGGGCTTTTCCTTTCCGCTGAGAGTGCGATGAGGGTAATCCACATAATTTCCCCGATTGGCACGGCACGGCACACACACTTGTTTTCCGATTTCGTATCTTTTTGAATTCACAAAAAACCATCCAGTATCTGTCGTTGTATCTGTATCTGTTGTGGGTATCTGTTTGTTGTATTTGATTCGTATTCACAGCTTTATTTGCTTTGGCGGCTGGCTGTTCGAATTTCAGGGTTTCCCTTTACAACCCGTCAGTTGACATTCCACACACACCCAGCACACCCAGCAACACACACCGCACACACACCGAGCACACACAATCGCGAGCGCGCCAGCTAGGCATCGATTTCTTTGTTTCCGCCGCACCGATCTTCACCCGGTTGGGTTTGGGATTTGGGAATATTGAAATTGGGCTTTGAATAATTTGAATTTGGTTTTCACGCGCCGCGAATCTGTCAGATGCGAGTACTTTTCGCTGGCCGAAAGAATTTTCCTTGAAAGCTCTGGCTCTGGGTTACGCCAAGTGCTGCACTTTGCCGCTCATTTCGCTATAGATTTAAACTCGATCAGCGCTGTTGAACGACTAACGCCTTTCTGTCTACCTCTACCTGATTCCGATACCCAGATACTCAGATACTCGGCTCGGATACAGATACGCTCGGCTACACTCACACAGATACAGCACCGAGCCTCGTCGCTGCTCGTTCGTGGATCGCCGATCGCTCGTTTCTCGTCTTCGTCTTCGCTCCACCGCCGGAGAGTAAGCGAGAGAGGGAGAGAGTGGAGCGCGAGAAGATCGGAACAGAAAAGAGCTGTTGAGCGTTCTCAGGAAAACAAAAAGTTTTGGGCTTTCGCCTCATCTTCGCGATCATCATTATCGGCTTCGCTATCGCCGCCCGATCATGATCACGCACCTCGTCTAGCGCCAGTTTCTCGGCCAGCCAGCGCGACGACGACAAAATCTTCCTCGTTTTTCGTCTTGCTCTCGAGTGAATTCTCCACTCACACACGTACACGAAGATACTCAAGTCTTGAGTGAGTTTCTCTTGGCGATTTTCACTCGAAGCTACGTTCTGAGCTTTCGCCAGGGGATTTCTGGTCGGTTTTTGTTTCGGAAAAACGAAGGGTTTTGCAGTTCATGGTGAAATGTTGAGCATTTTTGAGAAAGTACTTGGAATAAGTATTTTTTTAAGGTTTAATAATACTAAAGGTGAAATTATAAAAAAGGTTTGATACTTTTGAAAAGTGGTTTAGTTGAGATCGGCAGTTGAAAGTCTTTTAATATCGTTTTTAAGGTTCATATATTTTTTTGATTCAATCGGATTTTTAATTAGTATTTTTCACATAATCGACGTAAAAAAGAAACATTCTAGAAAAATAAAAATAATATAAAATCTAAAAGCGAACGTTTACAATAAAGATAATTCAAAGATATTCAAACAAAAAAATGAATAAAACCAATTTATACCATCAAAGTGGCCTTGAAATCATTAAATTCTTAAGTTAAAAACCTAATATAAAATTATGAAAATATTGCAAGGAAAACTAAAGCGTTGATTCGAAGCCCAAAGCTGTAGATTACATTTAATTTTCATTAGAATAATTCCCATTCACCCTTGGAAAAGTCATCCAAATTATTCGCAAATCATATCCATGAAGTCCTTCGCCCACCATGCTTTAACACATAATTAAATAGTGTCAACTATCACTACTTTGTTTACTTACATTTCTATATAGTACTGAACAGATATCCGATTGGAGCATTTAGGGCTCTGCTGTCCGCCTTTTAGCTATCGGGAATTTCGTGTGCCGCACGAGCGCAGTGAGCCGAGTACGAAACCAAACTGTCTGCGCATTCCTGGAGCTGCTCCGCAGTCTGGGATCTCGGTTCGGAACTGCCAGCCAGCCAGGCAGCCAGCAGAGGTGGAGATGGAGATGGAGATGATGATAAGGATGGTCATCATGCCATTCGCATCTCCCCTGGATAGCACATAGGTGCAAGCGAGAGCTCTTCTCTGCCGCCCTGCCTGTGTGTGTGTGCCTGCTTAGGTAACGAAATCCTTGGCAGCCAAACACACAAACAGAGAACGGAATCAAAAAGTCAGGAATTAGTATAATTTTATTGGTCGGAAGGCAAGAGGTAAAAAAAGGGCAGCGACGGCGGCAGCCATAGGAATGACACTGGCTTCTCTCGCACGCAGGCACACAGATACTTCAGACACCATTACCAACACACCTCCAGCTAAATGCATCTTAACTGCCTTTCGTTCTTGTTTGTTTGTTTGCTTGCTTGTGCAGATGACTCTGTAGCAAGGTGTACGTACTATGCCTTGCCCTCAACTGGATTCCGACTCTCTGGCCTCGACTTCTACTTGGACTTCGACACACCCGCGCATGCGCAGCCAACATGACTCTGCCACAAAAACAGGGGAAAAAAAGATTGTTACCAGCCGAGCAGGTGCTGCGGACCAGCCAAGAAGACGACCTAGGCCTGGTAGGTGGAGCTGGGCCAACAACTACACAGCAGGCCAGAGGGTTTCAGCCAAAGTAACCAGTCCCCGGGTTGCTTCTAAAGGGCTAACTGGATTTTGAAAAGACCAAACTTGAAAAAGAAATCACTTGCAGCAGAATATACACTGGGAATAAAAAGTTTAAAGGTCCTATGGCTGTTAAAATATATTTTCTCGTATCTTAAGGATCTCGGAAAGGTCGTATTAGGTGATCTCCGACAATGAAGCTCAGCTACATTTCCTTCCGAGAGATCTCAGCATCTAGCATTCATTCAGGTCCGGTGGCGTCGTCTCCTGGTCGCGACGTCTGGTCGGGAGACTGACCAAATGGAGCGTTGCCAGACATTCTGGCTTTCGTCGGACTCTCGCACAAGAGCCACACATGGCAAGCTGGCGCCAAGGCTGCTTAAGTAGCCTTTGTTCCGTTCCTGTTCCTTCACTTGTCGCCGTCTGACCGGCACTTGTGCTTCCCTACTTACTGGGATCTGACGGCGAGCATCGAATTTCCCGACAATTTCTCCGGTTCCCTAGAACCGGAACACGATGCACACAAAAAAGTGAAATAAAAAGATCGCTTTAAACCACATTGTATATAAGGTTTCTTCTTAACAGTAAGTTGGGCTTGTGGAAAAGTGGCTTATTAATAATTAATCAGGAATGTTAAAAATTTTTCTGTATAAAATGTCGTAGCTCCAGCTTTTTTAGTTCCCCAGATCATTTGATCCAGGTATAAATCGAATCTGCAGTTACGGCTTACATATTTTAAAGTCTGATCTTTTAATCAAATCATTTTTTAAGCCATCGAATTTATTGCAGATCGAGTTATTAATCTTAGGCCTTTCTTACAGATGAACACTGTTACTCTTCTCCTTTCCAAGGGCTTAATTTCGATTCAGTTAATTCTGGATATGTATCCGACTCTGTGTCGACGTTCTGGCTGCTTAGCCCCACGATGCCCCACCTCTCCGCACAGTGATTCATGCCCATTGGCGCACACAGAACTCCGCGCCACTTCACCAGCACAGATACAGATACGAATACAAGCACAGCCGCAGACACAGA
This sequence comes from Drosophila seguyi, assembly GCA_008042675.1. Taxonomy (NCBI): domain Eukaryota; kingdom Metazoa; phylum Arthropoda; class Insecta; order Diptera; family Drosophilidae; genus Drosophila; species Drosophila seguyi. The sequence continues at coordinate 151,958 of VNJU01003469.1, read as the reverse complement.
TACAGATACAGGGCCGCACGACCACAGAGGCAGTGGGAAGAAGGCGGGCTCCAAAGTTCGTGGAGATCCTTTTGTATGTTAATCGTCTGTCGCTCAGTCCCATCTTTGTATCTTTGTATCTCTGCACGTCTGTATCTCCGCCAGTGCTCTGTGTGCTATGTTCCGTTCTGGTTGTGTTGGTGTCGTCGTTCTGTGCTCCTCCTTCTTTTTGCCGCTCTTGCTCTCTCGCCCATTCTCAGTCCGGGCATCCGGCAGATAAACAGATACAGATACATTTGCCTTCTGGAATGCTTGGCTCTCCACTACTCAACTTTAATGGCATTTAATTACCTTTTGCACGGCCCCGGCTTATCGCCGTATCTCGGTTGCCAGTGGACCACCAGAAATCGGGTCCTTGAGTGGCTTATCGTAGGTATTTTTGCCATCCCTGGCGCTACTTTCACTGGACCAATCCATTATCAGCTGCACTTCATTTATCAACTGCTCGTGTGTCATTTATAAACGACTCGGCCCGCAGCGGCAAGTGTCTGGCAAAAACATCTCGCAGCGCAAAAACTCCTTGGCACAGCTCAGTCGGGTTCAGGATGGGATGGGATCCGTCCCCTGACCGCATGCCAGCTCTTTGCGTTCGTCCTCGACTTCGGTCTCGGAATCGTTCTCGTTCTCGGTCACAGCAGGATCATCATGATCCCTTTTTGCATTCTGTTTTCCCAGCTACGCAACAGGGGCGAGAGTCCTAATTGTCCTCGAAGCGGATGGGAACTTCAAAGATGAGGGCTCGATAGCCAGGATATTTTACTTGAGAGTGACAGCAAAAGGATATTTTATCGGGCTCTTGCCCGAAACTATTGAAACTATTATACAAATTAAAATTCTTGGGAACTATTTCATTTTAAGTCAAATTTTTTATCAACACCATTAACAGACTTTAAAAACTATCTGTAAGAGTTCTAGGACTTTAACGCATTCGAAAATTATAATCTTTAAATAAAAATTCATAAAAAAGATAAAAGATAGAGTTTAAAACAAATTCACTCGCAAAATTACAAAACTAATAATAGAAATATAATTGCTTGACAGTACGACTCCACCAGCTGAAACTATGATATATAGTCACATAATAATTCTTTCCTGCTAATCTGATAACGTCCAGGGTGCGTAAATAAAGATATATATATTTCCGAGATATTCCTCCCCCAATTAGGAAACCTAATACACCCATTACCAAGGACTGCAGCGTTTCAGCTGTTTGCACACAGTTCATCAGCACAACAAATGAACCTCATTAGGGATCCTTTATAACGTGGCCATCGATGCGCTTTGTTTCGCTGTTCCAGCCAGCTAATCAATTACCTCGAGCTGGCTTCCCTGCTAAACAAAAGTCGCCAAACAATGCCGCTTGGCACGTGGACGGCCATCGAGAGCCTTTCACTGCGGCGAACCTGCCGTCGACTTGATGGAAAGGTGACAGTCGCAGTCACTTCAGAAAAACAGAAAAACCAGACGGGAGCAGAGACAAAAACTCGACCAAGAGGCGCAGCCGCAAAACTGCAGACAGAAGGAGCCTCGATACGATCCGATGCGATTCTATACCATATCTTTTAGTAGATACAATCGGATTCCGATTCCTACGTCGGACATTGTCAATTGTTGCTCGACTGGCCTCTTCTGGATTCTTGTTGGCCGTGTCTTTTGTTCAATTAAAACGTTATTATTGTGTGTTTTGTTTTGTGATGAATGACAAACTGGCTGTAAACTGCAACTGGGGACTCCGAGTCTAAGTTGCATCTCGTGAAAGCTGATCCTGAGCGTTTTGTAAGAGGCGGGCTTCGCTTTGGGCCCGGGCTCGGGTTTGGTCTGATCTTGTGGTAATTTGATGCTGCCGCCGATGTCCCTTCCTTTTGTTGCCGTCGGAATCGTTTTGTTTGTTTATAAATTGGTAACAAAGCCTCCTTGGCCGGCCATTAGCCGCCATCAGGATCAGTGCCGGGACTACGCTTGATTTATGCATTTTTGATTGTAACCCGATACCGAAGGCGGTCTATAGAAGAGCGTTTTATTAGCGCCAGTTAATAATTTCCTTGGGAAAAATTGCAGGGGGTCAGCCAAAATTAAGTGTACACTTGAAGGAGCCATCAAAAATCGTGAGTAAATTGCAGTTTAGGTTTATTATGACTTGATTGAATGAAAGGTCTAATAAATCCCTGATTTATATTTATTTAAACGAGATGAAAGAGAACTAACATTTTATTAACTCATCTAGTGGATTTCTTATTTTATTAGGGACAGCGAATCTTGTTTAAAAATTTCAGTAATATACGTTTTGACCTATTTCATAGGAGATCCTTTCTCAATTGCAAAGGACTCTGCCGTCGCTCGTCATCGTCGTGAGGCAATCCATATGAGAAATGGGGGGAGGGAGCCACATGGCTCCCACTTCATGGAAACAGTTTGAATTCGAATTAACACAGCGGGCAGCCCGCATAGGCATTAAAAGTCAATTGCAATTAAGTTCGGTTAAGCATCCACACGTATCTCTTTTTTTGGTGGGGGCATGTGTGAGAATATCAAAGGCGGATGCCTGGATGGGCCCCGAGCCCTCTCGAGTGGGCCACAAATCAAATTGGCACCAGATCCCTGGGCCAGGGCCCAGATCTGGGAAGCGCCATCGATAAAACTTAATGGCCACCATAACTGTTGAGGAGAATGGCGGCCAATTGCATCGCGCATTCAAATTTATTACTAATTGGGTGTGAATTGCAACAAAATCGGGGGAACGGTGCATGTGCAACATGCTGCCTGCAGCATGCAGCATAATCGAAATTGGTGCTAATTGATAGGCCTTTGATCTGCGGCCTCTATTTATTTACAGCGATTGTAAAACAACAGATCGTGCATAAAACAAACATCGCTCGGCATGGGGAAATCGCTGAAATGGGAATCTAAATGGAGAGTACTTCACGTAATCGCTGTGGCGATGGCCATGCCCGGGTTCTGGCCTCGGATTGGGACTAGGCCGGGCGTGGATGGCCTGCAGCCAATCCGTTCGCTGCACATCAAAATCATCATTAGCACCCGGGCTCGACACATTCCCGTAATGGTCGCATTACTGTCAAGTGCCCCCGACGGAAGGGAGACATTAAATTTTATGATTTCATAAATATTTAACCAGAGTCTCAACTCAAGTCAATCTGCCGCCGAAGTTCAGGTTCAGGCCAGTGCCTCACGGGAGAGCGAGAGTATCTCCTTGTCTAAACAAACTATTTCGGATCCCATCCCGCAACAGAACACATTAATTTACTTTGTCTTCGGGCTGTAAACACTAGTTCCATTTGCTGTTGCTAAGGCCCTCGTGGTTATCGTTGTTTCCAGAGGCCACGCCGTGTAGTTGCTCCTCGTACCACATCAACTACATAAACTAGTCGTAATGGCGCAATAATCGCCACTTACATAAATGTTGCTTAATATTTATTGTTGATTTTTATGTATCGACAAGTTAGTTTTTTTTTTGTTTTGTTGCCAGTTCGATTTGAGTGGGTTATTAATTTAATTGAACTCTCAATTGCACGGAGAGTGCTGCAATACCTTGGTTCATAATTGGGCTAGAGAGTAGAGAATTTCCTGATCTAAAGAATGCACACGGGGCTAAAATATTCAGGAAATCTTAATATTAAAAAAGCTTTTACCATGAATTCCATCTTGAAGCACCTGGAGCTGATGACCAGGAAAAAGGCAAAATAGTCCTATGCACTTTTCACACATTATTCACTTCCTCCTTGCATCCTTTTTCATTGGAGTGATGAGTGCTCCTATCGGAATTAGACCCCAATCCGGCGAAAGTAAACATCGGCGGACAAACCCATAAAGTTATGTTACATATTCCATGCTTCTGCACAGATCTGCCTCAAAAAACACCATAAAATAGGGGAAGTAGTAGGCATCACTCCTATCCAAACAATATCGGGCGCTAAACTCGATACGATATTTCCAGGCTGAGCGAACACTTTGTTGCCGAGATGATAAAATCGTTTGAGAATCTGTCACCTTGTCGCCATAAATTCGCAGCTCGGATGCAGCAAAAAACCACAAAACAAACGGAGCACAAGGTGCTGATGGGAACATAACAACAGCAGCATCCAACCATACACAGAAAGAAAAAATTCCCTAGCTAAATGAGCTTAATGAGATGGATAATAGGTCGAGAAAAATTCATAAATTAATATAAAAATAAGTTATCATTAAACAAGACCTGAGGATTTATATTTTTAACTTCAGAATAGAAGCCTTCTTAAGCTTCAATCCAAAGTTCTCTCATTTCTTTTCGGTGTAGCGAAGACTTGAAGAAAAGTCTGGGAAGGCATTAAAGTTTACATACTCGTAGCATCGTAAATTGTAAACAAAATTATTGCAACGATTGCCAAATTAAGTGCAACCGCAAAATGAAAATTTAATTTCGCAAAATGCACTTCTGTTTGTTTGTTCGCGCAGCTGTTGCAGATATGTGCATTCGTGACCCAAAGAGAGGGATGCGAATCAGCCTCGATCGCCACCGATATTGATCTATTTTTACGCGGACAGCAATCGATAACTTGTTTATTTATAAGGCTTATGTTTGACATTGAAAATAATTTATAAACTCTGTTGTCTGTGGTCTGCTGTCCGCTGTCTGCACAATTTATAAACTGCGAGCGAGCCCAAGCCTGGCAATTTACGAGAGATTCATTCATAGGGAAGCCGCGGCTCGATTTACTCATTATCAATGCAATTGGACGCGGCGCAGATGTTGCTCCGCAGCATTTAACTGTAGGCCCAAAAATGGTTAAAGCCATTCATGTCAGGAATCGGCCAAAGAAGCCGCAATTGATCAGTATGCAACATGGGGCAGCAACATGTTGAGCAGCCGCAATGTTGCCGCAACAATTCCGGCCAATTGCTGCGAAATGTTGCCATTGCCAGCTGGCATCTTGTAAATGCAACGCATGACAATGAACGAAACCCCATCCTGATCCTCCCCTGGCCGCCGGTCTGCCATCCCGTTTTGGGCAGGACAAGCCAGGCTCCTCCGATCTGTTCTAGTCCGGCCTGGTGAATGGCTTTCGATCCGAGCTCCCCGCCACATCTGGCTCACTGGCTGACTGACTGACCGACGGTCCACAGTGCGTATGAATGGAGACAGGCGCTCGTCATCAGCTTTGGTTTAGTGGTGGCCTCGTGACAGCGTTGAATTATAAAGCAAAAATATATATTCTTAAGATGTTTGAGTTTAAATCAAAAACAACTAAATACTTATGATATTACACTTAATATAAAAGCGTTTCCTGAGGTAGTAGATGCTAGTTTCCTTCTCCTAAATTAATATTAAGGAATCATTTTCGAAATTTTTATATTATCAAATGAGTAACTTTACAGCTTTTATACTACCGCAGGAAATCTATTAACTTATAAGCCAAACGATCTGCCATACTTTCCCGGCAAATAGTCATTTCATCCTAAAAACCCGCGAGATGTCATGCCATCCCATCAAATATTCGCACTTGCTATAGGGAAAGCGATAAATCAAGGCTCCCCGGCGACCATCTGATGGGCGATCTTATCGGAGGTCCCATCTCGAATCTGGAATCTCGAATCTCGGATCGCAGCAATCTTCTAATTTCGCATGCAGCCACAGACTCGGACTCGCCTCGATTGCCAGATCGCGTGCATTGCTCATATATGGCAACGGGCGCGCATGGCGCACGTTTTAATTAGGATAATGAGTTGTTTCCGGGCTGACATCGGCGGAATGAGCTGCGCCAGCTCCAGCTCCAGCACCAGCTTCAGTAGGGATTCATTCAGTTGGCCAACTGGTTGGTTGGTTGGTTGGCGAGTCCATCAGCAGTCGAGGCCATAAATGGAGCTACCATGTTGGAATTACAAATCGTTGTAAGTTTAATTAAAAATTAATAAATTTATGAGTTGCCGTCCGCATTAGCCATGCCAATTGTCTGGCCAGGAGCAATGCGATGCTATGCAGCAATGTTCAATGTTGTTGCAATGTTGCCTGCCGTGGCCTCCATTGATTTATGACTGCTCCTCTGAGAGAGGGAGAGACTGGCAGGCGTCTTTTTGTGGCCTCTTCCTAGATCCTGACACGTTGCCACAAAAAAAAAATAACTCTAAATATTTACAGAATTTTCCGCAAAGAAAATATATAATTTTATATTATTTTAAAAAGACATCTATTAAACTATAAGTTACGAATTTTAAATCATTTTTCCTTAATAACAGGTCTACATTACATCTATGGTAATTTTTGGTTAGTGTAGCGACTGAAAATGCCACAAAATCGACTTCAAGGCACACCGCATGCCAGTGCCGAGTGATGAGCCCTTTGGCCACTTCAGTTGACTAATTACCGAGGCGATTACTGGAGCAAATCTGAATACGAGCATCGCTATGCGATGTGATGTCCCTTTGACATCATCCGAACTCAACTGAAAAGAGTTCTCTCCGCGGACATCATTCACAGCCCGGCGGTTTTCAGAGGTTCCCAGCCACGTTGGTGGCCTGGCGCTAACTCCTCGACTTCGGGTCTCGGCTGCCGTTTCCCAAACAAATACCAAATATTAGCGCTTGCCCTTTCAACGCGGATAGGGATCGGAATCGGGATAGAAGTTGGAATCGGGAGGGCAACGCATCGAGTCCGCTCGGCGCTTAGCTACCGATGATCGCCGGCGTCTGGCTATCCGATCAGGCATAAGGCACACGGCACACGGCACAAGGCACTCGCCGATGTTGATTCCAATGTTGATGTTGTTTAATTGCCGCTCTGACAGACGCACGCATGTCAAGTACAAATCAAAGCGAAAATCACAAATAGATACAGATACGCGGCGGACGCCGGCTCAGATACATAGATACATCTATAATGCGGCCTAGCTGCGTTTGCGTTAATTTTTTGTTTATTAGGCGGTAAATATCAAAGTTGAGCATAAATCAAATGTTAGCTGCTACATATCCCACCGATACAGATACAGATGCAGAAACAGATACTGAGAGATACCCAGCCTCAGTATCTGGCTGCGTTCTTGTTGTTCTTGTGTCGAAACTTTTCATTTTTATGCCAGGTACTCGCGTATTACAAGGGTATATTTAATATTTGTGCCAATACCCTATAATGTGAAATGTCAAGTCATTGGGTTCGGTGGTGAGCTTGACTCAAGAGATATTCGTATTTAATAAAGGATTAACTCTTAAGTATCCCAAAGATATGAAGCGCATGTGGAGGGTTAACTTTTTTAATGTCTCATAAATCAAAGGTTGTAGAATAGTTAACTATTTATTGGGAATAACAATACATTGTTAATAACATATTTTGCAATATTATAGCATTTTATACTGCCAGGGTATCTAATGTTCGTGGGACATTACAGGCTCCTTTTTCGTATCTAGTTGGGATTTTTCGGCTGCGTTAATTTGTACGTTCCACAAAATGCAACTTGTATCTTGTATCTCACGGACTGTTTGTTTGTTTGCTGCCGCTGTTGTTTCTGTTATTGTTGTTTGTTTGCTTAGCTCGTACGCTCACTTGGCTCTGCTCCGAGTTCTGTTTAGTTTCAATAACCGTTTTCCAATTAACACGAAACGCGTGTTTTTCACGTTAATTAATACAAAACTTTTTATCAATATTTGCAATAAAAATCAATCAGCAGCTTTTGCAATTAATCAACATCAAAAGCAAAGCGCTGCCCCAGAATTCTCCCCACCTGCCACCAGCCCAAAAGAGATACGGCTGGAAGCACAGATTTAGATACAGAAACACACGAGCCACTAGTAGCCGCCACAATGAGTACAATAAGTATGAGTATGAGTGTGAGTGTGAGTACAGGAACAAGTTGCCGCCACGCTTTTCTGCGTTGTTGGCGTCTTCCAGCGAAATGCGTCTGTAATTTGTTGCCTGACCTTTGATCGGTCTTCGTGGTACGTCTGCTTATATAAGCATTATATAAGCAAAATAAAACTATTATCTAATGGTTGATTCCAGGTAGAGCGCGAAATTTATCGACCGAATTGCATTTAACTAAATGAACATGTAAACAACGGCTGCCAATATATATGAACGTGTAGCCATCCATCCGAGAGTGAGTGAGTTATGGCCGCCCCGGCGAAAGACTAAGTCAAGGTCAGCCGAGTTAATATGAAATGAATAATCTTTTGGGGGTTATTAACTGCGTATATGGGAAAATGTGTAACATGTTCCTTAACCTCTTTAACTTTTAAGATAAACTCTATGATTGAACTCGTTTTTAACTTATAATAAAAATTTATAATCACAGGATTGCCCTTTGACCTTTAAGGATCACATTTGCACGGTCGGCTGGCCATAGTTCAACAGCTGCTCGGGCGGGTCGCTTGGGTGCATCTCTCCCGTGAGCTTCCCACACATCCAGGGTACAGGCAAGAAGTACCACACACACCTCCCACTCGCAGACATTGGCCAAGCGTTGAAATCAAGTGCATTAATTTATTACACCACAAACAGATTGCTTCGCAAATCAAACGAGCATTTACGGAGCGACCAAATACAAGATACAAGGAAAGTGCATGGCAGCCGCATAATCAATACAATTTGTGCGTTACGCCTGGATGCGGCGACAGACAGTAGAGAGGGGTATAGTGTAGGGGATATAACGTGCTATATACATGTATAATTGTACGTTTTGTAATGGCCAACTGAACGGAATGGCCAAATGCAGCTCGTGCGGATAGAACATAAAACCAATTTGATATTTTGCGATCATGGGTTCAATGATTATCATTCATGGAAAACCCCATATATTTCCAACAGCATTAAAATTAAACACATATTTTTTTGGGAGAAAGTCAATTAAAATCTTTGAAAATTTTAAACATAAAAGCTAACAGTCCATAAAAGCAATTGATTTGGGAATATATTTCGAAATATATATTATAACTAATAAAATATAGGTAAAGAAGAGTATATTTGAAGCTTATATATATTTCTTTCAGCTCATATACCCAAGTAAATCGATTCACTGTCGAATGGGGACTCTAAGGATGTGGATTAAACACCAGGTGGAAAGTTCTGCGAAGGGAGGTCTTCCCCTGAACTCGGATCGTGCCCAGCATAAAGTGGTACATTTAATTGTGCGCCAAATCCCCTTGCCACCAAGAGGCCCAGACTGTTCTTCTTCTACGTCGTCGTAGTTTTTGCCCACGGCGTGTAGCGCACTTAATATTTATTGTTTATTTACACAAGCGCATTAATCGCAAAGCGCAAACGCGCTAAAAACGAGCAGCGCAATTCACCGTAAAGGCCTCGCCGTCGTCGTATCACAATCCCAATCCAAATCCGAATCCCCACCAAACACTGCCGCAGGGCAGATCGAGGAGATCGAGAGATCCCCAGCGAGAGAGGGCCAAGTTTTCAGCTTTATTTTATAGAGGTATCGAGCTATATTAGAGACAGTGAGGAAAGTGCAAAACAGTGGAATAGAACTACTTTGAATTGTACATTAAATTAATTGAATTGTTAAATATACGCAAAGGTACTGCAGATCATTTAAAAGATATATCAGAATTTTGTAATATACATTAATAATTCTGAAAACATTAATAATGGCTAAAATATTATTATGTTCCAAATATTATAGGGTAAAACCTACTACATTAAGATTCAGGATTCTTCTTATTATTCTGATATATTATTTAGTTATACATTAAGAAATTACCTTTAAATTTAAGCTCAGGAACATTTTAAAACTAAGAAGATTATAATTTATAGACCACTTTTAAAACAATTATATTAAATTAGATATGGTACGTAAGGTGTTTTAAAATTATGATTCATTTCGGTTCTATTAACCTTCAGCGAATAGAAGTTTTAATTTCAAATACTATAGACTGCACATGTGACAACCATTTGAGCTAATATTGATTTAATGCGCAAGCAGCACAATTATTATCAAACTCAATATGTTGCCATTATTATTTCAGAGGGTATTCTGGGAAAATTAACCAAAAGACATTTGCGGAACCACTGTCTCCACACTTCTAATTTCCCCCCAAGAGATTTTGAGAACTTATTGCGTTTCAATATTTAGTTTGAAAATGTGTTTTCTTCGCACTAGCTCATTTAATTGCTAATTTATGGCCCCATCGATGGCGGGCGAGGGGGTCCAGGTAAAAGAACAGGTAGCGAGGCCCGTTTGGGGCATTCTCGATAATTGCGATAGCTGACGGGAAACTTTTGGCAAATCAATTTTTGCAACTTTGTGCCGACAGAAAATGAGCCAGAGAGGGGGGGACGGGCCGATCTTGAGAAACAAAAATAAACAAGGGTTTTCGAAGACGAATGTGAGATTTGTATCTTGTAGTTGGAAATTAAACGGAGGATGGATAGATAAATGGATAAATTGGAGCTCACACGCCGAGATTTTCCCACCAAAAAATTGTTACTTGTCATCCGGGCCGAACTTCATTAATTATGCAATCAGAAGTAGCGGCTAGAGCGATTTAGGGGCATAAATCACACGCTACTCAGTTGGGACGGAGGAACGCAATGTTCGACACTGGATTTGCATAATTCCTGGAAGGCCAAAAATGAGCAAGGCAAGGAGGAGGCTGGAAATACTATATGCCCGATCAAGTGGCTTAATAGCTTGGGGAAAACAAGTGAAGTTCAACAGTTTGGAGAGCACTCGAGAGCGCCGTCGAAGGGAAAACACTCCACACTCCACTCCATTCCATGGCCAGGAATCGAACGCGGAGTTGGACTCAGGCCATCTCCATCTCCGTCTTCATCTCCGACTCCGACTCCGACTCCGACTCCGACTCCAGGTGAAGCCTAGCCACGGCCTATTGAAAATGAAAATAACTTAATGCAAAGTAAGCGGCCGGCAACGACAACGCTCAACTGTTCATGAGCAAACAACGCGGTACATGCGCTGCCTCGAAACTCCGCAACTCGTTGGCTTCGTTGGCTCTTAACGAGGCCGACATCAAACAACAGGGAACGGGATCGGGATCGGGATCTGTACTGGGCTCTAGCTCTGGCTCTGGGACTGCGACTGGCTGAGATCTCGAGGCTGGGCTTCACTGCTATGTAAACAATTCCTAGGCAACCACCGCATGCCCGTTGCCCCTGTATCTGTGCGAGCGCAGCTAACATTTCACTCAACATGCTGCAGTCCCAGAAGGAAAGAGCGTCTAAAGAGAAAGGATTCGACTAGAACATACCCTTGGGGTAAGTGCTATATATTTATTGAATTCAAATTCTCAAAAACAGAGTTAGAAAACCTTTAAGAGCGTAAATGCTCCCGAAATTGAAGGCTAAGTTAAATAATTACAAATGCTTATAGGATGTTGTAAAAAGTTTCTAATTTCCATTTAATAATATTTTTGTTTTTATGATTTTATTCATCATTTACCCCCTAAAGCATACACCCAAAAAATGAGTACTGGACAGCAAAGAGATCAGTCTCCTATTCCCTCGCCCGATCGCTGGTAATGTGAAAAATTTCTTAGTCAAATATTGACCAGGGCCAAGCAAGTAAGAAGATTCAGAGCTGACGAGGTTGATGATTTTTCAATTTGGGTTTTGTAGTTTTCCGCTGGGATGATCTTGGCCGGAGAAGCCATCGGCCTGCAGCACTCTTAAACAGTTCATTTCTTTTGTCAAGGCCTCTGGGACGACGGGACGCGCTGCGAGACGATTTTCTTTAGATATTGCCGCTCGGCAAATGTGGCTGCTGGCAAATGACAAACAGGCTACCGAACAAGTTAAAATATTTAAACATGTTTAGTGATTTGCTGTTAAGTAGTCGGTAATGCACACGAGCAGTCAAAAAAAGGAAGAAGAGATGAGTGCACAGAGAAAAATATTCCAGCCGATTAGAACATAATGTGGAATTTGCTATATTGTAAGCAATCGCAAGAGCTTACAAATTAGATATAGAGAAAAGGAGTATATTCTTCTAATAAATATATTTTTTACAGAATTTGGCCTATAGCTCTATTATCTATTTCGAATCGATCAAATTTACTACGGAAGCAAAAAAAAATCTCCCAAAAATCAAATAGACTTCAAACTCTGACTCTGATTCAGATTTAGACTCGAACTTTGCTCGATCAATGAGCAGCGTCAGGTACGAATGATGACAGCTTTGGCGTTGGCGATGATTGACGATCCAGAGTTGCAGCGGAATATCCGAAGAAGAGCAGCGAATGCCGCGGTAGCTGGTCCAATGTTTGTTTATTTATTTGCCCGCGGCTGTTAATAATTTATGTAAGAGCGTGTGGGCACTTGGAAAATAACAAACATTGCTCGCCCCGTGCATCCACAGAGGCAGTCCGCTCTCTGCCGTCTCTCCGCGTGGAAAAGCGTTAAGAAAAATTGTGATTTTGAACTTGACGGATCGGAGCTGGGCGGCTCCCTGGCTCCGGATTCGACTCCCTCCTTTAATTAGCATTGGTAATGAGATTTTAATATTCCCCGGACTGGGCGTGTTTGTGGAAAGCAATGCATTGCAGGCCCATTGATCTCGGCGGCGTATGCGTGATATTTGTCGAGTCATTTGGCCGCGTTTGAGTTGTTTGGCTAAGCTCGGATTTGGCTTTCTTTTGACGGGTGTGAGTTCATTGAGATTAACGGTATAGATTTTAGGGGTTCGCTGTTTGTTTTTGGGGAGGGGAACACTATTGAATCGTATAATGAAAGTGAAGATATCAATATCTAGCTCATAAGAAATTTAGAATGAAAGTCAGGCAGGTGAGTTGCCATACAAGAAAGCCTAAAAGTGGAGCATTTTAATAGATTAAATAATCAAATAATTTATTAAATAAAATGTTAAAATTTAATCATTACAATAACTAACATGCAATCTCTTAAATCCTCCTTTTTGCTCTTTGGGTACCTTCAAGCTTATTGCTACGGAATATGCAGACACCCACGAAAGTCTTGTAAATAAATTCAATTTCCGTATAGCCCCAAAGGTGGGTCATCACTTTCATCGGCCCACAAAGACCTGTGAGTATATTTACTCTATTAATTTTTGGGTTGTCTAAGTTGAATTTCGGCCCACAGTCTTCCGTTGACTGATCCAATTTCTAGGGAACCTTGCCGCCACACATTCATCAGTGCAACTCGAATCGAAAACAAACCATTAATTTCTGGAACAAGCTTCTATCGAACCGAATTCAAATTCCTAAGCAAAACATCATGCGATATTTCTTCCTGATTTTTGCATTCGCTAAAAATTGGCTAAAACACTTACAAATTGTTGAAATTCTATTCCTAGAAATACACTTTCAATTATTATTTCCCGCTAATACACACACTCTCGCAGTAGACGGCAACGTCTGGCAAATAAACAAAGCAGAAGCTACAGCAGCAATAACCGCCACAACAAGAGTCGGAAAATAGAAACAATTTCGGAATCCCGATCCCAAATCAGTGCGAAATATTTGCAATGATTACGTGAGAGCGAGACCCCGAAACAGGGCGCATAAAAAATATGCCAAAGGCAAATAAATAAGGCGAGTGCAGCCATAAGCGAATATACTCGCACACGAATCTGTATATTTCTGTATATTAAGTTGCCAAAGCCAAAGCCAAACTAAACAAAGCCACAAAGTGAGAACAAGTGGCACGCATGGGAAGTCTGCCGGAGACCTTATAATAAACAAATGGGCTGCCAGAGCAATTGCACATAGCGTACGTTTTAAACATAAACAAACCAAAACAAAAGCCTCCAGAATAAAACCGAAAAAGCCAAACAAAAAAACCAAAAAACAAAAAAAAAGAGCGCCACATAAAAGTTTCAGAGGCACTCGCATCAACGGCAACATGTTTTTCCACCGCTAGACAAAATGCCAAATCCATATCCAAATCCAAATCCCCATACAGATACAGATACTGGTGGTGACTGTGAGATACATTCGCCGGGGGCAGAGATGCTGGGACGCCCCGAGCGATCTCTTGCTGTGATTTTTATGCACAACAAGCTGCAGATGAGCAGCAAAAAAAATTAACAAAAAAAAACACAGGAGAGAGCGAAGGAGAAAAAAAGTAATTTTTAATCGAAACGAATTAATGAGCAGCGCTGAAAGCGAAATATTTTTGTTGAAATCGTTAAAAGAAGCGCACGCCTGCCGATGATGATGATGTCCTGCAGCGCCAGCCAACAGATACAGATACATACATGGTAGATACGCAACACAGTAACAAATGGATAAAAAATATAAATATATTGAGAAACAGTTTAAGATTTATTTAATTTATAAATGCGGATTTAACAACCAATAATAACATGTGAAATATGTATTTCCATAATCTTACTTGCGAATAAAGCAAACTTTCTAGTTCTTATTTCCTTTCTCAGTGTATAATTCCAGCTATATCTTCAGATACAGATACAGTCACAGATAATACACTTTCAGATACAGATAGAGATACAGATGTGCATAGTTGGAGCAGCCGCTTAACCTTGACCACGCCGCCCAGCTGGGATGATGATGCTGCAAAGTTGATTCTCGCCAGAGTGCTTACAGCCCCTCAACTCTCCCCCGACCGTGGCTACCGCGGCAGCCACCAGCCACCACCTGTAAACGGCTTTTGGCAACAAAATCTGTCTAAATATTTTGTGGCCGGGAGCGCGAAACATTTATGATTTGTGGCCGCGCAATGAAAATGCGTTCATGGAAATGAGGCGAATGATTTCGAGGCCAGCGAAAAAAATAAAGGCTAAAAATCGAGTGAGAGAGAAAAAACATATTGCATACATATGCGCGCCGCGTTGCCGGCCGGTGAAATAGCATCCATAAGATGTATCTGTATCTATGTAGCTGCTCCTCCACCGCCCTGCCCGCCCCGCCAGATGCTCCGTCGACCTGCTCTTGGCCCACTGAAATTTATGTTTGGTCATTAGCATCAACAAGCTCGCCTCGCCTAGCGCAATTAACTTTTCAAAGTATTTCAATTATTTTAATTTATCCGTGAATTTGGCTATCCATAAGTTTTTATGGCCAACGCCACCACCCCCACCAGGCCCCCCCATAAATGCCATAAATAAGTGCGATTTTTTTTGTTGTTCGCCCGGCACCCTCAAAGCAGTCCGGCCCGTTTTGCCATCGGAACATTCTCAATTTCAATTGACTTTTATGGTTTAATTATTTACACACCGAAAGTTGCATGAAAATTTCCATGGCGAATCGCTCCGTAGGCCTAAGTTGGTGGTCATGGCAACACAGCTGCCACAGTTCATTTACCCGCGAGGCGGAGCCTTGGACCAGGCCAACTATTGCGCATATTTGTTGATAGCAATATATGGGTGGTGGTCCATAAAACAGATTGAAAGGGTGTGGAGGGATCAAAGCCACAGATGCCTGTCCAATGATGGGGATGAATTTGATGGAAGTCCGCTATGGCTGGCCGAGGATCTATAAATTGTTGGTAATTTATTTGGGCAAACACTGCTTCTATATTTATACATTCATTCGGAAACATCAAAACTACATTTATTTTTAGGAAAAATAACAGGGACCAACGCTGGTATGAGTGGGTGAAAATCAAAATGGTATTATTATGGAATAAATCATAGCTTATTTATATTTCAAAGTGGTTTTTAAAGAACCTAACAATCTTTAAAGCCTTTCCCTATTAGTTTTATAAATTGTTATTTTTTTTTTAGTTTTTGATTTCTTATTTATTATCCCCGATTTATCATTACTTCCCTAACTATTGGGAATTTTTTCAACATATACAAGTATTTATTTGCCTAAAGGTTTTCCAAACAATCTCCTCAATCTCTTGGCATACAAACACGGAAAACAGAAAATTATTTTTCAGCGAAACTATGATTCTCAGGATTCCAACTGAGGGGCGCCATCATTTCACAATTTTTACCAGCCTGTGGGAAGATTTTTGCTGCCGAATATGCGTGTCATGCAAGTTCATTGAAATTCTATTCTATTTCACATATTTAGGCGAATTTTCATTGGGCCATTGAAACTCTGGAAATCCCCCAGGCAAATATTTTTAGCGGTGAAAAAAGCTTCCACTTGGGGAACCGCAGATTTTCCATGCTGGGTCGTAGGCGAAACATTTCCATTATATATCAAACGGAGCGGAGGGCGATCGCGATCAGGGATCACCTGGTGGTGGCCACTTCCTGGAAGAAAAGTTCTCTCGAGACACTTAAAAAAAAACAATTCGAGTGAATTTGAGTGTGAATTTTAAGATTTTTGCACAGATCGGGGCAGGCAGCTTCCAGCTGTGGCAGAAGCGATCCGCAAATCGAACGCATTAGTATCTTAATCATGCCTGTCACAGTCACAAATCGAGGCGATCCATCAGGCAAATTTGAGATGATTCTCGCATCTCGCATTTATTTTATTTTATTATTTTTTTTGTTCTGTTTCTGATTCTGTTTACCCGTCTGATCTGGGTTGCGATCGCACTCGTAATATCTGCAACCAGTTACGGGCTCGGGACTCGTAACTATATCTGCACTTACGTATATCATATATGGGCAGATCGCACACGACTCGATCGGTCGATAGTGGGTTGCTAATTTATAAATAGCCCAGCTAAAATTAACTTTCTGCGGTTGGCATTAATAAAGGCAAATGCGATCGGTTTTAACTGGCTGCTGGATACATTAGCAACCAGATCAGACTACGGGCAAGCTTTTTCGATTGATTCGGATCAAGATTAGCTTGTCCCAAGTAAAATACAATTTATGACAATTTGTAGTGCACAAAGGCTTTTGAAGATATAAATACGATGTATAGTTTTATTATTTGATATAAGCATTTCCATTTCCACCTCTATATTTATTTTTATTACTTTTCAATTATTAAGCTTAAATCTTTACAGGGCATCAGCTCGTTGGCTTCTCGATCCACCTGATTTCTTATGTGATTGATTCGCATGCAAATTCTCGGGCACATTTGTATTTATTGCAAATTTCTTTGGAACGAGTTGCACCTGAGCTGCAGTTGCTCCTAACTGGCCCGCTCGAGAGTCCCCATGCAGTCACCTGGCCACATGCTGGGCTTTTCGGGGTTTTCACTTTCAAATCGAGCAGCACGCTTGATGCCGCTTGATTGACAGTCGGGAGTTTCGAGTTCTCCTGGCACGGCGACAGGCCGCAAAATAACGAATGAGACTTAATTAAATTACTTCACCGAATTACTATTGCTGCTCGGGAAAAACGAAAAGGGGGCAGCCTGGGAGGGTGTCTACGGCTATGGCTATATCTGGCAGATATTTACGTATGTGGAGTCGATCTCTGTGCATGCTAAAATAAATAAATAACCAATTTTTAATTGAATTTCTACCTACATTTTTAACCTGTTTGACGGCATTCCGTGGCAATCAACGTCTCACTGCCAGTTGCTGGAGTAGTCGTCGTCGTCGTCGTTGTTGTCGTCGATGACGCTCGTTGCTTTTGTTTTTGTTTTTCTTTTTGTTGCTACTTTGATTGTTGTTGCTTGGCCTGTTGTTTTAGCCGCTGTTGCTATTGTTTTTGTTGCTTTTACGATATGCATAGTGTGTATACACTGGGAGAATATAGTGATCAATTCGAATCATTTGTAAATAGGAGAAATACTAGTATCAAATTGATCCTGTCAATATTTATTACTAATAAATTATTAGGATGCAAAACTATAACATCCGAAAGGAAGAAATAATAATTTTATATTTATCTAATTTAAAAATTAACTGATCCTCGGCACAATGTAAACTGTTCCTGAAATCAACAACTTTTTTAAAATATGTTATTTTCTTTCTATCAGATGCTTTACTGTGGTGTTAACAAATTAATTAAAGTGAAATTTTTTACAGAGACAAATAAAGGAAATTTTTACTTTGTCAGTTGTATAGTCCTCAGTACACACTTTCTAAAATAAAAATTGCACTTTCATTCTCCATAAATACTTTTTTGAATGCTTACAATTAAATCCTTAATATTTGTATTGTTTTCCTTTCTTTATTTTTTCAATTTATTTTTTTTCAATATTTTCTTCAGTGTAGTCTTGGCTGCTGTTATTGTTAATTGCTACAACCAAGCGCCGTTGCCGCCTCAGCAAAACCTCGTGCTGTTTTTCATCTGCCTCTTCTCGCCGATCTTCCTCTTCTCGCCGTTGTTATGATTTTTTCTTCTTTTCCAACGCACAACAAAGAAGACCTTTTGCAGCGATGACCAAGCGGTGCAACCGAGGGACCGAGGGGCCGAACGGGGGCTCTTATCAGAGGTAAAGAGGTGGGGAGGGGGCGGACCAGCGGAGACGGCGAGGCTACCGCCGGCTCAAAAGTGAAGTCAAGTGAAGTGATAGCCGCAGAAGCAGAGCGGAGCAGGAATGGATGCCTGGACGCCGGGAGCCCGTGTCCCACTCAGACGACGCCAAACAGGGTGACAAAGAATAGGGTTCGATGAAGTAACAATTTTTTATTTAATTTTATAATAGTAGTAATAGTAATAGTAGTAAATAGCAAGAAATTTAATCTTATTTTTTTGATTTGTCAAGACAATAAAAGGTTCTAAATAAATAATAATTCTTTAAGCTTAGAACTATGGTTGAAGGATCTAATAAATTGTCTTACAAATCCGGAAAGTATAATCAACCAAAAATGTTTGTTATATAATACAATATTTTTGCAAATAAAAAAGTTTATTAAGGTCTACTAGCACTCAACTCTTTTCTGATATGTAAGTTTTTCCAAAACGTTTCTAAAAAGATAGTATAAAGTATAAGATGTGAATCACATACATCTGATTGTTGCTAGTCATGATGCTACCCATTTCTCTCATCACCCTGTAAAAAATCAATTTACAAAAGTATGCGTATGGCTGGCACTTTCTTGTCTTGATAAGCGATTTGCATCAGTTAAAATGGAGCATTTTAGAGCCGGAGTCGGCGGGCAAAGGCTGTCCGTAAAGAGTGTGAATGCACCGGAGGATGTTGACTTCACTGCAAATCTCCCTATTTCCATTACAATTATAATAATTATAGCAACAAAAAAGGGGGAACCCATTGGGGACACACATTAAAGTGTGGAGCCAGGTCCTGTGTCATTAGGCAATAAAGATATTTTAAAGCATTAGCATTCGAATTTCATGGTTTGTTTGCAATGCAGTTTTTTCGCTGCTGAGGTTTCCTTGAATATTTGTGGTTTACAACTAAGACATGTAAATCTTGTTATTGCTAAGATCTGGATTTCGAATCTAGTTTAAGCTTTTCGAATCCAACTGAAAGTGGTTTCAACTGACGTATCCAGCTAACTGTGAAGCCGGCACCCCTAATAACTATCTCTCTCACCGCCGATCATGATGATCATGATGTTGTCAAACAAACAAAACAAACAGTGATCGAAAATAATAGTGGACCCATATCTAGAACGAGTTCTGTAATTAAATAAGCAACTTAAGGCCAATGGATAGACCAAGGCTTTATTTCCTTGGGCTTATAACTGGTGATAATTGCTTAGAACATGTCTTAATTTAATTAGATTTAATAGAACAAACTCAAAACATGAAATAGGAAGCGATCAAGTCGGTTAGGACACTAGCTTAATAATTCGAAGAATATATATATTTTATTAGTAAAACCAAATTCAATCCTACAGCCACATTTAAAAGAATGAACTGACACTTAGCCCGACTGGATAAGAAACTTGCACAACTTTTATTTATTTCTTATCCATTATTTTTATTTTAAGTGGAAAAATTGTGGATTCCCGTACGAACTAAGTAAACAACGGCCCCCCATTCAATCAGAGTTCTGGGAATTTCCTGCTGCCCCAGTTATCGGCAAAGCGAAACATATGTTCGACGTAACTACGAAATTCCTTTTCGGCCCGGACTCTTACAGTTAAATTCTGCTCTGAAGCCCGCTGATTAGTCTCAATATACTACGAAATACAAACGAGGGACAGCAGGGGTAACCGAAAATAATAATAAACAATTTGTCGGCCGGCAGTTGTTATCGTTTTCAAGTTCGTTAGATCGAAATGCGCCAGCGGCAACAGCTGATTTAATCCAAAATGCCAAGAGCGCAAATAAAAATTAAATATAGAATGAAAACAAACAGTAACAGCCCCCGACATAACTGTAAATGTAAATGGTGTCTCTCCATTTGAGGCTTATCGAAGCAAACGCGCGCTGAAATAACGCATAAATAATAAATAAATAATTAGCATAAAAAACAGAGATCCAGCCTGAACGAGTGTGAGTGTGAGTGCGAGTGCGAGTGTGAGTGTGAGCGAGACGAGTGTGAGTGCCAAGTGATTTGAACTTTGAAGGCAAGACAAGTCGGGCTTGAGTTATGAATTTATCTAAAATCACAGCGTGGTGTCGTTGTCGCTGTGTTATTTCCCATTTGACAAGTGGTTTGGCCCAAGTGTCAGACGTGATAAATCATATTTGTATAATGAATATATCTGCGAAATTGATATGATATGTAGTGTTTAGTGGGGAGAAAGGCCGCGCGGGAAAAGTGAATTGGAAAAGTAACTCAAGTTTGCATCGCATATTAGGTATACGCCCCGTTAGCCCTGCCCGCTTAGAAATCAAGAGAAAAGGCATTCGTTGGATCCGGAGAAACTACAACATTTAGCATCTTCTGGGCGAAACCTGTATGGCCGGGTTCCAAAGAAGATGACCTTATACAATATTTTTTTGAGAGAGAATAAAATATAAAAAGCAAAATTGATCAGTTCTCGATTTGACAGACAGAAGAAGACTTTGCCAAATCGCTTTGTGGGGCCACCTTGAATTCGAGTTCATTCATCTTCGTTTAGCATAGAAGTTTAGCAGGTGACTTTGGATAGAGTAGTACGAAGCCTTACTTGAACGCCTGCATATTCAAAATCTTATAAATTGTCTGATTTCTTGGTTTCTTGCCTGCCATTTGACCAAGTTCGGCATTTACAAGCCTCTCTGTTCAAATTAAATCTTTTAGTTTTGGGTTTAATAAATAAAATATACTCATGACACATCCAAGCTGTAACCAATGATTTTACCAATTAATATAATTCCGTAAATTACACCCAGCGACTTCTTATGCAACGCCCGTGGTTTAAGTCAAGGCGTAACTCTGTTTAGCCCATAAACCCATCGAGCACTATCGGATATCATTCTCGACTGCCTTGGGGCGCCACATCAGGCGGAAATCTAGCGCTAGCGAGCGGAGAACCGAGCATCGGACTTGGCCAAAAGGCAGACAGGGGCCAAAGTCCAAGCCAAACACCTGAATCGAGTCTGCGGCATTAGTTGCTTGCAGCGGCAGTTGCAGTTGCCACCTGTCGCTGCAGCAGCAGCAGCAGCACGCCAGCAGCAGCCTCTTGGAGCAATTCAAGTACAAGCGAATGCCGATGAAAATATTTTTGTGGCTGTGTTGTTTGCATGGAAACGTGATAGCAAAAGTTGTTGCTGACCGGGCCAAGTTGTTGCTGTGCTGCTGTGTTGCCGTGCTGCCGGGCCGCATCTGCTTGTGGAATTTATTTATCGTTAAGAAATGCGTGTAAAATAAGTGAAACTATTGGGAGACGCTGCTACTCGCAGCGCTCCTGACCAGTTTCGATTGCATGCGAGATGAAGGGGCAGGGGTGTGTAGGGTGGCTAATGCCACCACTTTTGATAAAAATGTTGGCCTAAGCCAGTTACTTGTTGCTGCTGCTGCTGCCTCTGCTGCCAGTGCTGCTGCTGATGACCAGTAGCCACTTAACTTGGCTGGTCAGCAAATTATTGCCGCATTGCTTAGTTGTTGTTATCAGCAACGTGATTTGCCAGGCCAAGATGGAGATGCTGATGGAGATGGAGATGCTGCGGAGATGTAGATGGAAGCCAGCTCCAAGCTCCAAGCTGGCTGCTTCATTGCGTGCTCACGATTTTTATTTCATTTTCTGTCGAATTTCCGAAAGTGGTAGACCTTCATGGTCTCTTCGTCAGCTGTTGCTGAGCTGTAGTTGTGGATATTGCTAGTGCTGCTACCGCTGCGGTTGCTTAGTTTTGTTATCCGATTTTATTTCTGCACTCCTGCCCATTTCGATGCTATCAATTTCACACCTAGCCAACGGGTTTCTCGGGCTATCTGCGACTCTGCGCTTCACATATGCAAATAAACAGCGCAATTAATAAACTAATTGAGCTTAGTGGGGTGAACTTTAACACTGATTTAGAGCCAATAAAATGGCAATTGATT
This sequence comes from Drosophila seguyi, assembly GCA_008042675.1. Lineage (NCBI taxonomy): Eukaryota > Metazoa > Arthropoda > Insecta > Diptera > Drosophilidae > Drosophila > Drosophila seguyi. The sequence continues at coordinate 129,752 of VNJU01003469.1, read as the reverse complement.
AGCAAGGCAAATCAACGAATACTGATTCCAATTTCGATTCTGTGACCGATTCCGATACCCAGTCGTGTGTGGGATCTCGATTTCCATCTCCAACCCCATCTCGATCTCGATCTCGATCTTGCCGGCTTATGCAATCGTGATCGATGTCAAATCCATGACAAAGTATAGCCACGCCCAGCCAGTCACAGTCACATATAATTATTCAATTAGTCAAATGGCGTCATAAATTAACAACTCTATGGCAATGGTCAAAGGGTTTTTACCACGGCCAATGTCAGTGTCAGCCGCTAATTGTGATTTGTGTGGAATGCCGTAGATTTAGTTCATCCACTGCTATTGGCCCCATGAATATTCAGTTTGACACTCGATAGGCACTTGTCGCCAATGATAAAGTATAGGACTAGGGATAGAATTTTAGCTTATGACCAGTGACAAGGCGAAATTTATAATAACTGCCATTTTTAAATAATTTCCTATGGCTAAAACACTTTCGTTTGAGTTCTTAATATGTGAGCAGTGTGTTTTTAAGGAATCGAGTTGGTTGTAAAAGTCAGTGTTGGAAATTTCATATATCCTTCAGATACATATCCCTTGCTTAGAGTGACAAAACTTCGTACTCAATATTTTCCCATACATCATTCATATTTCCTATAACCCTCTGTTTTCGTCGTTATTATTGAAGCGCCTTGTTGAACTCCACACATATAACGGGCAGCCTTATTTTATTTATCAGTTCGCCTTAGGCCCCATTTGTACATGATTCATAATATATAATATGTCTGCCCAGTTCACGACAAGTTCCAGTTTTCTCGGCGCGGTCAGCTGTGCGATTCGCTTTGCCCGTGCTGCCAGATTGTCGTTTTAATTGACGATTGATCTCGCATTGGACACGCAGCCACCATGGCGTATGAGTGTTATTTCGAATCACATTTCTATTTCTATATCGCTTTTTATAGGCTCACCTGGTGCACCTGCTGCACGTCGCTCAGTTACGCTCCAAAATCCACAAATCCTTTGGCTGCAACTGCAACAACAACCAATTCTGGGAGTTCGCGAACGCTGCATACATTATTCGATATTCGGGGTACTCTCTCTCTCTCTATATATATATATATATATATATCCACAAGATTTCTTTACGCCGATTTCGGTATCGATATGGCCTATGGAAATCACTGGCACTTCACATGGTGGTCGCCAAGCCGAGACTTTGGATCTATCTGCACCACTTTCAGATACAACACCACGCACACACAGGCACACGCGGACGCACACACACACCACAGCGAGCACCGCGAACACCACGCACACCCATGGATATGGATATGCGATGGAATTTTATTTCATTCGCATCGGAATCGGTATCGAATCGCTGACGAGCAATCGCGGAAACGAGAGAACTTCGCGAGCTGTTTTTCTGTTTCTGTTTCTGTTCTTCAGGCGATATGATGTTGATGTCGATGTCGATGTCGATGTAGCTGCTGCTGCTGCTGCTGCTGCCGCCGTAACTCTTATTTTACGCGACTTTATTTCGTTTCGTTATTGTCGTCGTCTCGCAGCCACAGAAACCGCGAACGATTACAGCAGAAAAAAAGTGATTAGAGAATATACACAATCGCCTGTAATAAGCGAATTTCCGATTCCGATTTGGCGACACTCTGGAGCGACGAACGCTTTTTCGGTTCCGTACAACGAGCGTTGAGCGCAAAAAACTGAATGAGCGTCCAAAGCGGCCGAGGCAAGGCAAACAGGCAGGCAAAAGCGATCCGGCAGAGCCGACCAGCAACAACACCAGCAACAGCAACAGCAGCAGCAGCAGCATCTGTGGGGCTCAGCAACAACCACAGCAGCTATACACTCTTAGAAATATATTTTAGTAGTACAAAATTCTTGCATGATTTTGTACTTTCATTTCATAGTAGGTTTCATAAGGATAAAATTCAAATTAGGGGATATGACAAATGAACAATTAGAAGTCAATAAGCGCCTCAAATTTTTAATAACAAAAAAATCCATGAAAATGTTCACTCAACAAAATAAATCATCGTTTATGCATAAATATTTTTATACAATATTGATAATATATTTTTTTCATAAGGTGTTCTTTAATTAAACTACTATATGTGACTATAAATATTATAAAATTAACCATTAACATTTCTGTAAAACTAAAACATAATATAAACATTAACAGAAAAGAAGAAAGATTTTTATTCCAAGTGTTACAACCGTGGCGAGCTAGTTAGTTAGTTTGGAGCCAGTGTTAGTGAGAGTCGATCGCCACACACACTCGCACACACGCTCGCACACCAGCGCGGCAGCCCAGCATCAGGTTGCTTAAGTCGCTCAAAGCGCCATTTAAGTTGAGTAATTAAAGCAAGCGGCAGATTTGCATGTATTCGTGACACGCTCGACTGTGTGAGTGCGATTAATTATTAATCAAGCCAAAAAACAAAAAAAAAAACAAGCAACGCTAAGGCAACAATAACAAACAAACAAGTCAGAGTCACTCGGGCAGCTGAAGACAATTACAATATTTCAACTCTCTCAGTCTCCGGTCTGCGATCTCCGATCTTCGGTCTTCACTCTCCAGCCTGAGCTTGCGACTTTCTTCGGGTCTCTCCGGCAAACGGCAAAGATTGTTACACATTTGACTTTTCGGCGGTGCCCCAACTGGTTCGGTTTATTTTTGGCTCTAACTCGCGGCCTTAGGACTGCAGCGTGGCTAATGCAAATCTAAATTGATTGCAAAATGCTTACTGGCTTATGAGTATACAATCTATGGAGCAGAGCTCGCTTGGAGTTGCCGGACTGCTTGGGTAGTTAAAAGTCTTTGGGGGTCTCTATAATGTTTCAGATAGATTAAACTATATTTCCATAACTAAGGGAGACTACAAGAAATAAAAATTAATATTAGAGTCCTCGTTTTATAAGTTTCTGTATCCTCTTTTTATTTTAAAATGAATTATTTTGTAGTTTCACTGACTTACATTCGATCTTATTTAATTGTAAGCTTTGGTACATTCATTTAAATTTTTAAAGCACGAAGTCTAAATCAATATCGTGTTTAACCTATCGCTAAATAAAATTTAAAGTTTAAATCAAAGAATTAAAGACAGATTTACCTAAAGGAACTCCCTTAAACTTTTCCTCCAAGCTCTCCATTTCACACTTAAAAGGATTTCAACTACATTACGTATACGCCGTATAGTCCCAGTCAATTCCCGCTTCAATCTGGCAACGCTGGCTGCCCAAATCCAAGCATCATACTCTTAATTCATGCTGATCTTTTGCCCTCGTCGATGTTGTTGTTGCAACGTAATTAAAATATTGCACTTGTTACTTTTCCCAGCTGCCGCCTCTCTCTCTCTCCCACTCTGTATCTCGCTTCTTAGCCTTTCTCGTGCCTACATACATATATTGTGTTAGCAAGGGGACCAATAACAACAACAGAGCAGAGAAAAAGGAGTAGAAAAAGCACAACAAGCATGCTGACAACATCGACTTCATCGTTCGCCTGTGTCGTGTATTAAAACTTGTTCATTGGAATTTTCTAATAAATCAATAAACGCAGACAACACAGTGCCAGGAGGGCGGCCAAGGGGCGCTGGAGTGGCTGAGGGGTAGGTGGCCAAGGGGCGCTTATGGCACACAGCTGGCGGCATCGACAGACAGAGGGGCAGACCGACAGATAGCCGCACGCATCTCGCAGAGATTGCGCATTTTAAAAATAGCCGCCGCACATTTTTTTGAGGTTATGGAAAATTTCAGTTGTTGCCTAGTCGTTGTGATTATTTCTTGCTGTTTTCCTTTCCAACTTGATCACCAGATCGCGATTGTAGGCTATGGCCAAGCGGCAGCATTGACAACACTTTCACACAGTCATCGATGATGCACATAGAAAAAAAACAAACAGAGTTCCTAAATTAAGATCAATTGGTTGTAAAGACTTTAAGTCGCTGGAGATAACTCTCCATCTAATATAACATTATATTTGTCGCAATTTAGGAAAAGTAGTTAAATGAACCATATCATATGAATTTATTTTGAAATATTGAAGAGACTAAAATAGTTTATATTCTTAAATTATAATACTGAGAAAATGCTTCCTAAATAAGAAAGAGATATCCATATATAAACTTATAAAAAATACTCTACTCAGAAATAGCTTTGATAGTTTCCAGATCAGAACTACAATTATTTGATCAGTGTTCATATCCATCGTGTAATACCGATTTTTTTGTGTGGAAATTGTCGCTTGACGGCCTGCATTTCCGTAAATAAAGCGCCTGGGAAGTGGCAATTAAGTTAACTGTGGGCTGGCCACAACAATCAGGTAAACGCTGTAAATTGAACGTAAATCGATTGGCATTTTTTACATTTATTTTCTCTGGATATATATATATACTTAACGATCGTCTTGCCTAGCTTCCTATTCTTTATTTATTTTTATTGACATTACGGCCTTTCGATGCGGTAATAAACGTGGCCTATACGATTTTGTGTTGGTTTTTGTGCTTTTATCGCGACAGCAACAATGTTGCCACTAAATTTTCCATGTTCCAGGCCGATATGCTAATAGGTCTAATAGCTTTCGATTTGGCCCGCTTTACATGCGACGAGTCCGTTCGGCACATTCTAAATGTAAATAAAATGGAAATTCCTTAGAGTGGCACTGGCACTAGGCACCGGCGACGGCTGCTGCAAAAAGCGAGGCAAAAACTTGTAGAACAGGAGGAGGCACTTGTTGAGAACTTGGCTGCCTTGTTAAACGAGCCTGCAACACCCCAGCAGCAACATCACCACAACCAGCCGCAGCAGCAGCAACGGCAGCAACAATAAACAATGTTGCAATGCTTAATTATTTCAGCGGCAAGGAATTCCTTGGCGCAAACTTGAACTGCTTCTGGACTGTGGATGTTGCATGTTGCTGCTGCTACTGCTGATGTTGTGGCGAAGCGTAGCAGCAACTCGATTGCGCAGCCTTATACTTAAGGTCGTCTGCTGCAAAGATTTTTTTTTAGGTAGCTGCAGGTAGCCAGAGCGAGATGCAGCCCACAATCTCAATCTCAGTCACGTTGGTCAACGGCACCGCGGCGTCTGTGTCCCTTACACCCAAAGAAAAGAAGACTCATATGAAAATAAAGCCCCCTTTAAGAACCGTTTTATACAAAAAGGAACATAATTTAAAATTACTTTAACAGCAATTTCTCTTCTTCTGGTGGGAGATTAGCTTGGAAATTTACTAGCTTAAATCAGATTCAAATTCGCAACGGAAGTGATCTTAAATAATCAATTAAAATCTTTGGTCACGAAAGATCACTCTTAAATCAGAGAATTCGTTTCAAATCAAATATTTTTGCGTTAAAAATATTTAATAATATTTTCTATTGCTCGTACTTATATATTTCACGACTTCCTAGGCTTTTCTTTAAATGTATTGTTGCTGCTGTTGTGGTCTGCCGCACCTATTTGTAATGCATTAATAGCCGAGAGGCAAGAGGCAACATCCAAGATCCCAGCCAAGAGCCGATTGACATTAAGCTGCCCATTCGGCATATGGAGAGATCAGTGCTTTTGATAAATGGCAAGTTGCAGGCCGAAATTATTAATGCCAACATCGCTTAGGCATAATTGTTTCAATGAACATCAATATCGAGATGATGCAAGATCGAAAAAGGTTGACGGCAAGCTAAAAGCACCAATGGAAACTTTATGAAATTGATGCTTGCTTTTAAAACAAACAAATAATTGAAGTTATGTCATAAAACATGCTTGAGAATAATGTATTTGAAAATTCGATTCTCACTTGGCAATGTCCTTGTGGAATTTCTTAATTTAATTCAACGGAATCTTTTAAGGAATTTTACTATCTACCCCAAAGTGAAATGCAAACCGTGGCCAGTTCATTGCCAGAAAAGTTCACTGTACTGCAATGAATCTCCCCTGCACACACACATCTGCTTCAAATTAAGAGATTCCAACCGAAGACTTAAGGAACTGAGTCACTGGCATTAGTCAAGTCAATTTCCCAGCAATATGCAAATATGCTTGTATTTACTTTTTTTTAATTTGTATATCTTTCTTTTTCTTGCCCCCAACTAAGGCATGTGACAAGAGCGTTAATTGAACTTTGTCTATATTATATTTGTTCAGAGTGAACTTTGCCATTGTCTAGACAAATTAAGAGCAGACAAACGAACGAAGCCCAGGCCAAGACAACTAGCGAGCGAACAAAATTTATGTATGTCGCCGGAGGCGTTGAACACAGTGTTTAATTGTTGGCTTTGGGGCCACGCGGCGTATGCGCAATGTTCGATGCGTTTCGCGTGTGATAAGCGTCGTCGGCTTGTCTGGCGTAGATCGGTGGCAGCTGGTGGTGGTGTTCGGTGCTCACTGTTCGGTGCTCGGCGTTCGGTGCTCGGGTGTGATGTCATAAGTCAACACACATCTGCCAAGAAGAGGAATCTATGCTATAGATCGGATCGGGGATCGTTAATTAAAATTTCCAGCGAGTACTTCATTAGCATCGTCGTCAGCTCCGGCTGCCACGCGCTGCTCAGCTGCCGCGCTCCAATGCTTAATTAATAAATCAACGCGACACTTGCACTCCATGGCCGTATCTGCTGCGATGCCGAGCCGATTGCGATGGCGATGGGTTCGGGGAGGATGAGATGCTCGCCGAGATTGTTGCCATGCCGTATGCACGGGCAGACAAATTGACGCGACATTCCACAGCTGGCCATGTGGGAGGGGAGTTGCTACTGGTGGTCGCTGGTCACTGGCTAATAAAAATGTTAAATATAGCCACTGCCGATTATGAAGATGATAATGACGATGATGACATCTGCTGTGCCGCAGAACGGAAACGGAAACGATTCTAATCGCCTGCGACAGATCTCGGAGTGAAGCCCTACAGATCCGATCCGTCAGTGGGCAGCGTTTAATTGAAGGCAGCCGTCAATTGAGATACTTGCGAGGCATGTAATGTGAGCAAGCACTTCCTTGTAATCTCTTAAGAGATTATCAATTCCCGGTGGCGACCTTATTTCAATTCAATTACAGGCCCTTAAAGTGGATTTAAAGGGCATTTTCTAGGGGAGACGTATTGCTTAAACATTTGTAATTTTTGAAACAAAATCTAACACAGTAATAATTATGAGGCTAGGAATTTAATATTTTTGCTTATGCTTATTTTATACCCTTGCAGGGTATTATAATTTTAGTCGGAAGCTTGAAACACATTGAACGAGTCATTTCCGACCCTCTAAATTATATATATTCTTAATCAGCACTAAAAGCCGAGTCAAACAAGCCATATTCGGCAGAAAAAAAAATTTACGAATTTTTTCAAAAACTTCCAAGGGGTTACATCGTTAAAATTGCCAAAAATCTACAAAAAATTTAATTTTAAAAAATTTTAAAAATATTTTGAAGATTTATTAACCTAGTAAAAACTAGCACAGAACAGCTTTCTGAGTTAAAATTAATTAATTTTTTGCTTAGTTACAAAGATTTTAAATTCGGCCCCTAAATTGCAAAGGTCATGCAAACTCCGGCTTCACGAAGTTAGCATCATTTCTTTTTATTTATAGTAAATGTTTTCTTTATTTTAATATTCATAACATCTTATCTATATAAAAAAATAGAAATGGTTTTCAAATCATATATATATTTTAACTTTGCAAAGAATACCCATTATATCATTAAAATATCTAGAATTTAAGAAGATACCTAAATCAATAAAAATCCTTTATATCACATCTCATTTACATACAAATATTTCTACATATTTTACAGGATATCAAACTGAGTTTTAAGGCAATCTAAAAACTTTTGGTCTTGCTTAAATCAATCATGTGTAGGGCTTGGGCACTCCAACTTCAAGTAAGGTACTTCATAAAACGTATGGTTTCAAGTTCCTTCCATTAATGGATGCTTGAGTCTATCTATCGTTTACTTCTACAGCGCATGACATTGATATCTGCGGACAATTCATCATAGAGACAAATGACTTTTGTGCGCAGCAGCTACTTAGATATCTCAGATCAGTCATAGTATAGTTTCAAAGGAATCAGAACTTAGTCATCTCTCTGCAGGCAGGTAATGCACTGCATGTACTACGAGTGTAATGTGTGGGGGGAACCAAGTGTAGTTAATAACAAACCTAATCGAGCAAAAATAGCACAAGAGAGTGACTGGCGAATGTGATTATTTAATAATATTGTGGCAAATGCGCGGCAAAATAATTATACTAGGCAGCGCTCACTAGGAGTAAACAATAAGAAGCTTTGATGGAAGCGAGCGGGGAAATCAAACATTCACAATTAGAAAAATATGCAGTCAAAGTGTTAGTTAGTTAGTAAAAATTGCTAAATTGCAACTGGGCGCGCGTCGCGTTTTAGTTTTCCAGCTGCTAAAAATAAAGCGAAACAAATAAATTTACATTTTTAATTGCAATTATCGCTGGCTATTGTTGTAGTTGCCTGCCGCCGCTAGCTCGCCAGCCTGCCTGCCTGGCTGCTACTGTTTGCCTTTGGCGTTTTAAACAATTAAGATGATTTATTAGCAGCGCATTTTTATGAGACGCAGTACAAAAGAAATGGAAATTAAATGGAAATTACTCAGATATATTTATGCTTTCTGCGGTGATCGCATACACAAATTGATTTATCGCATATCTTTCTGCCACATAATTACGATCGCGACAGTATTCCGGGTCGAGAAATGCAGCATTTGCCGCCTGGCCTGCCGATTTCGTAACTAGGAAATGATGGCACCGCGAGGCGAGAAAGCTAATTGCCATTTTATGCTGTCACTTGAGAGCGTCGCAGAGCATAAAGATCACAAAATATTTGAATTTGAATGGATATTAAAAATGTTAATGAAAAAAGTCGTAAAAATTTCATAGAGCAAAATTAAAGAGGAAAATCGTAAAAACAAATTTAAACGACTATTGCCCGTCGTGGCGGTTCAAGAGCAGCTCCATTAACGACGAGCTGCCCCACATATGTAGATGGGCGGCACGACTAAGGCACGACTAGAAAATGCAGATCCATCACATTGGTTCCCGTGTGCCCGGTGAGCACGTGGTAGTCGCCGCCGGCGAGATTCTTGTAGAAGTTGTAGCTGTCGCAGTTCCGCAGTGTCTCGGCCAGTTCGTCGAGCGTGTGGTCACCCAGGTACGATTCAATCACACTGCTGTGTCCAATGGCTCCGGCTGCATCTGTGGGTCCATCGATGCCATCGGTTCCGGCACTGAGGAAGGTGCAATCCCGCATGGCCTCGTCGCGATGCAGGGCCTGTGACATCAACAGGGCCAAGTGTTGACTTCGTCCGCCCAATCCCTGGCCTGTAACCTGGTAAGAGATTAACAAATAATTATATTAATCCACCTTTATAACAGATTACTACTCACTTTGATGACTGGCTCTCCACCAGATATGAGAAATAGTGGCTTCTTGTTGGCCAAGTGCTCTTCTAACGCTTGCTTGAAGCCTGGAAAACTCTTCTCCCCGAAAGCGTACTTCTCCCGGAGCTGCTGGTCATGTATGCCCTGGTGCTTCGCCTCTTGGATAGCCTGCAGCAGGCGCTGATAGTCGCCAGCCACTTGGGCCACATCCCCTTGAACGGAGCAGCTGAGCACACAGGGGATGTAGCCGAGCTTTTCTGCCTCTTCCGCAGCCGTCGTGGTGGCTATCACATTGCTGCCAACGATGAAGACCTTATGGGGAGGCAGTGAAGGGTTCACCTGCTGCTCTGACGACTCGAAAACCTTCTGAATCTCCGGCGAGAGCTCCTCCCACACTTGGTGCTTCTTGAGGATTTCGGCGGCTGATTCACCGTTTAAGGGTTGAATGGTGGGACCGCAGGCTATCAGTTCCAGGGGATCTCCAATGATATCGCTGAGGACGAAGGTCACGAGAAGACCCGCTTGGCCTGCAAACGTGGCTAAGCGGCCGCCCTTAATGTCTGAACAAGCGATCCGCACGGCATTGAGCTCCTGGATGCTGGCACCGCGCTTCATCAGCTTGTCCGCAATGGAGCGCTTATCCTCCAGCGTTAAGGGAGCCCTGGGCAGGGGCAGCAGGGCGGAGCCACCGCCTGAAATAAAAACGAAGAGTACGTCCTCGGAAGTCATCTTCTTGGCCAGCTCCTTGATAGCCTGGGCTGCTTTATGGGCACTCTCATCGGGCAAATTGTTGGGTGCTCCCTCGTAGACACTCAAGCCAGATGCAATAGGTTGATGGAACTGTTTGAGCGTATTTACCGGAACACTCAAGACACCGCCCGCCGAGTGGTGGCCCAGGTCCTGGTGCACCTTGTTGGCCATTCCCAGGACAGCCTTGCCGAATCCCACGATGTGGCAGGTCTTTCCACTGATGTCCTGCCCTTCGCCATTTAGTTTTACCCAGATCTCGCTGGGATTCTCACCCGGTTGAGGACGCAGATCGAATCGCTTGGAATCAGCGAATATCTTCTCCGGATGCACGGCGTTCACCGCCTGGACAAAAATCTGGCGCACTTGTTCCCAGGTCTGTCGCTTGGCCATTATGTAAGGTGTAGCTGTCGATCACGGCCGATCCTAATCAGCGATGATGCTAAAATTCCAGTTTTACTTATCATTTTTCAAAACAGCTGAAAGATATAGTATGTAAACTAGAGATGGAATCAGCATCGATATAATGGGGGAGCGAAATTCGATTGACTGGTCAATTAATTTTAAAATATATATATACTTTATATATAATATTAATATAATTTTAGAACCAAAGAACATTTTTTTAAATGGTTTAAAAATATATATTCATAAACAAACAAAATATTAAACACTAATAAAAACAACTATTTTTGTTAGTCCGGCAGCACATGACAAAAAATCGGATGAAAGGGCGCCTATAACATAGGATTTAGTCTCAATAGCTGACTGCTATGCCACGCAGATGTAAGTATCTTTAGCATTGTATCTTTTACGCATGTAAAATTGTTAGGTCTAATGATTTTACTTATGTAAAGACGTGTAAACAATTTTCTTCTAGTCGTTGTGAGGCTGTTAAGTGTAAATCTTCTAGTTAAGAATATTATTTATCCTTTAAAATAAAGAAAAAGGGGTTTTAAATATTGATTACTAGATACTTTTTTAAGTCGCAATATTTTTTTGTATTATTTGTAATTATTTTGGACTTAAAGAGTATTCTGGTTTCGATCACATGTTTGCCAACTTTTAAGCTTATTAAAGCTAAAGTAAATTGAAAAGTAATTCAAGTATAACTGAGTGCTTCACAATTTTACTTTAAAACGTTTTTATTTCGACAATCAGTTCATAATTCGGTGTAGCAGGTGTTGGATCGCGAAAACAAAATAAATAGTTGTTAATGTTAACACTTAAGCTGCAATTTATTGAAGAAATCAAACAGTTACTACATCTTGCTATTTAGCAGTTGACATAAATAATTTACTGATAAAACGATTTATTGATTTGACTTTCAATTATTGTATATATCACTTTCACTGGCACTGACATAGGAAGAACAAATAAATTAAAAAAAAAAAAAAATAAATAAATAATTGCTATTGGGTAACCCAGATTTCTTATATCTGATAATTGAACTATTTTTCTTAAAAATAGTTTCATGAAATATAAGTTTTTTGTTTTTATAGAAAAAGAAAACACTTTCCTTAGAGTTAATAAAATTCAGAGTAATCTTAACTTTGCTTTTTGAGAGCTTCAAGAGAGATATATAAACTAAAATTTTTTAGAATATTAATTAAGATTACACTTGTCTGTATAGTAAACACGAAATAAGTTCTAAAAGATATTAGTTTCTTTCAAAATTCCTATTTTTCATTTTTCATTACGTACTTTTTTCTTAAGTTTATTTTGACATTTTTATGTAAGAATTTTAATTAGGTTCACTATCTGTATTGTAAATACTTTCGGTGTAACGACTTCCCCGTGTTTCGTAAAAGTTTGTTTGGTTTGCTAATTAAGAACAGAACAGTAATCACACACTTTTTCCAAATGGAAATATGAAATGACAATTTCATGCCACCTTACACTTGAATTACAATGACCGCTTTAATGCGAAATTTTCAACCCCTTAAAATCGTAAAATCGTATCTAAGTCTTGGCTTTTTGAGTTTTATTTCGATTTCGAACACAACCGCCGCGACAACCACGCGAACTTCAACTACTTTCGTTCTCGGGCGACACCGATCGAAAGTGACACCGATATCCAGCACCTGTGTGGGTGCTTATGTATGCCACCACCCAATCTTCGCTAGACCGATCGCAGTCCCCGATAGCCGCTCCACGCTCCATAGCATTAAATAGCAGCCGCTCCCGGTGGCCAAAACTCAGTTTACGCACAGGCTTAGAAGCTAATGGGACATGAAATCGACGGCTTGGCTCTCTCTGCTGGGTAAGTGTATCGAAGAAGTGCAAATGTTTGGACACCATTTCTAATGTATGGGATGTTCTTGGATGGACAGCTCTGGCATGGAGTGTGGACGCAAATCCGCTACTGGGATTGTTAAGTCCCGACTGCAAAGTCGTGCGGGGCGCGTGTCCCCATGAAAATATTACTTTCTGGCTTTACTCCAAGTAAGTTAGTTTGAGCGTAACAAATTAATATTAACATTTAATAATAAATTGTAAATATAATTTCTAATTCCTTTTTGTTCTCTATAGCTCAACCCGAGATAAGCCCGTCTTGCTGAAACCCCTTGACCTCAATCCTTGGGACTTTCAGCCGCCACGCCCCCTAAAGATCCTGATCCACGGCTACACGGGAGATCGTGACTATTCGCCCAACTCCCACATTCGACCCGTGCTGCTGGATAACGAGGACGTATACGTAATCTCCGTTGACTACAGGCCCTTGGTTCCGGATCCCTGCTACGTCTCTGCGGTGCAGAATCTCCCGCTGGTTAGCCAGTGTCTGGCCCAGTTGATCAACAACCTGGTGGATCAGAACATAGTCCCAAATGAGAATATCCACATCATCGGCTTCAGTTTGGGGGGTCAAGTGGCGGGACAGACGGCCAACTATGTGAAGAGGAAGCTGAAAAGGATCACTGGACTAGATCCGGCCAAGCCTCTGTTCATCCTGGCGGGAAACACAAGGCGATTAGATCCGGGAGATGCGGAGTTCGTGGACGTCATTCATACCAATGTTTTTGGCAGGGGAATGTTAAGTCCCATGGGGCACGTGGATTTCTATCTCAACTTCGGCACCGTCGTACAGCCCGGCTGCAAGGAGGAGATGCCCAACAGTCCAGGCAGCTGCAGTCACGATCGCGCTCCTCAATTCTATGCCGAGTCCATAAATTCCACCAAAGGCTTTTGGGGTCGACATTGCGCCAGCTGGTTGGCGTATCTTGTGAATCTCTGCCCCACAAATGGAAAACAGGAACTAATGGGCTACCACGTATCCCTGGAAGCGAATGGTTCGCACTTCCTCAAAACGGCGAGCTCCGCGCCCTTTGCCCTGGGCAAACAAAAGGATGTGGACAATAGCCAGACCCTAGCCCAGTTTAGGTTAAGTCCTGAGCTTAACGAAATCCCACCTGACTATGAGCCGCAGCTGCTGGAGGCCTTCTTCGATGTTGATGCCGCGGAAGTTGTTGAAAGATCGGATGATCTGGACAAGCAATTGAACTGGATCCATCGGGAGGAGGATGAACCCTTAGCTAGAGCTCACTCATGAAACGATCAGGGGGGAAGGAATATTTATTTTAAAGACAAATTAAACCTTCAATTGATTTTTCAATAAATTATATTATAATATTTATATATTTAGAAATATTTTAATTGAAAAATAAACTGGATATAATTTTATAGCGAATGTAACCTTTATGAATTAATTTTTTTCATTAAACTATTTAATATTCTGGGGAATTTAATTATAATAGATTTTATCACTCGAGAAAAAATATATTTTTGAAGGAATAAAAACCATCTCAACATAAAACATGCATTTCCTATAATTATAAAAATAATAATGCAACTTCCGTAATGTTATCACTGAGTCGCTTGAGTTTACCCTGCATTTAAAATATTCTTTCTCATTATAATTATGGTTACCTCTCTGCATAACCTTCCTCTTCCATATGCAAATTTGTCACTCTTTCGCATTTTAACGTAAATATTTTCATTGCCAGTTTCTAGCGCCTAGCCCCACCCGCAGCGACCTTGACCCACTGCCTCTCCCGCACGCAGCCTTGACTTTTTATCACCTGCCAATGTGTGTTTTTTATATGGGTCCTCATTTTGCATGCCATTTTTAATGTTGGACCGTGCAAATTTAATAGAATCGACGTTAGAACACGAGCTTAGAGCAGTTTGGGCCTTAGTCATGAGCGAATATCACACTGTGCTCCTCCTTCTCCTCCTCCTGATAATCTCCGGCTTCTGCAAGGGAGAGAGGCAGCTGCGCGGTTGGCTGCCAGAGTTTTGCGTTTTTGCCGAGCACGAATGTCCCAATTCGAGGATTTCCTTCTGGCTTTATACGAAGTAAGCTTTAATAAATCAGGATATATAAGGTAAAGATAATCTCTGTGCTCTTTCAGTCAAACCCGCAATGATCCCGTTCAATTGGATCCGCTCAATCCTCGGCCGGAACTCTTCGAGCCTCGCCTGCCGTTGAAGATACTCATACATGGCTTCATAGGCAACAGGAGTCTGACACCCAATCTGGAAGTAAGGGATGTGTTGCTGCTGACGCAGCCTGTCAATGTGATTTCTGTGGACTACGAGACCTTGGTGCGCTGGCCCTGCTACTTTCCCTGGGCCATAAATAATGCTCCCATTGTGTCTGAGTGTCTGGCTCAGATGATAAACAATCTCCTCTCATCTGGCATTTATAGGAGAGAAGAGATCCATCTGATAGGCTTCAGTTTGGGCGCCCAGGTGGCTGGCATGGTGGCCAACTATGTGAGCCAGCCACTGGCCAGGATTACGGGTCTGGATCCGGCGGGTCCGGGCTTCATGACTCAGTTCTCACTGCAACAAAAGCTAGATTCTAGTGATGCGGATTTCGTGGACGTCATTCACACCGATCCGTTCTTCTTTTCCATGCTGCCGCCGATGGGTCACGCCGATTTCTATCCGAATCTTGACCAGCTCAACCAGCGAGGGTGCAGCTATATCAGTAACTGGCGGTTCTTCAACTGTAATCATTATAGGGCTGCTGTCTACTATGGAGAATCCATTGTGTCCAGAAGGGGATTCTGGGCGCAGCAGTGCGGCGGTTGGTTCGATTTCTTCACACAGCGTTGCAGTCATTTTTCCAATATGCCCAACTCCCAGATGGGTTACTTTGTCTCAGAGGAGTATGAAATTGTCTGATTAATTTGTACAATATTATTTAGATATTATCTATATATTTTCAGTGCCTCGGGATCTTACTTCCTGAGCACACACGAAGTTTCGCCCTTTGCCAAGGGACCGCTCATTGATGTCGAAATGGATATAGCTGAATATCGTAGATATACGAACTTAACGATTAACTGAGATTTTTTTTGTAATATTTTGAATATTTTCCCATTTTTTGATACTATATATATAAAATTGTTAATATATTTAATAACTATCCTTTAAAATATCTTAATGTTATGTTAGCTTAAAACTGAAAACCAACAAGACCCAGCCTAGCAATATTATTCAATTTCAACTAAGATAATCATTATAAGTGTACTTTAAGTTAAAGTGAAATATTTTGTATTTAGGAAATTTAATTTATTTATTTAAATTCAACTTTTAAAAGGTACTCTTATTAAAAAATGAAAATATTAATCGCTTCTTTAATATTTCCTAAAAAGAATTAGGTCTCCCTTTAACTTGTTTAATTTAAGGGGCTTTCCTTGTTCAAATTGAACTTTATCATTAAAACAATCAGTACGTTCAGCTGTGGTATTAAAATACCAAAACAAACGGAAAGCTTCCAACGCTGAGAGAGCGCACAAGCTTCAAGCGAGCGAAAAAAAAAACGAAAGACTTAAGACACAAACTCGGCCGTCAGTTACTCGCCAGAGCGCCATCCAAGCGCACGTGTCCGCAGAGTTCGTGGTGGAGAAAGCCGCCCAAATTGAATCTCCTCGAGAGACCGCGCGCGGTCCCGCAAAAAAAAAATATAAAAGAAGTGTGGTAAAATATAAAACCGAATCAATTTGAGGCAGCCGGAATTATGCCTCGCCAGCTTTGTCGTCGTCTTGCTGTGCACTGAAATCGAAATCGAGTCCAATGACCAGCTCTCGAGCTGGTGCCTAAGAAAGAGTTTTGCACTTTAAGCCCCATCCGTCGCCGGTCAATGAGCAGGCCTTGACCCAAAGCCAAATAGAAGAGTTATAGCCCAGTTATATAACATCACTTTCGATTGCAATTAAAACTAAGAGCACCGTGAATTTGCAGAAAAATAATAATAATAAAAGAAAACACATAATAATAATATGTGGCTCGAGTGTGTGAAGAGACCGCGTTGTGCATCGTTTTGGCTGCAGCTGCTCTGCTGGAGTCTTGCCCTGGCCCGCCTGGAATTCGCCGGTTCGTATATGTCGTGTGCTAAAAGAAACTCTGCGGGCAAAGGAATGCCCAATGCTCAAGCGAGATAAATTTAAGTTAAACTTTTACTTTCGCCCTGTGGTTTGTTGTTTGGCACCTTTATTTTTTGGCCAATGCCGCCATGCCTTTCTTTTGGCCCTGTCATTGTTGCGCCAGTTGTTGTCGTTGCTGTTTATGTTTCTGTTTCTGTTGACATTTCAAATTGACGTCGGCATAAATTTCAGTTTTAACTAGTTGCACAATAAATTTAACCACCGAGCAGCTTGCTTTTCCCTTCCGTGGAGCCATCCAATTGTGACCTTGCCTCACATTATTGGTCAACAATATAAATATCTCCGAGAGCATCTCTCCGAGTGTTGCACCTACAAGTACGCACAAAACTTCATTGGGTATTTTTGTTGGTAGAGGCTCATCCATCCCACACAAATTAAGAGGTATACTGCCTTGTCACGGCACTACTTTTGTAATCCCTCGCGCCTCGTTAATTAATTGGCCCCGACTACCGTTTTGAGTATGTATTTTTTCCCCCTCTTTTGGCGCTCTGGAATCGCTCATAATTCGGGTCTTATTTTAATACTCATATTTATGGATGTGCCCCTGCACCTTGACACTCTTCGCAGGTGTGTTTGTTTCGCAGCTCTTGCGATATTTACTGCCAGGCATTGTGTTATTGTTGCTACCGCTGCCGATCGAGGTGTCATCGCTGGGACCGGCTAATGGGGCGTATGCGCGATGCCGGCGTGCGTGTCACGGACCCACCCGGATTCGGAGGGCCAGGGACAGGTCCACGGTCAGCAGCCTAAGGCCTTTGGAATATAGAATTAAGGGTTCAAGCGAGGGCCATAATAAATCACGCTTGCAGGTTAATGATCCCAGCGAAACCGAAGCAATTATGGCCAAAACTGGGCCAACAGAGAAATACCATATAATTGCCACATATTAAGCAATTTAATAAGAATTTTGTGAACATGAACGAAACACAAGCAAAGCCTTGAGACCAAGACACAAATCTCTACTTCGATTTTGATCCGGAGTCAATTGGCCAATAAACCCCATGTAAAAGCCAGAGACAACAATGTCCATGACTCATAACAAACAATTCGGGGCTATAAACAAAAAACACAAAAACCCATAAACAAGCTGAAAACAAACCCAAAAAAAGCGAAGAAAAAGCGAGCCAACCCAAAATCATCTTTCACTTAGCAAGGCGATGAGTATCGTATCTTTTATTTATTTTGGTTTTACTTTGTCGTGGCCAACGTCTAATTTCGTTTCTCTCCTTCCGCATTCGACGGCTTCCGTTTCGGGCCTGATTTGTGTTAGTTGGGCACAGTTTTCCTCCGCAACTGCAATTTCCCCCATGCTATTTTCCCGCCAAAAAAAGTATAAACAAACCGGAGGAAAGGCATTTAATTGGCATGCGTAATGCCCGAAAGAAAACGAGAAAATAGAAAAGAAGCAGGGAGGGGGTTTGCTCACTTTTTTTCGGCTTACATAAGACAAAAAAGCGATTGTGAAAAACAAATGAAAACAGAAAACCCGAAACAATTGAGGCATGACCATTGCTAATTGAAGAGTGGTTAGCGGTTACTAAACGCTGATTTTGTGGGGGAGTGTACATTATGTTTTGCCTGCTGCCGCTGCTGTCTGATGTAAAAATACGCCCGTTGCATGATTAATTCGTCCAGCTGCTGCTGGGTCTACCGATTTTCTGAATGACAACATATCAGGGTGTAATGACAGTATGTCTGTGGTACATACATGTGTGCCCTATAAGGCAATACCTACTCGTATCTGCGAATATTTCCCGTGACCAACCAACCGACAAGAGCCTGCATCTGCAACAGTTTTCCCATACCGGTTGCATGACTCCGGCTCGCGGTTATCGCCCAAAGTTCGAGTACGAGTTCGAGTACGAAACACTCCAAGTGGATTGCAAGTGGGCCACTTTGTGGTTGGTAATTGGTAGTAGGTAGTAGCTGGCATTTGGCGCCACCAGCTGAGCCAGGCTGAAGGCCGATTCTCTTGGCTTTCGGTTAGATTTTTAATGTGCCAATTTGGATTCAAAGCGCATTCCGGCGGCTTCTTACGCATGCGGTGAGCTAACATTGGTGCCAGTGACAAAATAGTGGCTTAGAGGTGGAACTAGTTCTCAGAGTAGGTTTTACTCTGAAATTCTATTGAATATACACATTTAAGCAGCATATTAAAATATTTCTTTTTATAAAAGAAAAATTCAAAGTCGGTAAAGCTTTATTTAACGTAAAAAAAATTTATGACAAACATTGGTAATTTTAATTTTGTTTAATGTTTGTTTTGTATGTTTGATTTGTATAACTTAGAAAGTTGTTTGTTTTTAAATTATTGATTTTTTAAAGGCCTAATACTTTAAGTAAAAATATCTTTACGAAATTGCTTTTTTATGATTGACATAAAAAATATTTATACTAATTGATATAAAAAATATTCTGCAGTAGTTTCTTTACATTAAATGAACTTGATAAAATGTTATATTTATTTCAAGAATTTAAATATATAACATAAGAATAAGCTTTAAATTTAAAACATTTCTTTAAATACCTCTCATAATCTCTAAGCAAAGAAAATATAAAATGGTTTAAAGATTTGGTTTGATCTCTTGATTTGAGAAAATATTTAAAATAATAACTATTATTTTTCAAACCTCTTTACTAACTTACATTAAAATTCAAGTAAAATAACAAAACAATGTCTTAATGCAATGCCCAACCGGCAGAACCGCCTAGGTAAAACTAGCTCCACACAAATGCGAACCACTCGCCGCACATCTGTTCCCAGCCAACGAGCTTCAAGTGTCGGATAAGCCGATCTCAAATGGGTTTTCCTCGTGAATCAGCGAATAAATTACGCATATTCATTCCGCATCCAGTTGTGGTTGCCAGCTCCAGTTATATCATGAGCAGCACGTTTTGTCAAAAATAAAAAAAATAAAGCCAGCAAACAACAAACAAAGAGCGTCACTTCCGTTTTTGGCGCTACTTTTACTTTCTGCAGCCGCAGCAATATCGGTGCTGCAACAGCCGCAGCCACACATATTGCCACTGCAACAGCAACAGTAATCGCATGACATTTGCAGCGTGCCAAATTGCAGGCATTCAATGTCGCTGCCAGCGGCTTATGCAATTAAATGTAATATCAGAGAGCGAAACTAGTTTGTCAACTCGAGTGGCATGTCTTGAAGCCCGAATTTCACATACAAATCTCCTACACATAAATTTCTGAAAGGCTCGATGTGTTCTTTAAATTAAATTTATATTTGTTAGGAATTCGAACTTAGCATCAAACTTTGAAGATACTCTAATATCAGTCACTTAGAGCTTAAAAATATAATATTATTTCTTTGTCATGGTAAAGGGATAATGAGAATTATAACAATATGCAGATAAAAATGTAAATTTAATTTTAAATTGTTTTCTAATATATTCTGTGTAATATTTACCTTGCAATGTTTTTTTCTTGTGCACCTCGCCACAGCTGGCCAAAATGCGGGAGTTGTTGCCGCGGCGGTGGCGGCTGGCCAAAACCAGACGCAGGTCTATGTGACGGAATCCTGCCTGCAGAAGCCGTACCGGTGTCCCCACCCGAAGATCCAGTTCTACCTGTACACCCGACGCACCCAGGAACAGCCGGAGTTCATAGATGTCCTGGACGCCAACGCCCTGTACTACACGCACTTCAATCCGCGGCATCCCACCAAGATTATCATCCATGGCTTTGGCGGTGGCAGAACTCTGAGTCCCAGTCCGGATCTAAGGGAGGCCTACTTCAGTGTCGGCGAATACAATATTATAATTGTGGACTATGCCGATGCTGTTAAGGAGCCCTGTCTTAGCCAGATGGACTGGGCTCCTAGGTTCGGCAGTCTGTGCATCTCCCAGCTAGTAAAGTACCTTGCGCGGCATCCGCGTGGAGTCCAGCCAGATGATCTGCATTTTATTGGCTACAGTGTGGGTGCCCACATTGCCGGATTGGTGGCCAACTACCTGAAGCCCGAGGAGGGAAAGCTGGGCAGGATCACGGCCCTAGATCCAACGATATTCTTCTATGCAGGCGCAAATAACTCTCGGGACCTGGACACGACCGATGCT
The DNA here is from genome assembly GCA_008042675.1 of Drosophila seguyi. Lineage (NCBI taxonomy): Eukaryota > Metazoa > Arthropoda > Insecta > Diptera > Drosophilidae > Drosophila > Drosophila seguyi. Next base: position 109,064 of record VNJU01003469.1, on the reverse strand, counting down.
CACTTTGTGGACGTAATGCATACCGGTGCTGGGATCCTGGGTCAGTGGCACTCCAGTGGCCATGCAGATTTCTATGTCAACGGTGGCACCAGACAGCCCGCCTGTGTGGGATCGGCGACCCTATTCCGTGAGTTTAAGAGGGGTTTTAGCTTGGCAAACACAGCATTAATTATGCATTAACCCACAGAGACCTTGGCCTGTGATCACACAAAGGTCACACCGTATTTCATCGAGTCCATTACCACGACGAGGGGCTTCTATGCGGGTCCTTGTCCCAACTTGTTCACCTACCTGATAGGCTGGTGTGAGCCCAAGGACTCGGAGTATGTGCTGATGGGCGAGCACTGTTCCCACAAGTAAGAGGGATATCTATTTAAAAATATATTTCGATTTCTAACGTTAAATTTCTTTAATTCCCCGCCAGAGCTCGAGGGAACTACTACGTGACCACCAACGCAAAGGCGCCCTTTGCTCGCGGCTTTCCGGGCAAGGGGCGTTCCAATGGGGAGTACCAGGGAGTGCGGAGATAATGCTGACCTCTATAACCCATTAGATGGCTTCTGTTCATTAGTACAGGCGGTTTCCCAGAGGTACAAAATTCTTCTCTGATTGAATTTGCAACTCTTTGGTTGATCGCCTGCATTTCTGCATCTTTTACACCGTAGCACTCATGTGATTTTAGCTTGTTTCCTAATTGTGTAAACCGATTATTTGATACCTATTTATTCCATACTTTTGTTGCTAGTTCTAACTGCCGCCATTGTAGTTCCGGAACTTGTACAAATTACTCGTAAAAGATCTAATCATTAAGTCTTAGGCTGAAAATTGTGTGAAATAAAAACGAAACGCATTCGATATTTTGGCATAATTTTTAACATGTTGGTTTTTTATTGAATTCCAAATACATTTCTTTAGGTATAATTTTGTTCTGTTTAATTATGATCTGTAATAATGGTATTTCGTATATTTCAGACCTCGTGAATGGGTATCAGTTCCATACTTCGGTTAACCAATTAGAAATTACATGTGTGGCCAATTATATATATTATCAAGCTGTATGTTAAAATGAATAGTTATTTACTGAGCCTTTGTGGGTTTTTTTGTTGTAACTTTTTGGAGTATTTATTGTAATTTTTGTTTGGTTTTTAATGAGCATACACTGAAATACACAAGTATATATTAATTAATTTGGTTTAACTACCATACAAATAATACAACATGGGCGGGTGTTGCCAGAAAAGGGATCTCGATTCGTGTTTTTTATGTTAGTTAATTTAATTTAATTTTGATTTAATGTTTAATATTTTGTATACGGTACTCTCAGTAAACACAAAGGATATTTTGTCACTAGATATATACACAGTTCAAGTACTCTATTGTTAGTTACAATCACTACATTCGATTTACTTAACAATTGGATACAGTTCCCTCTGCGGCTCGCCGATGAATGGTTTAACCTTATGAATTGAGTATTTATCTGAGTTATATTAATAGCAATTTATACTGTTTACGGCATTATGACCTTGTGCGCCTATATTTCCCGATGAATGGTTTTGTGTGATTTGTGAATGGGTAAGTGTTCACTCATAACATTAATGTTTGGGTAGTCATTAAAATACCCTAGATATAACCCGTTTCCGTGGTTTAACGTTAATATGGGTGCGCCTGTGTTGTTTTTAGCTATGCAGTTGGTTAAATTTGGCATTATGTACACTTAAATTACTCACAAAAGCATTTAATGATGGCATTCAGCTACTAGATACATAAAAATACTTATTTACAGTGCGTCGCGTAAGTAGCAAGCAAAAGACTTAACCGTGGCTTTCTGGTTAACATATATCTATGTCATTATTGTCCACACAGCCCCGAGAGCTTGAGTATCTCCCAAAAAAAAACAAAACACAAAATATAATTAACTAAGGTGAGTTCGTGGCAGGTGAGAGTCTCGTAGGTGTTCGTCTCTCCTGTAAGAATCTCGAGTTAAAAAGATACCATACTCAGTTCGAACATGGCTCAACAGTATATGTGATTTTATGTACAGAATGGATTTCTTTACTATGCTAATATTACACATACGCCCCAGTGGCCAACATTTTGTTTGAATTGCCTGCTAAAGGCATTATTCGCTCAAAACTTTTGCCTAAAATAAAAATGATAAAACACAAATGTAACTAATGGGTACGAGACCATTTTAATTAACTTTTTAGAAGCTTATTTCGTCTAGGTATTGTCGCTTTCACAAGCAGTGTTAATTGTTAAATCAGCTAGGGAAGTTCATTCCCACAGAGTATAGCATTAAAATTTTAGTAATTATTTGCTATTCGTTTATTTATTTAAAGTAGCTAGTCGAGTATTTGCGTAAATATTTATTCGCTGCGCTGTACAAATTACGGTATAAGAATTGACTCTTTTAGTTAGAAAATTTTCACGTTTTTAATACATAGTGATTTATTTGTGAATAATTTATATTACCATTTAATAGTTATCTATAATTATATACGTTAATATAGTTTAATACCTTTCGATAATATACACACGATTAGAAGTAATGAAAGTAAGTGCGTCTAAGTGCGTGTTTAGTGGCAGTAATTTAATTTTTAAATAAAAGTACTAAATTATAAAAAATTATATAATTGTGCAATTGTCAACATAATTAAATAAGTGCTAACAGTGCATTTAAAAGTTAAGTTTGTGCGCTTAAAACAAGGTTTGGTGCAATATGTAAAACATATATAAGACAGGAATCAAATTATATATTTAAGAATGTATAAAAATGGTGCTGAATTTATTTACAATCTACTGAATACTTTTCATAAATTTAATAATTTAGAGAGATTTAAAGAGTGCTAATATAATTTTTTAATATTTAAGTTTCAGGAAAGAAAGATATTAAAAACTTTGAAAGGTTTTAAAGTTTGAAACGGAAGAGTTTTTCATCGAAATGAAACTCAAATGTAAGTTTAATTTTAATATTATAGATGGTTAGGAAGTAACTTTAAATTTCAAAGCCAGTTGAAATTAAAAGAAAGGACTGAAAGTATTTCATTTGAGAAAATTGAGAAAATTTTAGTTGAAATCACATGCAAAAATTTGCTGGCTTTAAAATCCCAAATAAACTGAAACCACTTTGTATAATTTATAAGAATTATTTACTGCCTATTAAGTAGTGAGCATATGAAGACCAAGTCTGAGGTTATATGCGCCTACCACTATCTACTTAAGTGTTATGATTTTAGTACCTACATCATGCCTTGCTCATGTCCCTCCAACACAAGAGCTAACCATATACATGGGGTGCTTTTGAGAGGTTCGGTGAGACAAACAATAACTTGTATAGTCAACGGGAATGGGGTATTATGTATATTCGATTAGCTAGTACTTTTTTATGGTTATCATTCGTGGCGAACATCAACAATTGCTTAGGTTTGATTAAAATGTTCTCGTGCTTATGTGCAGTAATTCTTTACACAGAAGGTAATATCGTCAACGGTAATAAAACTTGCAGCCTGCACTGGCTAACTGCAGAGTTAACAACAATCTTTGGCTATATATATATATATGTATATATATAATTCTGCATACACCCTTTATACGTATATATTGAGTTAAATATAAGTATTACTTTCTTTGAGACGTGGTGCGTGTCTGGATTATGTGTGGTTTATGATATACACATGTGTCGAATATGTTGAATATATATTCCAGTAATTCCCCTTTCTTGTGTTTATCCTTTATTGCTATGCATTTTGGTTTGGTTTTTGTGGAGCTTGTAAATAGAAATTCGCGGAAGCGACGCCCTAAACTATACTACTCGTTAGTGCGTCTGTGGGGCATAGTGGTTGTGGTAATGGTAGTGGCTAACGGTTCTGCTGTCTCTGCATATGTAGTTTCTCTGTTAGGTACATAGTTTCATTGTGTTAGTGTGGCATGTGGAACTCATTCATCATTCGCTGAAAACTCATTACACTTTAGTTGTATATTTTTCGGGCTATTTACAGGAAGGCCTAGTCAGAGTACCTTTAATCACTCTCTTTATTCGTATACATCCGAGAAATATAGAGGTCCACGACTGGGCATCCCTGACTGAGAGATTTCCGGACTTGAGGCCTTATGTCTGTTTAATTTGAATATAGTTTTAAATGTTAAACATATAGATTTATAAACGACAACGTATTTTTCAATGGTAATTAACACATTTTCAGACCAAGGCCTCAGGTCCAACAATCTCTGTCTATTTTATTTAAATCTTTATATTTAGTTATATCTTTTCTGCTAGGATTTCTCCTGCAGAACCCAACTCATCGAGGAGAGAGAGTTGGAAAAAACTTTAACAGCACACCAAGAATAAACAATAAACTTGTAACGACTTCCAGCCATAACTAAAAGCTATGATATATATGGGGTAACCGGAGTGAGGCCCTTACTGCTGCTGCTGGTATCCCTGCGGATCGTAGGATGGCATTTGTCCCCCATCCTGTGTGTACCCGTACGTGTTGGACACATCGCCGTACGATGGCGGGGCATCCTCCTCAACGATGGGTGCAGTGGCTCCAGCCATGGCAAACGGATTGTTGGCCACATGCCCAGTGGCGCCGTAGCTAATGGCACTCGACTGCTGCATCTGGCTCTGTTCAGTGTACTCGGGGGCGCCCTAAGTTTTGGGATTTTAATTAGTGTTTAAAGAAATATTTTTTATAAATATTTAAAATCTAAATTATATGATTTTCTGAGAAGTAGCTTATAGATGGTTTCACTTACAAATGATGTCTCCTTCATGTAGTTGCCCAACATGCCCGCTTGACTGGGATCTGTGTTGGTGATAGCTCCAGCCGGTGGCGCCCACACCTGCTGCTCCTCGGCCGGCGGCTCAGCCCAAGGCTGTAGTTCACCGGAGGCGAAGATACCATAAAAGGTGCAGCCTATGAGATGAACACAGGCGGCTAGGGTGAACACTGTGGTCCAGCAGCCAGTGGGCTACAGAAAAATATTTGATTAAGTATACATTTTTAAGGATTTAAGAATTACTTCATGTTTACGGAATACCTCTTCTATAAACTCCCTTAAATTAAACTTAAAACATATAAAAGTAAGATGTCTTGCTACTTACATTGGCCTGTATGAGCCCATCGAGAGCATAGGGCACTATGATGCCTGCCAGCGTGCCAATGCCGTTCGAGAGACCCATTAAAATACTGGCATAGCGAGGGGCAATGTCCAGGTGATTGACATTATAACCAGAAATGGCAAAGCCGCTGAAAGCCACGCCGCAGGTCAAGGCGAACATGGCCCCCGTCTAAAATAAAATTTATAATATAAATAATTAAAATACCTAAAATAAGCCCGTCAATGAATCAAAGACTCACCGCCGTCGAGGAGTGGGCCACGAATAGGAAAAACAGACCCTCCATTCCGAAGCCACCGCAGTTGAAGAGCTTCCTCACATTCGTGGTGGATAGGATACCGTTCTTTCGCAGATGATCCGCCAGCATACCGCCAAAGGGAACTATCGTGGTCATGATCAAATGAGGCAGAGAGCCCACAAAGCCCGCCTCCTCCACCTTGAAGCCGAACTTGTGCTTGAGGAACGAGGACTGGAACAGCACCAGAAGATAAAAGTTCCAGGAGCGGCAGAAGTTGGCCACGATGATGGCATAGACCGGCATCGAACGCATCATCTCCCGCCAAGGAGTTGTCGATAGCGACGGCATCGATGGATGGGCCGACTCTCCCAGTGACTTCTCGATGTACTTCAGCTCGGGTATACTGATTGCCGGATGCTTGCGCGGATTCTCAAAGCACAGCCATATCCAGAACATGTACCAGATAATGCCAAACACACCGTACGCGTAGAAGGGTGCCTGATAGCCCACGGCATCCGCTAGGAGACCGGAGAGCGGAAGACCCACCACCACGCCGGCATAGGAACCGGAAAAGGCCAAGGTGGCCAGACGGGAGCGTTCCATTGGCGGAGCCCAGAAGCGCCAGATACCGTGGCAGGCGGGATACGTAACGCCCTGGGGGAGGAAAGAAGGGTTTTATAAAAATTCTTCATTTTAATAAACTTAAAATTAGGGCAGAAGCTTTTTCTGGGGACATTTAAGTGGGATTCTACTCCTGATACCCTTTTCATGCACTTAACTTATGTGAATTTATCTCGCTTATTCATCACTCCGAAAATCTTTTCAATTTTCAAGTGGTTTCTAATATTTTCACCAAAAAAAGACAAACAGGAAACTTTCAGCAATGTTTCACGTTTTCCCCAAGAAAAATGACAAACTTCTCCCCCCAGTCCAAACAACACAAAGAAATCGCATTAAAATAAATGCTTTTGTTATTTTTCCTTTGCCTTCCGCACAGCCCCACCCTTTGAGGGCTTAGGACATGTTTCCATTTCACATATTTGCTTTATCATAAAGCAAAATCTAGACCCCACCCCAGCTCCTGGTAACCCTCCCTTTCGTTTCGCAACATCACGCAGCCGTAATCCCCGGCTTTGATCTGTGGCGAAATCGAATTCGGTTAGCTGGTTGGTTCTGGTTACATACCTCGAAGAGTCCTTGCAGGACGCGCACGCAAATCACCACATGTCCGTGCATCAGGGTCATGGCGAAGGGAACGAAGAGATGCAGCGTGGCGGAGCTGACGATGGACAGGCCGAAGATCTTGTTGGCCGGGAACTTGGAGGCGATGAAGCCGCCGGGAATCTGCGTCACCAGGTAGCCCCAGAAGAAGGATGAGTCCACATGGCTCTCCACGGCAACAGTCCAGTTCATGAATACCGTCTGAAAATATAACCGGAAACGCCATTAGAAGGGGGGTGAGTGTTGAGCTCAGCAATCATTAAACACTGCCGCAGGCCTTTATTAACGAGCGTCAAGGCGGATGACACACACAATGCTCTCAGTTTCAAATGGATTTCTATTTTATCCTCTGCGGGGGCGTGGTCCTTGTGTGTGTGACTTTTGAGTGATGCCCACACACACTCTCCCTAATTGACAAGAGAGCTGGCATTGCGCCAAACGAGGCAAATTTGATGGCCCCCACGCTATGACGTGTATTTCTGCTCATTTATTGTCGTCAATTTGATCAATTTAAAACGTGGTCTTAACAGACGTGCAGAGGATTTCTAAGCCCAGTTAAGAACATTGACTGATTATAAATAATTTAATAAATAAAATTAATAATTTAAAGTAAATATAGTATACTCCTATTTAGATATAGGCACTCACCCCGTTATGTTCGCCTTTGAGCTTGGCAGCGGACATGTTGCACCGCATGCCGAAGGCAATCATGAAGCCCACGCAGGCCATGGTGGCGATCGTGTACCGGGCCGGCATGCAGGGACACTCCGCCTTGCAGTACTTGTCGATCTTTCGCAGCGGTGGGCGCTCGATCTCCTCGAAGGAGGCGGGTGAGTCCGGCCGGTCGTCGTCGTCGTCGTAGGCATGGCCGCCGCCTGGACCGCGGCCTTCACGGTCACCACCCTCCATCTCCTCGTAGCCGCCGTGACCGCCGTGATAGCTCTGCGATATCTCGAACTTCTCCATGTTGGGCTTCAGGCTGAAAGGGGAGAATATATCACATGTAATAAGCCAGATTTTAATGGGTATATAAGGTGTTTTCAGTATTCTTTGTAACTAACAGAATTCCTGCTTGTAAAAATGAACAATTTTTATCCAGAAACAATTGCCTCTAAGGACATAACTCATGCCAATTAGAGCGAAGGCAGGTCAAATCAACAGGTCAACGAGAGGGCGTGAAAACACAAATATTTTCGGCTTGTTAGCAGCAACAGCTGCCAGCCTAGACCACCACCCCGGCAAATGCAAGGTGGTTGTTGTTTTTCCCAGCCAAGGTCTCCAAGGAATTGCGGTGACTGAGGGTAGAAATATCCGTAGAACTGCCGTAGCCCGCCCCTGTGGCTGGGAATATAAAATTCAATTTTATTAAGTGCTGATAGCATTGCCAGGGGTATTTAGAGTTGATTGGAGCAGGTAAAGAATCTTAAATCGCATTTCCAGATTTGATTTCCGAGGCAAACAGGTGCCGCCAGTTTAAACACAGTTAAAAGACCTTGTCGCCGTCTGATTGATGGATGTGTGGAATGGGTGATATCGAGGGGTGGTGACCCACTCGCCCTCGCTCTCCCACTCCAGTGCTATCCATTAACCCGGGATAAGTGACACATCTCATCGCAGATAGCCCCTCCGTTGGCATTTTTCTTCATAAATATCCAGACAAAGTCCCCCTAAGTATGCAATACAAACTAATAAGCAGCAGCCACCAGCCGAAAACAAGCCACTACAGTGGATAACTTTGTCGTCGAACTCAAAGTCGCCGCCTGTCACATAACTCAACTGTCTGCCGCCAAAGCTACCCTTGTCTGGTCACGCAGGAGCCCCTGGAACAATAACGGGGAAAAAAATGGAGAAGAACCCAGCTACAGGGATCTCCTTGCGTCCTTCGCACATCGTCCCCTGCCTTGACCGACTTTAAGGCTGACGCCAATTTTATGCTGCGATTTTTATTTGCCCTTCGAAGGGCAGAGGCTTGCGTAATGTCCGTCATTAGGTTTGCTCTGTGCCAAAAGAGGTTTCTATTACCAATTCAGAGGCATATTTTAAGGCCTTGACATTTAAGGAATTCCGATGAATAATAAGAAAATGTATGGAATCTGTGATGCCTAATAATGAAATAATAAGTTAATATGGTAAAGGTGTTCATGTGTTAAAAGTAAGCATACATTTTAAAGAACACCAATAATTAATATAGAAATTAACTAACTAACTCATATTTATTAAACAAAATGTATGAAAATATGATTGATGATTGATGAATATGATAAAAATATAATTTGTATTTATTTGAATATATTTTGTAGCAAAGTTGTAGGCACCTTTTTGGCGTTAGAGCATCACCTCGTCATCTGTTACTAGGGAATAAAACATCCCTAGTTGGGGAGGGGAACTCCTCGAAAGAGCCAGTTCTTTTTTTGACGTCTAGCCAACTATCTTTGGCGCTAAAGTTTTTGGTTTGATTCGCAGTAAAAATGTTACAGACTTCTTGGCGCCGCATAGATTACGGCTAACTGGCGCCACAAGGCCGAAGGATGCTCAGCATTCGCGTTTGACTTTAACGTGGCTCCACAAAAGCAAAAAAGAGATGTAAATGGGACAAACCCAGAGGAGATATAAAGTACTATATGTATTAGTTTATGTGCCCCGACACTTGAGGCGGGTGGGAATGGTAATGGTGGCTGTGATGGCGGTGGAGCGCCTTGTCAGCGGCACGACCGCGTCTTCAATGACAATTCTAATTTCATTTTCACTGGCAAGGATAAAGGAGCTGCTTCAGCTGTCGCCCCCGCAGAGGCATTTCAATTTCTTCGCGCCCAAGTGCCACTCGAGGACTTCAGCCGCAGGTCTTCCTCGCAACCGCTCGTAAAAATCAATTTCATTTGCGTGTGCCACTGCTGCAGCCCTTCTTTCCGTTGGCATGCAACACATTCCTTAATGAAAGCGATGTGCCACCTATTGTTCCAATTTCTAATTTGCGCCCAAGGTCCTTGAGAAGTCGGGAAGTGTGGGTGGGATCTGTGGCGTGCTCCATGAAATCGCATACCGCTTCCACGCGCACACACATCCATTGAGTGTTTGTCCAATATGCTTTACTATGAGAGTACAACTTTATTGATCTCGAGGGTGGCGAAGGTGCCGGAAGCCGGAGTCGAAGTCTCCGGACACGTGCGGCCAACGTGCTTGGAATTCCAGAGACATCGGTGTGCTTCGTCGGCATGCCAGCGCGTCCATTGTTACCGGCACCAGGACTACTTCGACTGCAACTGCCCGGCTGCTCGGGTAGGACCTCGTCCCGGCCCACCTTTAATGACTTGTTAAGCATGCCAATAATTTCACAACTTCCCCAGGACCGACACGTGCCGAAGTTTCCCGACGCCGGCTAGTCGCAAGTGCGTATCAATATACATATTTACTGCATTATCCTGGGCGGCGTGGTCAAGTTCATCCAACCACGAACGACGACCAGCCTTGCGTTAAATTAAATTCTTCTTTTTTTTTGCTTTCTAAAGTCCATTTGATTGCAATCATATTTCACTCTGGGTTTAATGCTCATCGTCATCATGCTACACTTGTCAACAAAAGTGATGTGTTTAAAATTATAAAGAAAAGATCTAATAGCAAATAAAATAATGTTGGAAGACGAAAAAATATGTAAACAAAAAAATTTTAATACATTTAAAACACAAAAAGAAATAAAAAATCCTACAATTTTGTTTTTAATACGATTTTTCTATTAGAATGTAATATTTATTCAACTACAGAAAAGCAAACACTTTCATTAATGATAAAAAATCAATTTCATGTTAAACCAGAAAATAAATATAAATAAAAATAACTATGTATTTATTAAAATGCTTAAAAGGTTTTATGATTCTTCCTTCCCCGCTTTTTAGGCTCACGTAATTTTCAATATCTAATTTTATTTTCTAAATCCAGTTATAAATGGGTATGGAAGGTTTATAATTTTTTAAAAGAACTTTTGAGCTCCAAAACCTAAAATCTCCCTACTTTTATTACCAAATTAACATAAATTATCAAATTATCTAGGACCAAAACCCTGACACCTGGTGGTATATTATTCGGTGTATGAATATTAGTATCATATTCGGTTCGATTCGATTATCCTGGCACACTCACCCGCCAAACACGCCCGTCGCCTTCTCCTTAAACGCCGTCAAGCCCTTCATGGCGATGCTGCGGTGTTGTCCCCGATTTTCCTCACTGCTGACCCCTTACTGCTGACTCCTCCCTGCGCCTTTCTCCGGATCGCTGAGTCCTCCGCCTGAGTCAGCGTCTGTGTTGTGCTTCGCTGCCTGTTCCGCTGTTATCACTTGTGCGCATAAATCTGGTGTGTTGCCTACTTCACGGCGGATTGCCGTGTATATAAGCGTGGCGAATCGGTGGCAGCGGTTAATTTCCGTGAAGCCGGCACAAATTTGATGACTCTATTTTCGGGTTGGCTCGCTCAGCGGGGGCTTTTCACTTGGTCGCCATATAATTTCGCTTTTCGACCGGAAAGTTGTTGCATTTCCAGTTACAGTGCCTGCAAAAGAGATTTATACGGGTTATTAATGTGTCCACCGATTTGTGTTCTGCCGCTGATAAGCAAAATCCCCGTACAATTTCATCATTTTGCACATTTCTTGTAAGCGGCTTATGTTCATAAATTTTCTCGGGGGAATGACGGCCGTGGGATGGGTCTTGGAAAAGTTGTGTGGGCCGGGAAAGCATTTTGTAAATATTTCTGGCTTTGTTGGCTATTTTGATTGCCTTTTATGCTTCATTTAGTATGTGTGTGTCTGAAATTTGAGTCTTATTTTGGTTAGAACTAAGCCCTCATCAGAAGGGTTAGCAAGAGCGGGTCGGAAGTCAGTCGGGGTTCTTATGAAAATTGGTATTTTAATTGGAATTACAAGGAATTTATTTAGAGTTCATTGTTTTATGTGATTGTTGTTAATTGTTAAGATGTTAAAGGCTTTTTATTTATTCAATTTAATTACTTACAACCAAACTTTAAATGTAGTAGTTTAAAAAAAAAATCGTAAGAAGTTATTTGTGTAAAGATTGAGCGGGATGTATTCATAGAATTATATCAATATGGATTATACAAATTTAATGGCTCATCTTATACCCGAAAGCCATTATGAAAGTCAAATCCTTATAAAAAAAAGCTATTATAGTTATTATTTTACATTATTATTATTAAATCATAAAAGGGTTTACTCAACATTAGAAGTTTAAAATTCTAAAGGATTCGCTAATGACACAGAACTTACTTTTAAAATCTCGCAAATAGGTGTCTGAAAGTTAGCAAGTTACTCTTTGGGGTACAAAACTCCGAGTAAAGTTGTTTCTTTTTTATATGTTAAATTTTATTATCATATTTCCGATGTTACTTTAACATCCTAGTGCATTTTAGAGCATTAAAAAATTAGAAACCCCCTCGCATAAGCTTTTAATGAAAAATCCTCCCACACATTTCATGAAATTCCGAGAATTTCCCATTTAAACCTCTTCCCCCCAAAAGCCCACGATGTACTTTTGACCTTTGTTCGTTACGCCTACTTACATGCCACACTACAGTTACGTAATCCATTTTTTTCGATGTCCTGGATTATATAATCGTCGTTTTAGTTGAAACTAAGTAAAGTTTCCGTTAGTTTTTGCAGTTAAATTATGTTTCGTTAGGCAACAAAATTCATTATATGTTATGAACTATTTTGTTGTTGTTGGTTAGGATATCACAAATAAGGTACACAGATAACATATTATATAGATTGATTAAACACTACACGATACGCTGGAAAAGGGGTAATAGAATACATTTGAATTAATAGAAAAATCTATCCATTGACATTTTTTTTAAGTTAAAAATATGCTTTTTTAGTTATAGTTTTTCTAAGTTTAAATAAATTTATAGAAGATCCTTCTCACTTTTCTGAACAACACACGCCCCGCAAAATAAATATGAAAAAAAAAAACGAAAACGGAAGTAGAAACTTTGGGTAAACCAATTAAAAACTCAGAATGTGGGACGACAACATTCAGACAGAGTTTGACCACGAGACCGGCGGCAGGACGGCGACGACGACTTGGATGGCGATCCGAATCCAACTCTGTCTGAAGACTGTGTGCCAGCCAGGTCGCATCCAGCCGCGATGTGGACCCCAGCAGAGGATCGTTGGAGGACAGGTGGCGAGATGGTTGGAAGGCGACGCCAACGGATACATAGCAACTGCCTCAGTCGAGGACTATCTGGTATATACATGGGTTGGGTTGGGAGTGGGTATGGTTTTGGGAAGTGGGAGGAGCGTGGTATATAGACTGGAATTTTTCTTTTCAAGGGTATTACGCGACAAAACGTCACAAAAACAGCATTTTTACTAATATCCAAACGGAATTAAGGATTTCTTGGAAACACTCTTGATTAGCACACTATTATTCAGATATTTTAAACTATATATTCCAGTATTTATTGTGGTTTTTTCCATATATATTCTACCAAGGCTTATACCCGCAGCTCCAGGCTCGCGATTTGGCCTCAGCAAGACAACGCACGAAGTGAAACTAACGGGGCTGGCATTCGCCTTTCTTGTCTGCCCAGATGGATGTCCTGCCGCCGGATTATGCTCCTCCGCAGCATAATCGAGGCGTCGCTCTCACTCGCACTCGCAGTGTGGTGAAAAGCTCTCTGGAGGAAGGACGGTGTCGTGCGCAGGCCCGAGAAACCGGACGGGCTGTGCCGGAATGTCCTCCTCGGTCACATTGGTCGAGGGTGGATGGCAACAGTAGCAAGGCGACTTGGGGGCCGGAGTTGGGGCTTCAGAGCCACCTGGCCGTGTTGGACCAATCAGAGGCCGGGACTCTGATTCCTCCTGCCCCCCATTCACATAGGTGGACCCCGTGGACTCCCTGGGTTGGCATGCGAATCTCAGTCGTGCGTGAAATGCTATTAAAACGTTGCCAGGCCATTTTCTATTGTTTTTCCACAGGCCCAGAGACATTTTCCCGTACATAGAAATGTCAGCCATTTTGAAAATATTTTCTGTCTGCCGTGTGTGGGGGCCTCGAAAATAGCTACAAGCTCAAAAGTTCGAAAAATGCCACGATTTGTAAATGAGCATCTTGTTTTATTCCCATAAATTAGGCAATTTGATTGATTCGAATTTCACGTGAACTGTTTTTACAATTGGACAAAACTTATGAACCTAAAATGAATCGAATCTAATGGATTCCCATTTATTTATTAAAAATGCAGTAAATGAAAAATGTTTTTCAATTGAACTGATGGTGTTAACTCAGCAGTTTCTTTTCCTATATTATTAAAAAAAAGTGAATATTTTTCAATATATGTATAACTTATATGATTAAAATAAATAAGCTAAACATTTAAGGATTTTAAATAATATTTTGGAATAAAAATACAGAGCTAAAACCTAATACTTAACTTATATTTTTTTTCGGCTAAGTTAGTTGGAAAATGTTGAAAATCTGATAACTTGGCTAATGCCAATTTTTCACAAACAAATATATTTCACACATAATATTAAATTTATAATAAAACCTTATAAAAAAATTAACACCCAAATTAAAATTAATTTGAAGAACTTGTAGTATTCTACAGTAATATTTTTTTTTAAATATATAATTCCACTTTTGTATTAAATGAATAAGAAAATTTTCCCTATAATAGGTATATCAAAATATATATATAAATACTGAACCAGCGATTTCCTAAATAATCACTAATTTAATAAATTACTTCTCTGATATTTGTCTGTCTCCATTATCTGGCTTTACGTAAAAATATTCCTTTAATGACTAATTTTTATTTATTTTCCTTATTTATTAAAGCTTAAAGGCATACTTGACTCGACCCTTCCGTTCTCTAAACTATTTTAATACAAATAATATTTTTAAGAATGTTTAAAACAGGTAGCTCTAGAGATGGGCAACGTAAATTTTCTTTTAATATTTGTTCCAATAATACATTGAATAACATAACTAATATACAAAATCTTCAAAAGTATCCTTGATACTTACAAGAACATGGAGTTACCACTAGGCATACGTGCAAAGCTCTCTCTCCATTCGCCTCCCCAAATGTCCACTTAAAGTAGCCAATAATCTTGGTAAACAGTGTGAGCAACTGCCTCGATTCTCAGCCAATTCATAATCCTGAAAAAAGAAACCTACTTCGCCCACAGATCCCAGCTTCCGGTCCAAGCAACCCACCATTATTAGACTCCCCATCTGATGGCCTGGCGACGTTGCTAATACGACGCGTTGGTCTAACCCTCATAAGCATAAAGCAAACAGCCAAACCATTGCAACTCATCCAAAAGCTATAATAAAGTTGCGGAAGTAAACAGCAAAGCAAAATAAACAAGAAGCACAGGACGAGCAGAAAAATATCCGAGCTGGGAAATGAAATGAAAAGCAACCAAACGGCCGCAAAGGATTTTCGCATCAAGAAAGGATACACAGGGAAACGCAGACATTGGGGCAGACATTTTCGCAGACAAGACGGCGGCACAACAACCAACAGCAGCCACCACAACACACTCAAGAGAACGATATTAAATTTCGAAAAATGTGCCGATCCACAGAGCGTTTTACTATTTAAACAAAGCGATTAAGGGGATGCCCAGCCAGTGTCTAAAAGCAGCCTGCGCATTGATTGACGTAAATGAAGAATAATCGAATTGCGCCCATAAAACTCTAAACTAAGTGGCGGCGTTTTCAGGCGGCTAAAGTGTCGAGTGTCGATGCACAGTGGGACCCTCTTTAGGTATTTAAGCTGAGATGATTTCATCATACATTTATATAGAATATTTGATAAACATCCTACGAAATTTTAACAATAAAAGCTTAACCTTCTAAGTAATGAATTAATTGTTCAAGTCTTTTAATTATTTATTTATTTAAAATTGCTCGAATTAAAACTTAAGGTTTTTTCCTGAGATACTTCTGTAGTTTTAACTGTAGAGCTTAGCGAAGCCTTGTGCTTTGGAATACATGTTTCCAGTCCAGTACCAGTAGGTTTATACATCATGAAATCTTTTTAAAAGTAAAAATAAATTCATTATCTACTAGCACCCACTGTGCTGAAATCAGTGGACGCAGCATTTCGCCCGGACTCATAAATCGTCAGCGAAAAAGTGTCAAACTTGAGTTGACAGTCGCCCCCGGCCAAAGTCAGAGTCCCAGCCTGATCCTGGGTTCCGGGAATAAATGTCCTGGCTTCGCTTCCAGTCGCACGTCAGCGGTAATTAGTGCAGCTTCGGCCGAAAGTCGTCTTCAATTTCATTGCGCCAGCGTAATCATCATTATCCTGTTGGGCCTGTTGTATCGTCCCTCAAGCCGTATCCCGTTGTCCTCCGCCTTTTGCACTAATTACAAAATAACTTTTACAGCATTTTGCGCTGGCTGTGTCATCTTTGTGTTACTTTTTTCGGGGATTCCCCGTGGTGTCTATGATGTATGGCTTTTCGTTGGGTGATTTACGGGCGAATTGTGGAAGGAGTAGCTGAGGATAACTGTCAGTGAAGGGTTTCCCAGAGGTTTTAATTACCAGCTGGAAAATGTGACGACTTTAAAAGCGGATGAAATACAACTCGGAATCCGTAAAAAGCACAGATAGGAGATTTTTCCCAGGAAAAGTCAGGGGCGGGAAATTGATGAACTTCTGTTGATCCAGCAGACTCATGCTGTCAATCCACATGTCCTCCCACTCAATCACAAAACTAAATGCTGTGCTCGTCGATAAGCGTGCCTGCCGCATAGTAAGAGTAATAAACCGAATGCCAGGGAGGAGGTCAAAGGTCGGGGGTGTTGCCAACTGAGGGTGTCTCTGGCCCAAAGCGATTCCTGAGATTTAATATTTATTTTTGTTTGTGTGCAAATAGCTGGAAGCAGAAGAGATATGAAGGAAATCCCGGTCTGACAACAGGGAGTTTACTAGATTTTACTTTATTTTGCAGAGTTTTCTTGAGTTTTTTAAAAATTACTCTGAGTTTGTTTTTTTATTTAGAATATATCTCTTTTTAAATTAAAAATGATTTGAATCACCTATGATACATATTTTTCTGACAAACATTTCAGTATATAAATAGTTTTTCTCCATTTTTCCTAAATCTAAGAATAGCTTTCATAATTAGCATATGCCTCCACTTAGGGCTCAACTCTTTGTCTGTCCAACAGCCACAATGAAATCCATTAGGGTCATAAACAGAATATTTATTCATTTGAAATACATTTTCCCTTCGTTTGCCGCACAACAATAAGAGCGAAACACAAAAGGCGAAACGCGTCAGTCGGTGCAACTTTATTTCAGGCTAGAATGCACAGGACCCACTCACGCAAGGCCCTCGGAAACTTCCTTTTCCCTTCCGTACACTCAACAAAATTTTGGAAACAACTACTTTTACAGAAGTTTAGTAAAATATATAAAATGTTCTTCAAATAGGTCGGTATTCTTCTCTAATCCAAGCATTAAAAAACTTACTAAATTACAAGACTAAATAAAGAATTTAGCTAGTAGTAAATAAAAGAATCTAATTGGTACATTTAATGCTCCCTTTTTCTATTAGTGTAAGGACGCCGTGGGACAGGCGGTATACCGGAAGCAAATGCTTTTGTCGCCTGGCGTGTGCCGCTCATTGTTGGCGCTTTCGTTTTTTGTGTTTTGCCCTCAAAATGCATAAATATAAATGTGAATCCGAGGCCCGAGAATGTCTTGATTAATGTTGGCGTACGTTGGCTTTTACCCCTACCAAGCCAGCACAACAAGGGTGACCGAGAATGGGCAATAAAAATGTTGTCACACATCATTTAGCAACAGCGGGCAGTCCCAGCTTGGATTTTTTGGTTTTTCAAAGCTTTAAATAAGTGTAACAAAATTATTATAAATTTTAAACCATTTCAATTCGCCGATGGACACCTGATACTCGTCGCTTCTTCCCCTATTTAACTCCAGACGTTGCCATTGCCTGCCAGGCATCATAATGAATCTAATCACTTACGCTCGAGTGCATCAATTATGCTGCCATCAAGCATCAGGAGGGGAGGAGGAGGAGGCGCTCATCCTGTGAACGGCCTGACAAAATGACTTTGCGCCGGATTCCACTCACTCCGGCGGAGTGACAGGCGTGGACGTGGCTTCATGGTGCGACAACGACGTGCCCATTGTTAACTGTGAAAATTTGTTTGCAGCGTCATCGCAACAACAAGCTCGTCAAGTTGATAACTTTATGATGCTGAAAAGGCATACATACGTATGTATTTATGTGTATATTTATGCAACCCCAAAACTGGCCATGGAAAATGTGCAAATCTCAGCGTAACCGGGGTGGTGATATTAAAAAAGTTCTGTAAGGCGATGGAAATATTAGTAGAAAACTATATAAAATATTATAAATATAGTTTGTAAACTATTCTACCTTAATTTAAAAATTATCCTAAAGTAATATATTAATATAACTTTTGGAAAGGTTTCAGACCTTTAAAAAATATATTAAAAGTTAACTTGATACCTTAAATTCAGCTTGCTGATATCCTTAAAGTTCTGTGGAAATGTATCTTGGTCAGCTGTGTGAAGAAACCGCAAAATGTGTTTTGGCTTCATTAGAAAAATATTAAATTTCCTTGACTCCGTCCAGAGTCCTGCCGGAGACACAGGACTTTAATTGCTGTGAATGCGAATACTTAAAAGTTGTTGCGCCTTTTATGCGGTTGCCGTCAAAGCGAAACTCAATTAAGCTGCAGTCACCATCCCCGTATAGCCACCCCCTGATTTAAAACTGCTGATACGGCGACAAGGACATCAATGAGGAGCCTTTGTCCTGGTTGCCCAGCAGTCAGCCACCGAATGCCTTTTCAAAGGCATTTTTAATTGAAATTATCCGATGCTACCTTTTCCAGCTTCTCCTCCCCGTCCTCCCCGACTTTCCAGATTAAATTTGCGTTTTTCTGCCTTGTTACCTTGCAGACTCTGATTGACATGTGAGCCAAAGACGAGTCCTGCCTCTGTGAAAGTTCTTCCCTTCCCGTTTCCAACTTGTTTACAGCTTTGTGTGCTAATAGCGGCCCTAAGTCGTCGAACGATACGCCATAAGTCCATGTTAATAACGCCGTCTTAAAGGGGAGATCTTAAAGGGGGTTGCTTTCTCAATTTGCAAGACTAGTGTGCACACAGAAAAATAATGGTAATTACTATATAAATTATAAACAAAAGATAACTCGGTATTGATATCTCAATATATATTTTTGTAATTAATAAATCATGTCTTTGAAACCTTTAAAAAATATTTAGATTTAAGTTGCAGACAGAACAACTCTCTTTATTCCTGTGTAAGATCCCTTCAAAAGAAGGGGACATTTCAAACTCAAAGACATTTAAGTGGATTAAGCGACTTTCATGTTGTGTCCTCAGTCTTTGGGACATCAACCCAAATGAACGACGACAGTGAAACAATTCACAAGGCACGCCCGGTGCAAAGGACTTGAGCACGGCGAACGGCCGGGTATAAAATAAAAACCCGCAATATGCCTTGCCAGTTGCCACTCGAAATATGCAAATATAGTCCTTGTGCGTGGGCGTGGCTGCAGGGGCGTTGCAACAGCAACAGCAGCAGCATCAGCAGCAAACAATGAAAGTAAATGCCAAAACATTTTATTGATTATCAGGCAGAAAGGAAGCTTAAACAACACAAGGGACAGTGGTTAGAGGTTTTATCTTTCTGGAAATATATAAAATGTAAAATAATAACTAAAAAATTTTAAACTATTATGAGGTAGAAATTTACATATTATGTAAATTTTAAAATAAACTATTTCTTATTGTTTTGATAAAGTTTAAGACAACAATCAGAGATGTACCTACAATAAGATCCTACAAATTAATTTACATATTTATCATTATTATTTTTAAAGTTAATTTTTGACTATATATAATAGAAAACTGAAGATAATTCCTTAGTCCCACTGTATTTGGTACTTCAGTTGCCATTAGTCGGCGCCGGCGAGTGTTCTACACTTTTTAACAGTTGTCTGACGACGACAATGGGAACTCGAACTGGAGTCGTGGGCGGAAAAGGGAAGTACGGATCCCAGATTGGCGGCATGGGTAAGAGCATTGAGCATTTTAATAACCGCAGTGGAGGGGCGTCCAGGCTAAGCGGAGAGCGGGAAACGAACGCCGGGCGGTCATAATTTATGCCACCCAGCGGCTGCAAAAAAAGGCATTGACAGTCGTCCTTCGTGGGCCGCCCGTTGAGCGATTTGTAATACAAAGTTCCCTTTCCAGGGATTGCGCTTTTTGCGCTTGTGGCATGGCCCGAAGGACCGCCTCCCTTTCGATGCGTTTGATATACGAGCGAAAGTTTAAAATTCAACGATAGAGATACACAGAGAAAATAACGTTTAAAGTAAAGCTGAAATGTAAATTAAACAATAATTTTAGTAGCAGATCATCAAAAGGTAAATATAGATCTTAGAAAGTATATATTTCTCGGTTCTACTAGGAGATTCCACAAAATCAGAAGGCTTAAAGATATAGGAAGCACTCGGTCCTGGTCGCCTATATTAATATAATTTATAAATAAATAAATAAATAAATTCTATATAGAATATTTTCCTATGTTGAAAGTCAAGAGCCCTCGAATCTTACAGCCTCCGAAGTGGTCAGTGCGGCGTCATAATGCAATTGTATAATTTTCTTAAAAGCTCACTGTCGCCGACAATAAACGTTACAATACTACGCAGCTCACGAGTGCACTTACGGCCATTCAGAGATCACAAAAGGCATTACAGAAATTAAAAATGCCCCCAAATGGGCAATGAACTCCTCCGAAAAAGCACATTTGGTCAGTGGCAGTGGGAAGCAACGAAAACAATCAAGCAAATGGTGTAAATGGGACATTTTAGCTAATTGAAATGAGTTCGCAATGCAAATACGAGCTAACTCATAGTAGTGGCTGCTATGCTTGCCAAAAATAAATAGAAATAAAAGTGCAAATCCTTGGCAGCTCCGGGGAGTCACGTTTCAGCCAGGAGGCTTATACCAAATCTCCTTATTCCTTCCATTGCAGGACCACCTGTGGCTGCTCGATGGGTTGCCGCCGCCATCACGTCTCAGGTGCGAAATGAAGATTTATAAAATGGCAAATTGATTTAACGTGCCAAGTGCTTCTTAATTCAACAGCAGACCCGGCAAGTTGATAAAATTTTAATGCCTCCCTTAGGGGGCAGCGCAAAAGGCGAGACAGGAACCTTACCCTCGCGCTCATGTGGTTCAATTTCAACCCCCCAGAGACCTGGTAATTGAGGGTTCAACTAGCGCTTTGCGGCTCATCAACAGGTAATTTCTGTGCCGGATTTTTATGACAACTTGCGGCTTGTTAGTTCGAATAAATAATGCATGAGCGCCAACTTTAACCTAACGAGCCCAGCTCGAGTCTCCCCCTCGAAAAATGTACTGAAATTTGAATACTTGGCGGCATCACGTTTTCCGACTTTTCTTCTCGTGTTCCTTCCCTTTCTGGATTGCCAATTGCGCTCCGCATTTTTATTATTTTTCCTACTTTCCTCTTTATTGGTAATACAATACATTCAATTCTGTTTTTGGCTTTCCTTGTGCAAACAGAGCGCGGAAAAAATTCAATTAAATGTAATCGCATCTATTTCCTTCTGCCTCCGTGACTGATTGTTCTAGGACACAAATTCTGAAAAAAAAAATTGAAATTAAAATTGAATAAATAGCCAAATAAACAGGCTCTTTGAAAATAAATGCTAATTTCGCGCTTTTTCTCAAGTTTCCAGTAAGAAATGTCGAGAGCCACTTTCTTTTTTATTTTCCTTCACGCATCTTAAGTGTGCCGAGGCACGTGCCAAACCAAATCCTTTTAATGTGTCGCCAAAGTTGGGAAACTCGATATGGGAAGTTGTCAAACAATAAAGGAAAATTTGCTGCTTATGGGTTTTTACAAGGTTTTGGTGAAAATCAAACGAGTGGTGGATGTTTTGTAGGAATAATTATTTAAACTTACCAAAAAAAAAAAATGTATAGTACCCTTAAATTAATAAGCTGTTCTTAAATATAAAGTTTTAATTAAGTGTTAAATATTTAAAGGCCTCTACTGCAAATGTAATGACCTTCTCTGAACTTTCGTTTATTATTAATTTTATAAAAAAATATGAACAATATTTAAAAGGTTTTGTTTATTTTCTAACATTTCTGGAAACTCAGGATAGTTTTTTTTTATTTGCCAACTTCTAACTACTATCGATTAATTTCAATTTAGTTGAATTATTAACCTTTGCGTTGTGGAAAATCATAATAAACAATTTACCCCAGTAAACTTTCCCTTGCTAGATCAAATTACCTATCACAGAAAACTTTTCAATTAGCATCAGATTCGATTATTAATACCACATCGCACTAACTTCATTTTACCATCTGCTCACGTAACCAGCTTAAATGGGGAAAAAACGCTTTCAGTTTAGCAAGGACGCTCTGAAATTCAATTAACCTCAAGTGGATGCCACAACGGCAGCACTCGCAGTGATGAAGGCATAAAACAAAGGCAGACGCTGCGGTGGCATTCACACCTCATCAATGTCAGGCTTCAGGATACAGGGCACGAATGGCCATGGGTGGGGTTGGGTACAGCGAAGGAACATCCCCTGACTTCGGATGTTTGCCAGCGTTTAGCCCAGTCGATATTGCTGCCAGAGGCTATCGATGGTATATTAAACTTTCACTGCCGCCGGCTCTCGGTGGAAAGTGCTCAGAACTCGGCCTGATTAAGAGCTAAGCACACAAATCACGAACCAGCCGAGCCGGATTGTTTGCTTAGCCAGTGTCTAAACACCGCTCTCGACTGTTTTTTAAACTGTTTGCCATGTGTATCTGCAGCGGGGGAATCAACCCCTGGAACTCGTGTAATTAACATTTCAATCCTGCTCATCGGGCAAATGTATCTCTTGCGCTCCAATGCCTGCCGCAGTCCGCAGACTCCGGAACAACGAGATAAATAAATAAATTGTCTTTCGGGGCAATTGTTGCTGCTCTTTCGTGTTGACATATGCAAATTTATCACCGCCCACCACAGTTTACCAAAGTTTTTTGATTACTTTCGAGCAAACGAAGGGAAGGCGGCATATAGGCCTGGTTATTTGCCAACTTGATGGCGGCTTTTGTAGATGGTTCAATCCATCGATTGTTTGCTCTTTGCTGGTTTTATTACCTTTTAGTTGAAATGGAAGGTAAATACAACTTTAAGAACATGCATAACTCAAGTTGAAAGTATCTATTTAGTTGTAAATACAAAAAAATATATATATATACACAAAATGAATTAAAAAATCTAAGTCAACAGTGAAATGCAACTTAAATCTAAATTTTTAACTTTTGTTCATAGTTTAAAACTTATTGTTGGCTTTCGATAAATAAATAAATATATTTATTATATTACATTTTCATCAACATTTGCCTAGCATAGTTGTCATACATTAATACATTTCTATCTTTTAATTGCCTAACAGTAAACAGTCTGGAATTCATGTTCAACATAAGAATATAAGAAAACAAACAAAATATAGAAACCTTTTAAAATTTTTTCTAAGCCTTACAACAAGCAACATTAAAAAGTTAAAAAATTAAGAATTTAAGAACTTTCTCATCTAATATTAAATTATTTTAAGAGATATTTAAATAGTTTCCCAGTCGTGAAGGTTAACTTTTTTGCCTTAATAAAACTAATAAAAATTTAAAAAAATTATTATTAATTTTAAAAATAAAAGGAAAAATATAAAATAAAATACAAACATATTTTTTACGAATAAATAACTAATTTTCTTGTTGATAGTAAAATGTATAACACGTTATAAATAACTTCAAAAAAGTTTTTAATTATGGACAATAAATAAACTGGACAGTGGTTCTCTTTTAAAGAAAGAGCTTGTTTTGCATTAACTTTTTATTTTTTGCATATATTTTTATATTAGAAAAGGGCACCTTTAAAAATCTCCTGAGACTAAAAATCGTTCAAAAATCGTTTACGATCCCATCTAATCATTTCTTTAAAAAATATAACATCAGTTAGAATACCAGTTTTGCAATAAATTCCCCATCAATAACTACTTAATCATATGTATACATTTTTTATTATGATAAATTATTTAATTTATTTTCAAAATCACATTTGTTTTCCATTTGAATTCAAAACAATACCACAATAAAAACAATTGGCTAATCATAGGGTCTAGATCGATATGGATTGATATGATGTTGCTATGATATTCTTTAGGTTCATTGAGATATATTATAGCAGGGAAGTGGCACTGAAGCCTCCTACCAAGCGGTGGTGGATTCCAGAATTACGGTATCCTTTGATATCGCGTCCAGGCCACCGATAGCTGGATGCCACTTCTGTTTCCGTGGCCACATCTCCACCAGCTCCGACGGCAGTGCTGCCAGAGCGTCCGTGCTCCTTGCCAGGGCATCTGAGTTAGTTTTGTGGGGATTCCCCTCCCCGTTGCTTTTTGCTGTTGATGGTACCGCTTTTCCACCTCCTCACGTCCGATTCCTGGGCGGCGATTGTGGTTTGTGTTTGGCGCCAGTGACGGGGCCTTGGTTTTTATAGCTGCCGCCACACGGACGGAGCTTTCCGGGGAACTCACCCCATCGGACGGGGGAAAACTTTCGAGTTGAGTTTCCCAACGCCGAGTGTTGAGTTTCCCTGCGAGCGAGTGGCAACAATTGTAGCAGCCTAATTGGGTGTATATAGATACATATTACTGTGGCGCTTAGGTAAACACCCGTCCATGTACTTATATATACAATCCTGTAGCCTGCAAAAGTGTGTGTTTGTGTGTGTGTGACCGGCGGAAAAGGAGGAGCCAGGACTCAACATAGCAATGGCCGCCATTTGAGTGAATTTTGCTGAGCTTCGCATAAAATTAAATGAAATTTAAATTATTCCCGCTCCCTCTACCAAATAATCCTTTCGAGCCTGCGAGTAAGTGATTAAAGCCATTAACGAAATTATCGGGATTATAGAGATTTGTCCGCATTGAGATGCGGAGACAGGACTTCGCCACGGGTGTCGGCAAGACAATGCTGTTTCCGTAATCCAGGGGCTTCAATTAATGGAGTGTCGCCCTAAAAAAAGGGGTTGCGCTGATGAGGACAGAAGAAGTGGCTGACTGCCAAAAGGGGTGGCAAACTGACAGAGTTTTCATTTCATTTTGTAAGCTATTTTTTAGCAGTGGACTCCGTCTACTGACGTTAATAGTCCCTATCTTTTCCAGCCACAAATAGTTTGTTCCGCCGAGGACGTTTTTTATGCGCTTTTAGCCATTTCTCATTTTTTACAAAGTGTGAATTCAAGATTCTGAGGAAAAAGTGAACAAAGGCCATGTACGGAAATGCAAAACACTCCCAAAAGGTCACCAGAAAATAAATTATTTTTATTGAGACATTTAAAATGCTAAAGTACAATACATTTTGTAAACAAATTTTTTGATCTATTAAGAGAAGCAGGCTTTGAAAATTATTTAAAATCATCAGTAAAATAAAAATGTAACTCACCATGAAAGGGATAAATTCACAGAATAAAAATATCATCAAAAGGAAAAACCTTTCACAAAGCGATATAACAGAAGAAGAAAACTCCATTGAAAAGGCACCAAGTTCTACGAAAGTTAGCAATGTGAGTGAGATATCCGCCGAAGAAAATCCACGATTACATAAATCCAATAAAGAAGAATTACTAAGTAAACAAACATACGTTTTACCTGATTTAACAAGAGACAGAGGAGAAGAAAAACTTAAATCCAAAACTATAGATCCGGAAAATCATGATTATGACAATGGCAATGATGATATTGGATCTTTAAATTCTATTTCTTCAGATTCAAGTGATAGAGAATTAACTTCCGAATTAAGTGAGGACCTTCTAGAAAATAAAAAGGATGTGAAGAATAAACATAAAAGGCAGGTAAATTCAATGGATGCGGAGGAAGAATTTAGAATGCATTTCCTTAAGAGTTTTCAAGGAATGCCAAGATTATCACAAATCTCATTTGTTGAAACTCCAAGAGCTACAAAACATGATAACGATAAGGAGAAATCTTCCTTAAATACATCAAAAAATAATAGTACAGAAAAAGAAATAGAACTGCCATCTAAAGTAAATATTATTGACCATCTAAGTAAAGACCAGGAAAGCTCAGACGAGATTTAAATTTTATGAAAATAATATAAATATGTTGAACGAAATCTGCGAATCAAAACCATTTACAAGCTTATATTATGAGTAAATAATACTACTTTTTCATTATCGTTAAAGTGAATTTCCAAATTTTAAGAATCATACATAAATCTACAAAAAGGTTTGCTTCAATATGGTGAAAGCTTTTCTAGTAAAAGAATTATAATTAATATTTTCCAGAAAACTCGGAAAAATGTACTCCCCTATTCGTCCACTTCAAAGTCTGATCATTGCCAAGCAACTGGAAGGGAGAACTGCCTGCCTGACGACCCTTTGAGAAATTTTCGGACAACTTCATGACGCTAAATTAACTAGCAGACATTTCTATTAGCTGTTCGGAATGAATACCAAGGCAATTTACGCTTAATATATGCATGATGCTGTCCGCTTGATAACACTCGAAGTTTGGCACTGCCAGGGATAAAGAGGAATGTGGGTGGTTGGTGGGTGGTGGCCCTTACAGGTTGTTGGGACAACGGTGCCGCCCCTTTGTTGCCATCTATCCTTATCTGAGGACGGCACGTGGAAATTCCATTCCATTCGCTTAACTTTGCCATTCGGCTGCAAATGAATTTAATGACTTGGAAATGGCCACCGACTGATTTTGAATTTTAATTCTAAGAAACGCCCTGTGAAGAGTGCGGCGAGTCACGAAATCTTTATTTGAACGCAAAACAATATTATTATAAAAGTACATCAAATGGTAAAATATTCATTATGATAGGCATACAAATAACTTTTGCGGAAAAAAATAATATAAAAATCATTAGACAGTTGTAAGTTACCAAATACGAAGTTAATATGTTTTTTAATAATGTAACAATTTATAATATTATTTTTACAACTTTTTAAATGTTTTTAAAACTTGGGTGTCATCCCTTAATAATTTCTGGAGGTGTTTTCTTTTTAATCTTTAATTTATTTTTTCAATTTTCCTGGCTACATTATTATTTTTGAAATTATAGCTTGGGTTAATCTGATGTATACTTCATATAAATTATAAGTAAAATAACTTAAGTTTCCCAAAAACCAAGCACGCAATCAAATCAACATGAAATCCGACGCATATCAAAATAATCGGCAAAATCAATGGCTTCCCCTGGGAGGGTAATATGTATACTGCTGTTTGACGCACTCCCAGTGCAAAAACGGAAGGGTATTTAATATCTTGCCGGGAATATCTTATCCACGGCAGAAATGCAACAGCCCGACGGGCAGAAAATCTGGGATCTGAGGAAAACAATTGCCAGCAGACTGAGGGAACTCCCAAAGTACCTTTTCACACATGAGCGCGCCGGGCTCAGGACATTACAAAAAAAAAATAGCAGACGTTTCAGCCTCCCCCGATTTCAGTTGTTGTAAATCACAAAGTGAAACCGAAACCGTTAACGTGTTGCGGTTACGCTGCTGACTTTGCTGTGTGGCACAAAAAAAGAAAAATAAAAAGAGAGCCAGGAAAAAACTGAAATAGAAGGGAGAACTGAGGCAAGTCATTCCATTTGTGAGGCTTTATTAAATGGGAACTGAGCGGGGGCAACGTACTGCCCTGTCCTGTCCTGGCTTTTTATTGCGATTTTTTCGCAATGTTTTGGGGGAGGTCCTTGTGTGCGAGTTTATCAAACTCCTTACATTTGTTTTCCCGGCCAAACAAGGCCAGCTAGCTTTCACAAGCAAACTTTTCTTATTTAATGATTGCTTTCAGAGCGAGAAAGCAAAATCGATGGGGGAAAACGAGAGCTGGTTTCGCATTTCAACTTGAGAAATGTGAAATTGTTCCAGTTCCTTATTTTTCCCTTCCGAAGATTTGTCAAATCTTTGACACAATGATGCATAACGTTATCTGAGATTTGCCGGCTAAAAAAAAAATAAAAACACAACAATAACAACAAGCGACTTTGCGAATTAATCTTCTTAATGTTTGTGACTTGTAACCATGGGCACTAAGTAGGATGCTTAGACCCGGGAATCACTTAATGCGATTGCCAAGGGAGGAGTATGTGGGGAAATTTCTGAAAAATATTTCTGCTAATTGCTGGAACTCGTTGAAGATGCACTTGCACCTTTCCACTGAGTATCCCATGGTGCCTAAAGTGCACTAGATGTCCATAATCGCATCAGGTTCCGCACGATTTAACAGCAACGCAATTCTGACAAGACCCAGACCAATTCCAGACCGTTGGCATAGCAACCGATTGTCTGCCTTGCATTTCCATCTAACGCTTAATTTTTATTTATTATTTTTTTTATGTAGAAGGCTCTGATTAGTAGATACTTGGCAAATCATTTTTATCCATATTTTTATATTATTTATATCCTTTAGCTTTTATTTTTAAATACATTTGTATTTCCTGTGTCTCAAACTTCATTTTATTTTGCTCAACACTTTTTTGGCCTCGCATTGATTGCTCCACAATTGCGCAATTTCGTTCACTAAAAGCATTTCAAAAATACAGCACAATACTGCTCAGAGTAACGGGCAGGAGCAGGAGCAGGAGGGGCTTCTTGTGTGCCCGCTGCCATGACGCATAAGCTCCGATAAAAACTGTTGTTCGATAAGCATTTTGTTTGCTCTGCGACGGGAGTTGTTATGGAGTCTGTGCCACAGACCCAAGTCTTGAACTCTTGTGGTAATTCTGGGAACACGAATCGTTTCGGGAAGCCATAACGAATCACTATTTAATGTGGAACTTGGCAAAGTTCCTTCGAAATGTTTGCCATTGAAAGGAAATTCTAAAAGGTGGGGGGGGGAACAAATCAATCATACGCAGAGATGAGATATTGAGGAGTTTACTTATTTAAAAGGAAGTTTATTACGGAACTTATAATTATCATTTATTTATATATTTTTAATTAAAGTATAAATACTTTAATTATTTTCTGTAATTCAAACTGCAAAAATTCAACATCTTCCACTCTTTAGGCGCCCTCAAAAATATGCTATAATTTGTACGAAATAAACTTCCTCGGCCGTTTGCCTGAACGTCCTGCGTCTTAGTCCTCCCTCCTGCCCCTTTCAACACTCCCTCACATCGGCAAATACACATGATATTCATTATGAACGGCTTAAGCGATTTCCCCAGGGCCGCACTAAGCCTCTTCCACAGATATATAAACACACATCGAGACACTCATGCATATGCACAGATATATTTCGAGTTTTTCGCATTTTTCTTTTTCATGAAAGCTCTTTAGAATGGAATCCGATTTGACGAGCAGTGGCAAAAAAGAACACTCGTCAGCAAATTGGCAGCTCAACAAAAAATAATAAAAAGAAGTACGGAAGGCAGGAGATCCAATTCTCAACCTGATTGTTGGCCACATCAATCACAGCCGACCAGCTCCCCCTTGTCATGTTTTACATGCCGGCGAAAAACCAGCGGAAAACATGAAAATAATAATTAAGGGCCATAATTTTCGCCTCCCCC
This sequence comes from Drosophila seguyi, assembly GCA_008042675.1. Lineage (NCBI taxonomy): Eukaryota > Metazoa > Arthropoda > Insecta > Diptera > Drosophilidae > Drosophila > Drosophila seguyi. Next base: position 79,787 of record VNJU01003469.1, on the reverse strand, counting down.
CAAAAAAATGGACAGCAAGCGTTCGCTGTGCTAATGAAAATAATCTGTCATCAAAGGCAAAAAGCCACCCCATTGCTTGCGAACAGGTGCTCCCGTATCCTGACCACGCCCCCAATGTATGTATGTATATGATTACATTGGGCTGCCAACTATTAACTCAGCATAAATTGTGTACCTTTGGGGGGAGGAAGGGTTGAAGGGCAAGGTCGAAAGGTTGGCAGGCGACTGCCGGACGGAAATTGCATTTGTGCCATCCGAAATCAGATAAGATTCACCGACGACAACGCTCCCTTCTTTGGCCAGGATATGACATTAAAAGCGCATCACAGACGGAAGGAGAACAGAGCTAGGCATCAGGAGCGGAAACGTTTGCCGTAATTACATTCCAGGCGGAAAGCAAGAAATGTAAGAAACGGAAATTTGATAGTCCGAATTGATCTTACTCTCTAATACAGTTATGGGATAATACCTTAAATTAATATTATTATGAGCTTGTTTTTATATCCCACATACAGTTTTTGTCAGTTGTGCAGCTAATTAATAAACAAAGAAAACAAATCAATTGTGGAAAAAGATTTATTTACTTATTTAAAATTTATAAAAATAAAAAAAAAGTTTAATATATTATCACGTAGCCCAGCAAACCCTTGGTACCCTATATCCTCTCATCCAATAAAGAGCTCATTGCTGGTCATTTGCGCTCTCCTTTGACCCCGGAGGCTCAGCTTTGATTCGGTCTTTGTTTGCGCCATTAAATTAGATATCCTTGCCCAGCCGCTCGACCTCTGACTGAATGTGCTCATCTTTACTGCCCAGGGACGACAATGCCGGCAATTTCTGTCATTTCCTTAATAGAAATCTTATCTTTTGTGACGCCTTCGCCGTGCGCCTAAGCCGGATATCGCACCTTAGACATCTGTCGTGTGAACGCCCGGCAGAGCAACTCGTTGATAAACAGTCACAGAATAAATACATTTTGTCAGGCTTTTGGAAAAAAATCTATTTGAAAAATTGTATACTATAGTATAAATAAGGCACAAGTAGATTATATTTACACACACCATGAACTGCAACTGCTGCGGTACTCAGACGGAGGAGCCTAACCAGTGCCAGGCCGTAGAAGATAAGAAGAGTTCGCCACTCAGCATGCTCGTCGGTCCATATCCCGATGAGGTAATTATGAATGCTTTGGATGGAATTCTATTTATGTGGGGTGCCTCCAAGATAAAGAGCTTAGGGGACGTACAGGACTCGGGTAAGTGTATTATAATTTTGGAAAACATAAGGTTGTTTAATTATAAACCATAATTTTATTACGATTAGATTGATAAAAGCCCAACCTTATTTCAATGTTTTTCCGTAGGACCTGTAACCAAAGAAAAGTGCAGCCCTCCAACAGCGTCGTGCCCTCCTCTACCGTCTTGCCCACCTCTGCCGTCCAGCTCAGCCTGCTCCGTATGCCGGTGCACCTCCTTTCACAGTATGAATTCTTCATCATGTCCAAGCAGGACGACTGAAAGGAAAGGAAAGGATTCGTCGGTGCCCAGCACCCCAAAGTTTGTGTGCTTTAATTCGAGTCGTATAAATGCCGCTGCATGCAGCCCTCGGCAGCCGTCAACACGTGTGGACTTTACACATCCTGCAGATGATATTCGGAAGCAAAAGAGTGGCAGTAGTTTTTCGATGAAGGATCGATTGATGCAGGCCGAAATTGTCTGTTCTGCGGCCTGTCAGGCCTTAAAAACTCGCGTTAAGCCCAAGAAGAGTTCACGAGATGGTTGCGGAGGTAAAAAGTGGCTCTGGACACGATTGATTCGCACCAAGCACGGCTGTCAGATGTATGAGGTATACAGGGAGTCGAATGCTGATTGCTCGCCCCCCAAGATTGGCGCCAAGGCTCCTGCCTTTATCTTCCTGGTGTTGCGAAATGGCAATATCATGCCCTTTGAGGCAATTACACCAGTGTAAAGTCGATAATATTGATAACATTTTAAAAATTGTGAGCATTGTATGTTTTAATATTTTAGATCAACTCGGAAGCTTGTACATTATGTAAACAATACACTTTCAAAGTGGAATGAATATAAGTTATTAGTATATCACACATTTTGGCTAATGTCAACAAACTAGGCTAACCGTATACGCTTCTCAAGCATAATAAAGACCACTCCGGCACATACAAACATATAGACAGACAGTATAGCCATACATTCCATATTATTCCGTTCTCCCGGATTCAGAGTCAAGTTAACTAGCCCTGTGAGGAGGTTTGCGAGCATAAAGTGCGTCAGACCATTCATATTAAGGCTCTCAACAAAGGTGGGTAGGGATTGGCTGGTTGGCTTGTCACCATCTCCAATCATTTTCAGGTTACCAATTTGCTTAAGTTCGAAGAAAAATGCATATATAAGAATCAGACTTAAGCAGATGGCGAACATCCAGATCACATAGCCAAAGCTAAAGGTTACACGAGAAATGCCTGTTAAGAACGCGCTACTGAAGGCTAGCAGCCAACAGAGAACGGCCGCAACTAGGATTTTCTTCAACTTTCTGGTCAACTGGCTGTAACTGAGATGATCCTGGGCGGTGTACCACTTAGACAGGTAAACACTAAGCAAATATAGAGCCACACAGCCGTGTAGGGAGCTTAAGCCCTCTCGATTTGCTCTGAGGAAACCATCGTGGGGGACAGACGACATGACAAATTTGGATAGGCCCAGCTGTAGCACAAGTTCGTGCAGGAAGAGTATGACTGAAAATAGAGTATTATTACACTTCCTCAAACGATTAATTCTGCCGAAGTACTTACTCAAGGCTAGAACCAGGAGCTGTTCATCCGAATTCAACACCAGACTATAGCAGCTGCCCATCAATTTGGTGAAGCCCAGGATAAAGAAAGCATTCAAATGCTTGCCATATTCCGCTTCATCCTGGTGATAGCCAATTGCTGTGATGACAATGGTCCGGGCTAGGCCTAATACCAGCAATGGAACCACTGATCTAGGCAGTCTCCTCAGATCAGCAAGATTCTTAGCACGATTTGATACCAAGCCCATGGTAACCACGAACAATCCGATGCCCATGTCCATTGCAGAGGCTCCAAACGTTCTGCTCTTGCGGTAACTAGTGGGATACGAATCGAAATCCACTGCCAGAATGGCGGCACAGGTTCCAGTATAAGCGGTGGCTCTCAGCAGAGTGAAGACAATCGGCCGTTTGCCGATCACGAATTTGGCCTTCGGATATGAATCGTCTTCAACATTTGCGTACAGATAAACCAAAATAATTAAGGCAACCACCAGGGAATAAGCGACGCTGTAGTCACTGCCCACGGTCATCAGAAACAAAGAGGGAAAGCCAATTAAGGAGAACTCCAGCAGGAATCTTCGTGTGGAATGCTCTGGCAGGTGGCCACAAAGTAGTCGCGAGAGGATGAAACCCAAGAGCGTGGGCCATATCGCCAAGAAACTTTCGACACTTTCCGTGAAAGACCTCCAGGATTTCAGGTCCACGGTGAATTTGTCGATGTCATCAGATAAAATGGGGTGAATCATTTCCACTTCCATGGTACTGCAGTTTTCAATTAATTTCTTCCTGTCCCCTAAAAGTGGAAGGTTTTTTTTGCCCCTTCTCTGACAAATAAAATATTACTGAAAACTATTCTACCGGCAAACGAAAAAGTAAACAATAACAAAACTTTTACAAAAGTATGACCGTGGCAAGAAGTTTTAAAGATCCCATATGTCATTCAAACGCATATTTTTTTTGTATCATACGGTCACATTAAGCGAAGTAAACTAACGTTTTTTTTTACATTCGAAAATTAATACATTTTAAAACATTTTTATACATTAAACATTTTTTTGTTTGCTCTGAATTTTTCAAGGATAAATAAATTAATTAAACCAATAGGAACAGGAACACGAATTACTTTTAGTAATACCGATTTATTTTGGATCTGGCAAAAAAGCAAAATAAATGCATTAAATCACAATTGGGGCAAGCTACTACAGTTCGTTGTGCTGAGGTTTTATGGATGGATTTTGGGCCGTCTCCTGACGGAATTCATTGTGTGATCTAACTTCCTTGGCTGCTTCAGCGACGAGATGTACGAATTCCTCCACATCGAAGCTGTAGTTGGTGAACTTGGCGTGTGCACCGCCCTCAGGATGATGTCCCTCGTCTTGCGGGTGGACCAGGTCCCGCTGCTCCCACGTACGGTAGCGGACGCCTCGCAGCCTGGCTAAATCCTTGTAGCAATTGGGATCCTCGCAGTTGTACAGCTCAAAGATGCAGGCCCAATTGGGCAGGAAGAGCAAGTGGGTCAGGCCAGCGCCATGCATGCCTATGAGTATGTCTGTGTTCCGCGTTATAGCCAACTGATCGGTGAAAGATAGCCTAACAAGGAAATACTTTTTCTAGTTAAGTAAGAAGATTAAATACAAATATTAAAATACCTCTCGTAGGAAACGCGTTGGACGGAGTAGTCTTCGTTGTCTTCCAGGCGAGCCAGCAGCTCTTCTTCGTTTAGCACTTGCCGGTACTTCGTGCGACGCGATAGGTAAGTAATTCGAACTTTGCGCTGCGGCGGCTTATAGGGAATCTGGAGACGATGCAAGATGAACTCCGAAAAGGCGCGGAACAGGCCACTATTCGAACAGCCTTGGATCTACGATGAATTATTAATAAGATAACATTTGAAGCTCATAATCTCTTACTTACTATAGGCGTATTGTAAAACAATCCAAAGATCATCCTGGGCAACAGCGGAAGGACCACATTCTTGAAGCACACCCTCTTACCCTCCACATCGCTCAGTGTCCACACCGGTCTCTGCGAAAAGGCCTTGAACGTGTCCTTAAATGGCGAATCATACGGATAGGTTTCCCAAATAAGGATCTGCACGTCGGTGTTGAAGGCCGCTGGATGCGATTGGTTCACAAAGAGCGAGGCATACAGGTTGAAGAAGTCGCAAAAGTGATGGTACATGTTGTACGTGGCATCAATTTTCATAATGAAAGTAGGCGTATTCACCACGAGATCACAGAGACCGCTCTCTAGTATCGGTTGAGGTAAGACGTCTAGGTTACGCAGCTCTGGCCCCCAGGATTGCAGTGCTGATCCTATGTGATCCATTTCACCGGCGAGCCTGGTGCGATTCAACTCACAGTGACCCAGCAGTTGGCCCGGCTTGAGCACGTCCATGTGGTAACGGATGCGCTCCTCCCGCTGGGCCAGGTCCCTGAAGTCGAAGAGGAGGTTCCTGCCGCGACAGAAGCGTAGGTAGTGGGTACACTCCAGCGAGGAGTCGCCCAGATAGGTGGGCACACACTGTGGCGCCAGCTCCGCCAGCTGCTCCTGGATGTAGCCGAAGTCCGCCTGCTGGTAGAAGGTCTTAATCTGGGCTTCCTTGCTCCTAGCCCAGCCAGTGTGGTCTCCAGGACACTGTGGCGTCTGGAAGCGGCCATCGGATGTGCAATCTCGTTCGTGGCCCCAGCAGGCCGATGAGATGGTGGCCTTGCCAGTGAGATTCGATGGCAGCTGCTGCTTCAGCTTGGGAAACGTGTTTAGGTAGCGGATAAGGTGCTCGGAGGGCAGGTTGGGCAAGGTCAACGCGCCCCCCAGGTGCTTGGCATCTTCCGGTCGGTGAGCTTGGCTCTGGGACAGGGACAGCAGCATCCCCGTGAGTATTAGCAGAATTGGCAGCATTTCAGTCGAGTTATATTTAAGTACTTCGTTGCAATACGCGATTTCCCGGCGATTTCTCACGCTTTCACAGCCACAGCGAGCGCAGCATCTTCAGGTGCATTTCACGGCCAGCGATGATGATGATCTCACCTGGCCTTAAGTGGCTAAAAGATGATTATGAGCGGAGTTAATGGTAATTGTCCATGTTAATTGTTTGCGAAGAACGCCGGAAAACCTGTCCCAGGCAGTGTGGCCAAGTCCACCTGTCGCCTGAAAGTCCCACACAATAGTTGATGTTTTTAAACTAGACATACAGTGCTCTCCCTAATTAGCGGACATTTTTTCTTACTAAAATGCATTCAAATTACATAGAGCATGTCATGTTGTAACAAATCTGTAAGGGTCGTAAAAATTAAATGAAATTAAAACCTATACTGTGAGTTTTATATTGCGTTTCTTTCATTATTTTATGTTAATTCCATTTTGCTTTGAACTGCGCGCGCATATATCAGAGCTTTGTAGAAAATCTTGCCTTTTTAAGTCTTCCTCTCTGGTCACACTTCGCTGCAGAAACAGCTGTTTCAAGCATTTGACTTTTTTTTGACTTTGGTACATTTTTTATTGGGCGCAAAACTAAAGCGTAGAAAAAGTTAACAATGCGGAATGTGCCGAAATCGTAAGCTGAAAATATTGAGCCAGCGCACAAATTAGCGGTATTAATCAGTTGTCTTATTGCCAGGCTCGGTCTCTCGGTCACAACACCAGGCGGCAGTTCAGGGGTTCCGGACAGCGGTCGCCACAACAGCTTGGAGGATATCAATCTGGACCAGTTCCTAAAGACGTCCAACTACGAGGACACGGTGAAGCAGCTGGATATCTACTATGGCATCGGTGAGGATGAGAGAAGATCTTTAGAGCTTTATATAACCTTGGGCGGCCAATTGAGCACCAATTAAACGCTGTGGCGTCTGTCTATTAATAATCATCGCGAAATGTCGACGCCCGACGCTCGCGCTTGATTGTAAACAGACTCGTTTGTTTATTTGCATTGCCCATCGACACATTTAGCCACGATGCGATAACCGGCAATTTTAACACTTTCCCCAATCCCACACAGTCAAGCGACAGTTGCTGCGCTACCAGAGTCCCATCACTGGACTGTTTCCGGTGATGAGCACCGACCAGGTAGTGGGATCGGTGCGAGACAGTGTGTACTGTGCGGCGGCCGTGTGGAGCTTGTACCAGGCCTACCGCCGCATCGACGATGACCGTGGCAAGTCCTATGAGCTGGGTCAGAGCACGGTCAAGTGCATGCGCGGCATCCTGGAGTGCTGGGTGAAGCAGGCGTCGCGCGTGGAGCTCTTCAAGCAACGCCAGTCTAACCAGCACGCCCTCCACAGCAAGTTCCAGCTGCACACCGGCGAAAAGATCTATCCGGATGAGTTTTACAACCATTTGCAGATCGACTGCGTGAGTTTAAGCTAATTTTTTATCAGAAATAGTCAAGATTTTCATAATTTCTTTCCTCAGGTATCTCTCTATCTGCTGTTCCTTGTCCAGATGATAACCTCTGGCTTGCAGATCATCTACACCCACGACGAGGTGGCCTTTGTTCAGAATCTGGTGTACTATGTGGAGCGTGCGTATCGAACGCCCGATTTTGGTATGTGGGAACGCGGATCCAAGTACAACAATGGCACCCCCGAGATCCACGCTTCGTCCATTGGCATGGCCAAGTCCGCCTTGGAGGCCATCAATGGCTGCAACTTGTTTGGCGAGAAGGGAGCCTCGTGGAGCGTTGTTTATGTGGACATTGATGCACATAACCGCAATCGCAGTATTTTCGAGACTATGCTGCCTAGAGAGTCAAGCTCAAAGGTGAGTAAACTTTAAAATTGAAATGTACCTATATGTGATGTCTGCTATTCTCAGGGCGTGGATGCCTCACTGCTGCTCACCCTCTCCTTTCCGGCGTTTGCTTCTCACGAGGATCGGTTGGTGGAGCAGACTAAGCAAAACGTTGTGAATCGTTTGCGCAGCAAAATGGGCTTCAAACGCTTTACCCGCGACGGTTTCCTCAGCAAAAACGAGGACAAAACCCGTCGATACTATCACTCTGGAGAGCTCAAGGAATTCGAGGGTCTGGAATGCGAATGGCCGCTCTTCTTTATAGCCATGATCATTGATGGCGTCTTCAAGAATAACAACGAACAGATCGAGGAGTTCCAGAACGATCTTCGTCGCTGTTTACGCACTGATGCCAATGGAGATCCGGTGGTGACCATGTACTATGCCCCAGACGGAGAAGGTTCCTACATGCGCGCCCCCTCGCAGTCTCTTTTCCTGTGGGGTCAATCATTCTTCATCATTGCCCAGCTGCTAACCGCCGGGCTGCTACACATCAACGAATTGGATCCGATTCGTCGTTACTTGCCAAGTTATAATCGTCCCAGGAGGGCGGGTCGCTATTCAGCTTTCCAGGTGAGTTGGTTGCCAGAGATATAAAGGGGTTTTTGGCGCTATGAAATGAAAAATGTGATTTAGATTTTCATTTAAACGGAGAGGTTCTTTGACTTAAAATATTCTTAGAACAATCACAATTAAGATATAGTAAAATATCATTAAACCGGAGTTTGTTAACCACAGTTGACCGTTAGTGTGTGTCAACACTAACTTTCGAGTTTGTTAATTAATTTTTACGAATAGGATCGTTCTTTTCAAGTTGATATTAAAAGGTTGTAACAAAAAAAAAAAGAGAGCTATAACCAAAGACTAATAACGAATAGAAACGAAAAAAAAGAAAGGAGGAACGGTCAACTGTTTCTACGCTCCTATTTTCCCAAAATCTGAGCTGTTTGGAAAAGTTCATAAGAAACTCATTTCATAGCGTCGGGTTTTTGCAAGGGTTCCAACTCGCCTATTTGGGGGTCTCCGCTGCTGACGCCGCTTCTGCCGCTGATAATGATGAGTTTTGTGTGTCTGCCGTGTGTGTCTGCGTTCGCTCCCAATTGGTCTCCCTTACAATTAAGTGTTCTGTGGCCCTAGTACTCTGTCCGTATGGGTTAAGTGAATAATTGGCTCTTGATATTTAATTCTATCTACATTCTGCTCATTCTCTACTACCAACCACTACTACATTCTACTGGTACATCCATCTATCTACCCAAAATGACAAATCAAAACCCCAAATCGTTTACATATTAATTGGTTTCGTAACATAACAGGGCAAAGCTATTGACGAAAAACACAAAGTAAGTAAGATGTTCTGCTTTACCAACAAAATTATTATCGATATATCTAAATTCAAAATTAAATAGACACTCGAAATTAAACCCACTCCCATGTGTATATAAATTAAATTATGCTTTTTAGACACAGACACTGCGCACCAAAAAAGAAAATCACTTACTTAGTTAACTTTTTGTGGCTTGGCAAGACACTACACCACTGATCGAAGAGATATGACTATGACACACACTCTTGACGATCAGTAAACACAAACACACAACATTATATAGAAATGATTATTTGCTTATATTCTTAGTGATATTATTATTTCTGTATTCCCCCGTGTTATTTGTATGTATATAGCGATCAAATTCCTTTTTGGTATCTAAATCAAAAGTTGTCTCTTTACTCTTTTCGGTTTTCTTTCTTTTCTCTATATTCACCTATCAATATACTCTGCATATTTTGTTTAAAAAAATCAACATAAACCTACACGCTCTATATAGGCTAAACCGGGCACTGTAAGTAATTTGGGTTTCTTTACGTGTATGAAATTATCAGTTGCTAACTCTTAATGTACTTAACCAAAAGGCCATAGAACGATCAAGCTTGATTTGGCTTTAAATGTTGTCCTTACAAAGGTGTTAACACTGGGAATGTTGAAGTACGAATTGGCATAGAAATATACCCAATAACGATCCACACCTCCTTCAGTGCAACAAACATCCTTTAATAGAAATGTTCGCTTTGAAATCTAAAAATGCCGAAAGACAGCAGCCTGCCTGAGACCTAACAGAACTACCAAATAATCAAATGCCATTGCTTAATATACATATTTTCCTCTGCTAAATAATTGACATTGTCCATAAAAAAGAAACCACGCATTCCTCTTATATTGGATGACAAGAAGAAGGTAATTTGTGGTCTGGGATGGGGTTTTTGCGTTATTTAGGGTCAAAAATTGGCAGTATCAGAAATATTATGATATTCTTTAAACTAAATACTACTAAACGAAACAATAATGCACTTAGTATAATGGTATTTCAAACCTAGGGATGTATATTAAGACTCCAAAGCTAAATTTATCTTTAAAAAGGTCTTAAATCTTTTCCAAATTCTTTTTGTAAGCTATTTCAAAATTCTAGTTCAATCTTTGTGTTTGTCTTATATAATCCATGTTTGGCATGTTAATATCTTTAATATTCTTGAGTTTTCTCTTTATGTATTCCTCTAAGATCCCACTTTATCTGAACTTATCTGCTAGTATCCCATTTCCAATCCCCTTCCCACATCCCGTATAATAATTCCACCTTTGCGTGTTTTTGCATTTTGGCATTTGGCTAGTGAAAATTTTCTTGTCGTGTTATTAAAATCCAAGAATATTGAATTGGCCTCATGCATCCTAACATGTTTAATCCACCTGGAGGGTGTTGTAATCTTACTAATCGTGCTATTCCAATCCTTACAGGGCACTGCCACAGATCTTGTGGTTCAGATCGTTCTGATTGCCGAGTCCATGCGACTGCAGGCCATGATGGCCACCTATGGCATTCAAACTCAGACACCACATGAGGTAAGTTGCAGTCGAGACTTTAAGGATCATTATAATAACCATATGCTTTTTCCAGGTGGAGCCTGTGCAAATATGGAGCTCAACGGAGCTCATAAAAGTCTACCAACATTTGGGAGTCAACAACAAGGTTGGCCTGTCCGGTCGCCCCTCCAGACCCGTGGGATCGCTGGGCACCAGCAAGGTGTACCGCATCTGCGGTATGACCGTTCTTTGCTATCCACTTATCTTCGAGGTCTCCGACTTTTATCTATACCGGGACATGGCTTTGCTGATCGATGATATCAAGACGGAGCTACAGTTCGTGGGCAAGTACTGGCGCTTGTCGGGCAGGCCGACAGTGTGCCTTCTCATCCGGGAAGAGCACATGCGGGATCCGCAGTTCAAGGAGATGCTCGATCTGCTGGCCATGCTCAAAAAGGGCTACTGCGACGGCATGAAGGTGCGCATCGGTCGCCTGCAGAATTTGATTAGCAGCTCCTGCATTGAGCATCTGGATTTCATGAACCAGAGCGATCTGACCGACAACGAGAACGCATTCTCGCAGATAAATCACGAGTATATCGGCTACCAGTCGTTAACGGATGTGCCCAAAGCGTTGACCTATGTGGAGGAGAAGGTTTCCGTGGCGGTAAGTAAGCGTTATCTAAGCAAGAGAAACGATTATCTCATACAGACTTTAATATTTTTGTAGCACTTTGATAAACAACCAACGCCTGATATCATAACTGCTTTGCGGAACACCGATTCCATCTACTGTCTGTGCCAACTGTGGGGCATTATCCTCAATCGCGAAGGTCCCCATTTCGAGGTGAATGGCCTGAATGTAAACACGGCTCTGACGCAGCTCTACCATCGCGCTGGCTCCCTGCGTTACTGGCGTGCCGTCCGGTACTGTTCCTCGCTCCTCCATCACATTGTGGACTCCATCAGTCCATTTATCACCACGGTGCTGGTGAATGGCAAGGAACTCACCGTGGGCATCATTGGTCAGAAGGAGACGGTCTTCGACAAGCCCATGACGCCGGCAGAGATCCAGAATGTGATGTACACGAGTGTGCAGCCCTACGATGTCATCCAAGCGGTGCTGCAGCAGGAAGTGGTTCTATATTGCGGTCGCTTGATAGCCACCAATCCATCTATGTTCCGCGGCATACTGAAAATTCGCATTGGCTGGGTTCTGGAGGCCATGAGGATCTATCTGCAGATCTCAGGACAGCAAAGCATCGACGTGGATAATCTCTCGCCCTTCCAGGTCCGCATTCTTCTGCAGAAAGTTCTTACCGTCAGTGAGTGGGCGACAGAGGAGAAGTAATTACAAAATGTTTGTAAAATGTTACGAATCTATATAAAAAATAATCTCGTAACAGGCTCACCACTCTGCAACGCCGCCAACTGGAGGGCTGCCTGTGCCGTGTGCCTAAACACTTCTATAACAAGATCTGGGAGATTCTCCAGCGTACTCCTCAGGGTATATTGACTCAGGGCCACCACCTACCTGCCACGCCCACGCTGACAAACATGAGTCGCGGCGAGTTGACCTTTAATCTGCTTGTCGAAGAGACGCTGATTTGCATTGACCGCCCGGAAAGGCGTCAGATAACTGTGGAGCTGCTATGCATCGTAGCCACCATTCTTAATCGGTAAGACAGTATTTATATACCAATATATATATCTATTTATATTATTACTACTATTATTTCCAGCAATCCCGAGCTGCACTTTAAGCAAGCCCTTGACTTGGACGGCATTTTGGCCGAGGCCTTTGCCATGTACTGCAAGGACAACAATATACAGCATCAGCCGCAGCCCCAGCCGCAACAGACCAAGAACGAGGATCTCAAGGCATTCTACTCACTGCCCTATTCAGAGACCACCGGCTATTTGGCACGAGCCGCCGTCAACAAGGTTCTGCAGGGCGGCATTTTCTCCACCTCCGAGGAGGATGTCCAGCTAGACGGCGATCATTTGCATGACGACAACTGCAAGGTGTCTTAAGCGAAAGAGGATTGAAACGCGACATTAGCTTATGTACATAGCACAGTTTGGCATATCTTCGTGACACTGACCCCACCACAGCAACTAGCTCGAATTTTGTGGCTATTTTATTCTGTTATTCTTATTTAATTCCGTCTCTCTCTCTGTGTCCTTCGCTCGCCTAGTTCTTAATTAAATGTTATGTATATTTTGTTGCAATAATCGAAGGTGTTACATGTGCCGAGTGTTTGATTAGTTAATAGGTCAATAGCATTGCGGGGGTTGGAACCAAACCAACAAAGTGAGCCCTAACCTTGCCTAATGCAAGCCGTATCGATCGCCCCGCGGCTTATGTCACCCTTGCTCACGTTGGCTATAAAAGCACTTGGCCATTTCTTCACTCGGTTTACTAGACCGTTAGTCGTCGTTGCACTTGAACAACATGCGAGCTCCCGAATGGATGACCAATGAGATGGCACGCCTTACCTCCCGGTTGGAACGCTACAAGCCAGCAGGCAGTGGCTATAACCGCATCCAATCGATTCGCCTGTCCAAGAGCGTTACGCAGATGCTGAACAATCCGATGCCCGTTGCCTCAGCTAACGCGGCCAGCGCTACCACCGTAAGAACGCAACAGCAGGAGAGCTCCTTCACAACGCCGCACCGGAGGCGTGGTGTCCTCAGTCGCAGCGAATCGCAGTGGGAGGAGGTGTATCCTGCCGTCAATATCAGCCGTCAACAGAGCAGCGATAGTGCCAGCAGTCGGGACAGTGAATTTCAATTCACCCATTACCGGAATTGTGCCACGCGGATTCCGTGAATAAATATATATTTTGCAATATTTGTGAATTTCTGTGTTAAGTAACTAATAAAATAAAGAATAAAACTAACTTTTACTTTACTTTTGACAAAAACCTAATTAAAAATTGTTTTGGGAATTAAGTAAAAGTCCATTAATAATTTATTACAATAAATTTCAATTCTTTATTTTAGTTCGTATGTAAGTTCCACGTAGTTAAGCTTATTATTGAAAATTAAACCCTAAAAAATAGATACAATCTATAGGTATATATATACGTTTTAGCTTGATCGTTTCTTGGTATAAAAATTCATTTTTTTTATAATTTGATTTTTACATTTGTTGTATTAATTCGTTTCGATATACATATATAAAATAGCACATACAGATTTAGTTGGCGTGAAGTAGTAAGTTTAGGAGATTGCCTATGGGAGATATTTGTGTACAAAGCCTACACTCAAAGAAGCATTAACATTTTAACATTTTTGATATGAATTCGCCTAGATAATTTTCGCTTAAGCAAATGATATTTGCATTCAATACAAAAATATGTCACATGGTGATATGCCTAAAACTAAAGTCAACGCTCTATATATATACGCACGATCTAGAGTTTTATAACAAACAGCTTAACATATACAATAATATCCTTAATCCGTTTTGTAAAGGGCACACACAGGCAAATATCATAGAAATGTATGCGCGATTCGAAGCAGTTTTGATTAGTATTATTACATGATATTATTCGTTCGTACAAATATAAAACATTGATTACCTAAGGTGTTATTTAGTAGTTACCTATTAACTCCGGATGCTTCAATTTAGGTTAGTTATATATTTAAGGTTCTGTAAAATGCTAATTTCCCTGAATATGAGTTTTCATCATAATTATTATTAGTTTTTCAATCTTAAATAATAGCTTAAACATATTATTTGCTTTCGTTAGGCAATTACATGTACAATTCACTAGTATTTTCATTTGTTTCAACTAACAAACAGCAACACTTTTTTCTTACTTAGGACTAAATATTTCGCTTCTTACAGACTGGGTACACTTTCGTACATAATAAATGTATGCAAAATAGTTGGTGTACAGTATTATCTGACTCTTGCGATTTCATCATCACACACAGGGCAGTACTTTTGACAAAAAATCGAACGAACTGTGTAAACTGTATAAATATGGGTGATGTGTGTTTGCTTTGTGTGTGTTTGATTTGTTGTGTTCTCTTCTCCGACATACATATAAAAATGTTTAAAAAAGACTATGAAACCTACGACAACGCAATACGTACTAAATACGTAAACAAATTCTACATTACCTAAGTGCTTAGGTTAGCCCTATGTTATTGTGGCTGCAGCTGCTCGGGCCGGCGCACACTCATCCGGCTGGGTATTGAGTCGGTGTCCCCGTCATCGTCCACATACTCCTCCTTGGGACGGGTCCACTTGATCAGCGTTTCGGGCGATCGGTACAGGAAGAGTAATTTGGCAAACAGATCTTCCTCCAGTGCGAACTCAAGAGCCTCGCGTACCTAATATGGCGGAAAACAAATTGAAATCAGATTTATGCTGATTATAAAATAAAATGAAATCTCACCAAGTAGATATCCAGGCACAGTTGTAGGACTCGATCCACGTATGGCAGGTCCTCGAACATAATCTTTCGATTCTGGCCGCCGATAAAGGACTTCATGAATCGCGAGGCCAATAACACAAAGGTGGTGTACAGGCCAATGATGCTGCAAAAATAAATATTTAACAAATAAATAATATAATAAAATAAACAATACAACAACTTACCCTCCCGCTGTAAGGAAGCTGAACGTCGATGGGAACTTCTTGTCGTTGAACGTATACATTACTATTCCCGATGTACAGTTGCTGTATGCAAACTTGGACAGCGTTTCGTTGTAAAAGGTGTCGTTGCAAAAGTCCCGGATTTCCCACCACAAGCCATTGGTCTCGTTGTCCCGATGCATTTTAATGACCAGCGGTCGGTAGTCCTGATGCTTTTCACTCAGCACACTGACCACGGCAGCATCGCCCGAGTTGAGAACCTTAATAAACTTCGGGATCATGGCGGGCAGCACGACTACTTCTTCGGCAACTGGAGTGGCCAAAATGGTGGTATTGTCCGTGCTATTGCTGTTGCTAACGTTGATGACTGGATCCTGGTCGTGATTCTCGCTAAGCATATGAATGAGCGCTGCGCGTCCCTCAAAGGATTCGTCCAGTGAAATGGCATGCTCATCGCCGACATTCTCTTTTAGTCCCTTAGCCGGAGCTTTACGCGTGAGGGAATAGGAGAAGCGGGCCTTCAGAGTGTGATCTATAGGGCAAGAGATTTAGTTCAATTATTTTGTTATCTGTATATAAATTGCAAGGTAGCTTAAAACTTACTGTTTCGTAAATCATTCAACAACCGCTGCCTATCCGGCGGTGCTATATTCCAAAGGGATGGTGAGTTGCCGGCCAGCTTAACCGCCGCCACATCCGTTGCATCGTAGCCAGTAATAAAGGTCAGAGCCTGTTTGTCCTTAATGTATGCATTTGTCATCTGAGAGTACATCTCGGGATTTATCTCGAAAATGCTATCGTAGTTATTCGTGGTGTAGATAGGATCGTAGGGTCCAATTCGAATGGACAGAGACACCTGGAAGGGTACATTCGAGGTGCCCACAGCATTTCCCAGGGCAAAGAGGCACAGGGGTCCCCAAATGCAGATCACAATCAGCAGGACGATCGTGCCGCCCATCAGAAGCTTAGATAGGGAGGCCTTCTTCTGGGCTCTCATGGCCGGAAAGTCAGTTTCCGACTGCCTAGTGCACCGTATCAGATAGATGTTAGAGAAGATATCCTCCATTTTCAGCCAGTCGAAGATGGTCATAGTGCTGTCGATGCACACCCAGTCCAGGATAGTGCGAAGCTCGTACAGGAACGGGATCTGCATGTACACCTTAAACGCAATCATGTTGACCATGGAGAAGCCCTTCGTGAAGAAGTTGCCCAGAATCCGCTTGGGGTAGCCAGATTTGATTTGGTAGGAGCTCAGCAGCATGTAGAAGCATTTGATCACGTAGAAAAAGATAGGCGGTGCCAGGGAGTTGAATGTCCGCTCCGTGACAGCCGGTACCACGAAGAACATCCAGATATGTATGCCGATCACCGAGAAGAAGTGGAATATTATTTTGTTCACCAGAGCCTTCCGCAAATACAGAGCTCGATCTATGACGATGAGCAAGAACTGGACCAGCAACATGATGAGAAAGGGTATGGGCACTTTGTTCTCCGCCAAATAGGTCTGGACACCCTCATCACTTTCCGCTTGTTGGGTCTGTGTTTTTGGAAATGTATATACTTAATTTTGTTCCTATGATTATGAGGCTTTAACTCTACTTACTCCGAATGCCGTGAAGCCAAAAAGCAGCACAAAAAAGTTGACGAAATCGCACATGAACATCAAGGCATATACATCTGTGGCTAGGCGGGATTTGTGCACCAGACTAAAGAAGAACTTGTGCATCGAAGAGGTGTACTTGGTCCGTCTGTAATATAATATTTTAGTGTAGGTTTGATAATACGGATAGAGTCAGTGTGCAGGCAGATACTTACTCTAGCTGATTGATGCCCGATTTGCTGTACTCTGGCGATCCTGGCAAGGAAACCTGACTCACTTGTAGGCTCATCTTCTGGGCAGCAGCCTCATCGTTCAGTTGGCGGGAGTCGGGCTGCGATAGATTGTCGCTATCATCGCGATCATCACTATTACAACAAGAAGAACTTGTTCAACAGAAATTCATTATTAATTATTACTCTACAAGCTTACATGCTAGCGGTGGGTCTAGTGAATTGGTTATCCGTATCTTTGTATCCAGATTTCCACAGGCCCTGCGATTTGAGCAGATATCGATGCAAGAAGAGTACCAACAACAGAATCAAATCATAAATCGCATAATGAGTCTTCATCTCTACGCCGAAGATCTTGGCAGGTGTCAGAGGCTGATTGGGCAGATTGTGATAGTTGGCCCAGATAAGCTTGAACTGGAAAATGCACTTGACCAGCACAATGGCTTGAGTATAGGCAATCAGGGTGACCCAGAACGTTTTGGTGGGTCGTGGCAGGGACAAGGTACCCCACAAAAAGACCATAATAGGCAAGGGCAGCGAAATGAGACTGGCATTGACCACCTGTAAAAGAGATTAAAAGGTCAAATAAACTTTTAAGCAAAGCTCTAACATTATCTTACCTGATTGATGAACACCACTATGTAGCAGATGAGATCCGTGTTGGCCAGCAAGGCGTACCACGAAGAGATTAGCACTTCGACGATGATATGGTGATCCCGCTGGGCAAAGTTCTCCTCCTCCAGGTTGAATTCCCCGGCACTGGAAGATCGTCAAAAGAATATAAGGTCACAAAGCTCTTTCTCTTTCTGTATGTGCTTAGATTCATGGAATCTATATCAACTGAACATGCTTGGTGCTCTGTGTTCTCAAGAATATATGTGCGCTGCATGCTCCACAGTCTACATGCGCGAGTGCATCAGTGTGGAACTGGCTTTAAACTAGGGTTAATCGAAGCCACACAACGGATACATACTAGCAAAGAACGCATAGAGATAGGTTTAAATCATAGCAGCGAATACAACTTATTGGAGGAGGCAGATATATGGATACGAAATACAGAATACAGAAATACATAGATGCAGAGTTACAGTTACCAAAATAAACAGAACAGGTAGAGACAGACAGAGGTTCATGGTTGGTAGTAGATGTTAGAGTGTTCTGAGCTTGACCATGACCATGATCATGAGGATGGCTATGGCAATGAGCTTGAAAGATATATACATAAAATACAGATTATGGAGGGTCGATCTAAAAGGAAATACAATTTAATTTCGATATATCATATTTTTTTGAGATATGATTTAATCTCGATTTTCATATATTCCAAGATATTAGTTTCCTTATAGATCGACCCCCCTTAATACAGATAGTTAGAGGCGCTTTACAAACACAAACCGAAAGAGACACCAAAAGACATTAATTTAGGCACATCAATTGGCTAAGGGACAGTGAGTGAGGAGCACTACGCTTAGTTAGTGGGGGGCGGGACCAGTACCTGTCCACCTGCTCGTAGGACCAGTGCTTGCTCAACGATCCCGAGCCCCCGCCGCCGGCACTGTGATGATTATGGTAATAATGCGCGCTGCCCCGCTCATACGAGGGCGCCTTGATGCGGATCTCGGGCAGGCCACAGTCCGATTTACGACTGAGCATCATCGTGCTATAGGTACGATTTGCAATTATAATGCCGCAACGCAGGGACGGGGTGACGAGAGGAGGAGGAGAATGGAATGGCGTGAAATGGAAAGTCGGTGTCACAATGCAGAATATAGTAGATGTGGTTTACAGTTACATATATAGAGAGAAATTGCTCTGTTATTAGGAGATCGTAGTAGAGATAATGTCTTAGAGAGCCGACACCCAAAAGAGATGCCTCGCGTGTTAGTGGCTTTTACTGATCTCGGTTTTAGTCTTAGAGTTTTGTATAGTATGTATATTCGATCTACTTACCCCTTGGCTGGCGGCGATGAATTGATTGATTGTTTTCTAACGAAACCAAAAATATAGATTCGGATGGATCGAAATGCGCGCGCAGAAGAATGTGGAATGTAAGAAAAAGAAATTAGTAAGGATCTGTTTTTTGTTCATAGTTTTGTTTGAGGTGTTTTTTTTTCTTCACACACATACATGAGTCGGATTTAGCTAGCCGGAAAGAGTGTCAGAATGTTTACTATTGTGTTACTTTTTGAAATTAAATAATAAATCAATAAAAAGAGTATAGGAAGTGACGAAAAGTATTCGGTAGGGGGCAATGGTGGCCAGGCATTACATTGACATGATGGATTTAAATTTGTGTGTTTAGAAAATGAGAAGAAAAATATCAGAAATTTTTCTACTACCGCATTAAAATAACTATGCCTTGACAATTAGTTGATAACCTATAACAGTATCTTAAAAATTAATGCGGCCGCAATGGTGCCTCCTTCAAATTGTAATAATTGACAAATTTAAACCAAAGATATATATAAGCCTGTAGTTCTTCATAAAGAAGAACACACCAAGATCATTTAAATCAATTTAAATGTGTTGACACATAAAGTTCAAGAGTGACTTAATAATCCGTGAGCTTGTGCAGAGAAAAAAAAGATTGGAATATGTCGCATTTCCTAGTCCGGACATCAAACGTTTTCGGTTGAGTTTCGATTACCTAGAGGCGGGTGCATCGACAGTGTCTACTGGCAGCTCGATGATTTCGTCGGCAAGGCGAATGTGCTGATGCTGCTGCTGCTGCTGCTGCTGTGGTGTACTGGTTGTTGTTGGTGGTGGCAGTGGTTCGGGTGGTGATAGCGGTGTGGTGGTCGTGTTCGTGTTCAGTGGAGTGCTGGTGTCTGGGTTTTCGATGGCATTCGGTGGCGTAATGACCACCACCCGCCGCGGTGTGGATGCGGAGGCGGGCGCGGCATTCTCATCGCTTCAACAACAGCAACATCAACATCGAGATCACAACAACAACAACAACGGTGGTGTGTGGCACAAATGATGGAGGTGAGTTGCAGGTGTATTGTTGGTTTCGAGAGTAGTAGAAATAATGTTGTTGTGGAAGCACAGGAACACGAAACACAAAAAGGAAACGGATATGCAAATAAAAAAAGAGAACAAAATACAAAAAATAAATAAATATTGATTTGAAATCGAACGAAAACAACCAACGAACGTAAAATACAAAAATAATAAAATCAACGCTTCGTAACGCGACCAGAACACGCTACTCTAGGGACGCTCTCGGGTTTCCATTTTCCAAACAAAAGAAAAAAACCCGAAAAACTTAATTCAAATTTAAACGCAAGCGGCGCACACTGGACCCCAAGCTCCAGCCTCGCTTTCTAAATACCTCTCGAGATTGGACTTGAGGAAGTGGAACATGGCAGCGGCACTGGACAGTCCCAAGCGATTCTGCGAGCTGGATTCCTGAAAAATAATCAAGGATAATTACAATTAGAATTATTACTTGAATGTAAATTAATGTCAAAACCCACCTTTAGGGTCTTCTTCTCGCCGGCCAGAATGCGGTTGACAAAGCGATAGTTGCGCGAGAAGCGATTCAGTCTTATGGTCAGTGTGACCAAGAAGCCCTCCAGCAGTCTGATGATCGGATTGGTATCAAAGTCCTCGTCGGAGTCCTTGGCCGTCACCTCGCCGCTGTCGATTTCCATCTTGGACTTGCTATCCGAAGTCTCCTTGGAGGCGGTGGCCTCTCGTGGCCCCAGGCTAGTTGATGGTAGGGGTGGTGGGATCACAGGCATATCGGCCATATCTCTAGTTGGTGCAGGACTGGCTGAGCTGGAGGCCGTACCCGTGGCCGCGTCGCGTTCCTTGGAAATGCCCTTGCTAGTAGAGGGAAATTCGCTGGGTGGAGCATCCTTGGATTTCTGTGGGGGGAAAAAATGAACCAATTAGTCGGGATTAGGAAGGAACAAGTAACGTAAACATTTACACCATTAATAACGAAAAGATAAACCAAGCTTATACAGTAAATGCATAGGATAAATCTCGCTTCTTGTTGTTGTATTTTTTTTGTACAATATTTTGCGGTGAGTGCACGCCCTGCTGCTGCTGCTGCTGGTCGGCAGGTTGAGCCTGGAGCAGGACTCGTGAGCAAATAAGGTGAAATACGAGAGGGGTGCGCCAATTAAAGAGAATATAACTCTGCTTGCTCACATTCAGCACACAATTCGGACTCACAACCTCGAGCAGCGTCTGGCTGCGACGCCCGAAGTCTAATGGCTCGGACAGCGTCGAGGTGCGCATGCCAAGATCGCACTCAATCGTATCGTCATCCTCGTCGTCGTCGTCGTTGTTATCGCTGACCTTCTTCTCCTTCTCATCGTCCAACTTCAGGGCAATGCGAGAGCCCGGCTCTGAGGCATACGAACGCTCGCGCATATAAAAGTGGCGACGATACTCGGCCTCATTGAGATCCTTCCACACCTTTCATCACAAGTCGGGGCAATTTTTGATATTGATTTTGATTTTTTTTTTTTGTTTTGGATTTGGGAAATTTACAAGAATTTAAATAGGGTTCAAATAGTTATGTGGGAAAGATGGGTTCACATAGGTATATATTGCACCGATATTTTATACGAAAGAAATAAATTGATTTTATTTTATTTGATTGAACGCTGACTGAATTTAACTGAATTTAAACTTTGTTAAAAATAAACATTCCACAGACTATAAAAAAATTTGATTTAAAAATAATTTAAATACTTTAAAAAGAAATATATATATATATATATCTCAATTTTATCGGTTTTTAACATTAAATGCGATGGTTTTCGATATTTAAAATTTCGAGTTATTAAACTTAAACATATTTCGCTATTTTCCGTTCAAATGTACATCCCAAAGACCACATGCAACTGGTCTCGACTCCGATTAAACCCACATAAGAACACCTAAGAACTCACATCATATAGGGTCTTGCGGCGCTGCATCTTCATCTCGCTCTCGGTGATGTTCTCCTCCTCCAGAAAGTCGATTTCGTCGTGTATCAGATCCAGTTCAAACTTATCGTCCATCTCCTCGAACATGTAGTAATCGCCGGCACGCGTGGCTTAAGGGGAACATTAAAGAAACATTATGAGCAGATCTCGAGACAAATAACACAGCAATTATAATTGGCGTTTTCAACAACATTCAGATGGGCGGATATATATATATATATAGATAAGATAGCTAGGCTTTTCAGTTCGCATTCAATTTACATAGCAGCACACAGGATCATGCAGAGTTAATCATTGGAAATTTATATACATGGTTAGGGGCAGTTATTGCAGAATATATATATCAAACAAATGAGGCACAACAAACGAAAACTTCTTTACCATGTGGATGTAATTTAATTTCCTTCCTTCTGCGTACTGTTGGTGCAGGAAGTGGATAACCATGTTCTATAAAATAATCAAAAACACAAAAATAAAACGAAAAGTTAAATAAAAATGGTAATAAACAAAGAGGAATACGATTTGTTTAATCGAAATCAAGACACTCTACGGCTGGCCGAAGTTTTGGAATGTTGTATATTGTACAAGAATTTCTGAACCGATCCCCACAGGCATTCAATATGCTTATAGCAAATGGGATCTTTGGAGAAAATCAAATTAAATAATATAATCTTTAGATTCCATGTCACTTTGCATAAATAAGATATACCAAAAAAGCTTTGAAGAAAAATTTAGAAAAGTTTCGAAATCGAAAGTAGATCGTATTTCTCATGCAGATCCCCCAGAGTTCTAGCAATCCAACACTGAGATCGTTAAAGAGATTTATTTTACACTTGTAGTTAGGCCCAGGCTCTCTGAGATTCACCGAATTAGTAATTAATTGGTAGTAAAGTTCATCTAAAGAAGTGTTATTTACAGTTCAGACTCAGAGAGGCAGTGGCTGGCTTGGGGCCTGTGCTACACACAGGACCCCAATTGCTTTTATTATCTTAAAGAGAGCACGCACATCATAAAAGGGTTTGTATTTTTTGTACAGAGTTTCGTTAAAGAGCAAAGTTTAATTATAATTCTTATTCGAGAGCAAAGATTCATCCAATACATGGTCCATGCAGCAGAGCGGGCTCATAGAAGGCGCACATCAGCGACTCCATATAGCTGACCGTACCCACGGGTCCCCAGCTATGCGGTCTTTGCGCTGATCGGAGGGCAGCATCGTCCCTGGACAGGCGCTTGCGATGGGACTGCGACTCCTCCAGCGAGTAGCTGGCATTCCCCATACTCTGGTGCCGGCGATGCAACAACTTGTGGCGCATGGTCACCTCCTCCTCGTCCCTATCTGCCGACTGTTTGAATTGTATTCGTGAGAGACAGATGTACGATCAGGCAGGATCACACCACCTCACCATTTGCTTCTTCTTTATGGGCGATCGCTTGATGGACACGGTCTCATTCCAGGACACAGCTGCATTTGTTGACGACTGCCGACGGTGTTCCCGGCGTAGATTCGGAGTCAGATTGGAGGATAGCACCGAGCTGGTGGCACTAGAAGCCATTGCCGTGGCATAGGCAGCCAGGGGAGGCGCCAGGGTTTGCATGTTAGCCGAAGCACTAACCTCTGAAGGGGCTAATCCCAGGGAGATTCGCTTCGGCTCCAAGAAACCCTCGGTGAGCAGAGCAGACAAGGCCTCCGTACTCGGCGTGGTTGGCTTCGAGGAGTCCAAGCTTTTAAACGGAGCATCCTGCCCCGAACTTACTGCTTTCGCCACGGGTTCCGATTGCTGCCTTGGCAATGCCACTGTCATTGGTTCCTCCTCGCTAACCGACTGCACATCCACATAGTCCGTGAACTCATCACAGGCCATTACATTGATCTCCGGTTCTATGATCACGGCTGCATCCGCACTATCCTCGCTTTCCACGCTGCTACCTCCGCTGCTACTTGAAAGTATTGAGGCTCTGGCTGGCGATGAAGTGGCCGAGCTGTCGGAACTTTGTCCATCTGGCGTCAAATACCCAGAACCCTGGCAGGAGGTAAAGCTGCTGTTGTGGGCCAAAGGCGCCACCTCTGACAGCGCCTGCTCCGTGGGCGTGCGTTGCCCTTGAGGAATCCAATCCAAGATTAATTGTAGAACACACACACGCGACAATTTCCAACGAGATCAAAATTCAAAAATGGGAAATTGCAAATAACGCGACGCGAACGCAAAAATCTAGAAACCAAAACGAACGAGGGGGAACATCCCCTCAAAGTTATCCCCGGGTAACTTACCATCGAAGTGCGTCTGCTTGTCCAGGGGCCGGAGCATCTTCTGTTGCGTGGCCCGGATGCGTTCCATCTTCCGTTTGATCTTGTGCAGCACCTGCTTTTCGTGGTCGTGTCGATGGGCTATCTGCTTTTGCCGCAGGCTTTCAATAATATCCGCTCCCCTGCAAGGGAAAATACTTTTCAAGTTTCAGTTTCTAAGGCTAAATATTGAGGAACCCCACCTTGAAGCCAGAATATTGTTTGCCTTGGTGTCCGTAATGATGTGGCAGAAGTAGTGCGACTTGAAGATGCGCAGCTGGAGGAGAATGAAGGCAAAGCAGATTGTGTCCCAAAGCAACACCACCTGGTGGGTGATCTTGGGACATTCACCGGGCGCCAGCAGCACCACGGTGTCCTCGGGCAAGACTATCTGCTCCTTAGGCACATTGCTCGTGCAGGTGATGCCCAGCATGTGTACCAGCCAGCAGCAATCGGTGGTCAGTTGTGTCATGAACAAGCAGCCGGCCATCTGGAAGGTGGTCTTGATGAGGATATTCGCCACATTGAAGGCCAGCAGCCACTTCCAGCGACAGATGATTGTGTGGATGGGCCGCAAATAGAAGTCAGATCCCTGCCACAAAAAGATGAAAGCCCCAATCAGATAGCCCAGAGCCAGCAGATCGGCAATGTTGGTGCCGGCTAGGAAGACCACCGCAAGGGTGAACCAGTAGAAGCCGCACAGCACGCCGTTCTTCAGAATATCCGAGTAGTTGCGTATGTACGAGCAAAAGTCGTGGGTGGGATTGTCGAAGGGCACGCGACCCAGTTGGGCGATGTCCTTAATCACGCTGCGGTTGCTGCCGCCCGGATAGTCGTCGTTGCTGGCATAACGCTGCTCTATGCAGAAGATGCTCTTCTGCCGGTTCAGTATGATCAGCACAATAAAATCGAAGATCAGTTTGGGCACGTGGTTAAAATGCAGGGCTCCCGGCAGCATGGTCCAGCGTTGAATGCCCTCACCAAAGAGTCCCTTATCCCAGGGATAAACTGCAGAGAAATAACATGAAAGTAAGCCTACTACAATATATATATATATATCTTACCCAGACATGAACTCGGCGGCAATCCGACCAGCACAAGGTATTGTGCAAATATGGAGATGGCAAAGAACGCCTGGAATACGCCCCAGATCTTGGCGCATTGTGACCGCCTCAGCAGGAGCAAAACTACCAGCCAAAGAGCATAGGCCACGGCCACAATATCCTGGCGATAGGTGATCGTCGAGACAAGGGCAATCAGCGATATCTCAATGCCGAATTTGTAGAATCCGAAGTTGAGGAGGTACTTGATCAATCCCACTAGATCTTTCTCGGCATCCGCGCGAACTATTTGGGGGAACAGCAGCTTGGTGGGCGGAGCATTCAATGCACCGATCTTTACGCGCATTTGAAGCTGACGGAGCGTAATCACGGCGTGCATGGTAACAATGACCATGTAGATGATGTAGGTGCGCAGCAGACCCATTAGACCACCCTCCAGCTTGTTTGCCTTGCTAAGACCCAGCCATTCGGCATTGTTGGCAGTCCGGTTGTCAGACTGAAAGCGAGGTAAGTTTATCTCAAAAGTCGAGAGCTATAAGATGTTCAACTTACGCAAGTCACGTTGTACTGAGTGTGATCGAGATACTCGATCTGGTAGATCATCTTGGACAGAACTATGATGGTGACAATGAAGGAGATCAGACGACTGATCACCACCTGGATGGACTTACGCGAGGTGGCGCCCAGCACGCAGAAAAACACAAAGATAATGTGCATGACGCAAACATTGCTGACACTGCAGATGAAGGCCGCCAGATAGACTGCCTTCATGATATGCAGCTCGAGGAATCGCCAGAACACGTCTTTGAAGTTCTTGAATATGTACTCAGACTTATTCTTGATCTTGCGAAACGAAATGCGCACCAAATCGCGCACAGAGGTCTCAAAATCCGTGGTGGCTGCACCGGGAGCAGCCTCCGCCGACGCTCCTTGGGAACGGCGAAGGGAACCAGCACTGCCACGACGCTTAGATGCTGCAGCCGACGGTTCCAAAGCCGTTGTTTCCGTGGGCTTCTGCTGTGCCGATCCAGGCTGCTGCTGCAGCGACGCTATAAAGCGTTTATGGAAGTAATGCACTTGGATCACGGTCAGGATGACAATTATCGTGGGCGAGACCAAGTGGAGGAACAGATCCTTGGTTTGATAGCGCTTCAGACCAATGTCGTTTTGCCTTTTAAATGAAAATGTACATTTAGAGTTGAAGCTTATGGGACAATCCTTATTACTTACAGCGTCTTGGACACATTGAGATAGTCATTCCAGTATGTATCGAACTTATCGAATTGATATGTATAGATCAGTATGAGTATGGACATGGCGTAGAAGATCAGGAACAGCCAAAAGCCATACATGATCTTAACCCAGGCCTTGGACGAGGATTGAAAGACCAGCAAGAAGAATAGGAACAGGGCCATATAGCAGATGCGGAAGCCTGTCATATTCTCGCCGGTGATGGCGCACAGGAAGATCACCAGCACCAGCAGCCAGATCCATAGGCGCACCAGCAGATTCTTGATCACATCGCCGGCCTTCTTTAGGAACTTTGAGGTCTTCTTGCCATCGTTGATAAGGTAACTGGACCCGGCCGATCCAACGGTGATCTGCAGCGGAGCAATGATGTCCGCCAGCGTGCTGTCCCTTCTACGATCGCGTTTCTCTTTGAAGAACTGCCGCGAAGTCACCCAGAACATCAACACGAAGGCGGTCTTCACGATCAGTGGCACACACGGACGCATTTGGTTCTCGATGGGACGCTCGAAGCCAATCTGCTGCAGGTTAATGCCCGCCGTCTGTAAGACATATTGCAGTTAATTAAATTAAATTCGCTACGCAAGTGTCGCCCTCGAACTTACGGAAACCTTTGTGGGGAGCTCGCTATTCGTCAGATCCATCCCGTATATGTACTGAGCTACCAGCAGCACCTCGGTGTAGAGCACGATAAATGGACTCGAACGCATCATGGCCTTCCGCTGGTTGGGTATCATCCACAGCACGTTGGCCCACAGGAGCAGAACAAAGGTAAGCCAACTGTGATAGACTATCGACCAGGCCTAAGAAAGAGCGAGAGATTGATCATCCTATTAGTAAACATAATTGTACTGTGTACTTAAAAACTCACCATCATCAGAATATTGGTGAATATATAGCTATTCTGATAGATGAAACCACCCACGCTGACAAAGCCATACGATATCTGATCCAATATGGAGGTGGTTGTGTTCTCCTGCTCCGATCGCCGTTCCATTGAATCCAGCTGAATGTCGTTGCCCCGCTGCGCTCCACTTGGCGCCACCGAGGATCCGCTTTCCAACGGCTGAGGCGTGCGGGCCTTTCGTGTGCTTTGACGCACCAACTGTACAGGGAAAGTTATACGAGTGTTAGTTCCGAGTTAAGTGCATTCTGCTGGCTGACATGTAGGAGATAGTTAAGCTTACTAGTTGAGATACGTATGTACATACGGAGAGGTCTAGAGTTCTAGGACAACTACGGGTGTTAATGTCATCGATAGGTTACTAGCCGGGTGCAAACTATTTTGGATCGCTGTTGCGGTGTCGTTATGGCCCATAAATCATACACAAATCATACAGCATACACGTGTACAGTCACACTTACGCGGTTAGTATCATGGTTACTCTAAGTTTGATAGGATCTCTCATGACTTGGAGGAGATTATTAGGGGGTTAGTACTATAGAATGCTATTATAGATGTTAGGACGAGTACAAAATTTAACATTGACAAATGGCAGACGGTAGAGGCTCGAAACCATATGATATATAGATAGATAAATAGGTAGGACAGAGACAGAGAGAGATACATAGGCTAGCTCTAGTCTAATGATCAAGGGTTAGGCTGGGAGGAGAGGATGATATAGAGTTTTGGGCGCATAGAGTGGAGTTAGTTTACGTACAGGCGTCGTCTCAGTCGGTTCATTTAACGTTGCACGCTGATCACGGCGTAAAGAAACCTAAAGCGGAAGTAATAAAAGAGAGAGCGTAAACAAAAATCAAAACGGAAACGAACAAAAAAAAAATACGTAAAAGAAAATGGCGGAAAAAAGCTGTCAAGTTTCAGCAGAAAAGCACACACAGATTATCTCAAATTTTGGTAAATTTTTTGTTTTGGGTTAAAAGTTTAAACAAAGACAAACATTTTGTTCGGTTTTAGTTGACTTCACTAATTGTGTATAGTGTTTTGCAGCATAATTGATGTTCTAATCGAAATATATTATATTTTTTACACTAATTTAAATATATGTATAACCTAATTCGGGGTGGGCTTTAGAAATTACAATTGTTTTGAAAAAGTATTAAATTTTTAAAGACTTTGTATAGTTCTGCAAAGCTTCATTTGATTTAATTTTTTTTTAAAAGGTTAGAATTTTTACAGTCGATACATTCCCCATAATATTAATAATTAAATGGAAAATAAATTAAATCAAGCCAATTTTGTAAAATTTTTAAAAAAATTTGTATAGTTCTGTAAAGCTTCATTCGATTTAATTTAAGAAAATTTAAAAGGTTAGAATTTTTACAGTCGATACATTCCCCATAATATTAATAATTAAATGGAAAATAAATAAAATCAAGTTAAAATTTTTTTTTACAAAATAAATCCCACAAAATCAAATTGTTGAAAACGTTAGCTTATAAAAAAATTATGAATCTTGGCATTGGGAGAAAAAGCTAAGCAAAGTTTTCCGTTGAGTTATTCGTAATGGTTTTTTTTTTCTTATCATGAAGCTAAGCTGGCTTGTTGGGCATTTTCTACCTTTTCCCCATTACCCCATTCTCTATTTGTTTTTTCCATCCGAAAATCCCTAAAAAATATATTCCACATTCACACACCGCACCCGAATCGAAACATAAACCCCACTCTCAATCCACACTCGCTCGCTTACACTCAAGCGCTGATTGCGGATTGCGGTCGTGGCAGTGGTGGCGGTGGTGGTGATAGTGGTGGTGCCACCTCCGCCCGAATTCGACCCGTCCCGGCGACCGCGCGATGTCTGCGACGTAAGCAGGGACAGCTGGCGGTTGACCTTGTTGTTGCCTGTGTTATTGATGCTGCTGCTGTTGCAATCTAGCTGCTGGCCAAAGGCAGTGGCGGGCTTCGCTTCCAGCTGCTCGGAGCGGTGGTTCAAGTGGATCAGCATTTCGGCAGTGTTCAGGTGTTTGGGTGTCCGAGTGTGTGGTGTGTTAGTGACAGTTTGTAGTTAGGTGTGTTAGGAGTGTTTAGTGTATGGTGTTGGTTTGTTTTTGTCGGCGTGAGCAGAGTGTATTGTGTTAAAAAATATATTGAAAATTAAGTGTTTTATCCGGATGCAAGTGGCAGCAGAAGAAGAGCAGAAATTGAGAGTTGATTTAAAACGATGTCGAGTGATTTGTGGCCTTAAGACTGAAAAACTGTTCCTTAAAAATATTTGTATATTGAGTTAAGGGAAATTTAGAGACTTTTCTAGAAGTAAAATGTTAAAAATACTACATTTCTTGCTAGTAAATTATAACATTTGATTATTCTTAAAATTGTTAAGGTCTAACGAAACAGTTATTACTTTTAGAAAGATAATGTAAACCCTAATTTAATAAAATTTCTATAGATTTTCAGTCTCATTTATTATTGCTGGTGACACCGCTGAAGAAAACCGTGTTAGTTGCTCTAAGCCAGAGAGGGAGCAAAACGGCCTTTAAGCCATCAAAGTGACTTAATTA
Source organism: Drosophila seguyi (assembly GCA_008042675.1). Classification (NCBI taxonomy): domain Eukaryota; kingdom Metazoa; phylum Arthropoda; class Insecta; order Diptera; family Drosophilidae; genus Drosophila; species Drosophila seguyi. Next base: position 49,897 of record VNJU01003469.1, on the reverse strand, counting down.
CTGACTTACCCGTGGCTTAATCAGATGCTTGGTGGTCAGGGCCAGGGCGAAGTAGGCAAAAAACAACGCAAACGGATTGAGGTACGAGTCCAGGGACATTTCATTATTGTAGAAGAGGACCCGTATATCCGACGCGCAGTACGATTCAATGAGCGGCTCCAGTCCAATCAAGCTGATGGGGGGCAGATGGGAGATAGAGAAATCCCGTCACAGAGGATGTACGCCACAGTGGAGGACGGTCCCCCGTCTCCTACTCCGCCTCATTTTACTTACCGAGCTGTCAGTCTGGTGTGATTGAGGTGGCCCTGCATCCAGGGCGTCTGGTAGGACACAATGGACAGGGAGTGCAGCACGAGGACAACCATTACGCAGCGCAGCAACAACGCAAAGCCCCTGAACAAAAAAAGGTGTGACAATACAAAAGGAAAGTCAGTAAAGTGTCCGGAATGGATGCGATGGAGGGCACTGATGGGACACGCACCGTTGCAGCGTCTGGCAGGTTGCCCAGTAAGTTCCGGCCAGCAGAAAGATGAGAAAGTAGAAGCCGCCAGGCACCGAGGGACGCAGCACGGCCGCAAAGAACAGCGTGGCGAGGCAGAAGAGCGGAGCTGTTAGAGGGAAAAACAATTTATTCGTTTTAATTGAAAATATTCCCATTTGGTTGGTTGTTATTTTCTTAAAGAAAACTTGATCATAGATTTATTCACTCACAGATCTTAATCAATCCCTCAAAGTGTATGTGCTGGCTAATCATAGACACCCGCTTTCTCAGCTGCTGCTGTTGCTGCTGCAATGGCGTCGTGGCCGTTGCCTGCTGCACATCTCCTCCGTTGGCATCTGTAACCGGGACTTGGCTGGCCTCCGCCGCCGCCGCCTGGCCCTCAACCACTTCACCGTTCTCCAACTGCTCGGCGCCAACGGTTTGAGAGGCCACTCGCTTCACCGTGAGATACGATCCGAGGGAGGTGGCGAACACAAGCACCTCCGGCAGCAGCCACTCGATTATGGCAAATGCTCTGATTAGTAAATATAGTTTAAAATTAATTAACTTGTAGTTTGCAAACTCTCATGATTATCTCACTTTAGATCGACGAAGCTCACGAAACCAATGTGTCGCAGCAGGCACTCACTGAACGAGCAATTGTAAATTGGCAGGGTGACGCTGACCGCCAGAATCTGGAGCGTAATGTGTCCCAGCAGGACCAGCGTGCTCAGTGCCAGCAGGATGATAAAGAAGGCGGTGACGGATCCCTTGAAGTTGCGACGCGTGGCGAGCGGAACGAAGGGCGACATAAAGAACATCAGCATGTACACAAAGGATATGCCCACCGGTCGCATAAGAGCAGCTAAATTTAAGAAAATGTATTATTAATAAGAATGCTTTAGTTTTTGAATCAAAAGATATTTTATATAAAAGTTAATTGTTAAGAATTCTATGCGCTTCCCATAGAAATTTCCATGGACAAATCAATAAAACATATTTATTCTGCCAAAATTATGTGCGATTTATTGAATCTTTGATTTGAATCCGGGATATGAATTGATTTATTAGTATGAGGGAGAGACGTTGAAGCTGAAGCCTTTTTTACTCACCCAGGACAAGCACCGCCGGCACGACGATGCGCTGCAGGACCAGGCACGCATAGCTGAAGACCATTTTGATGGACGCGTTGCTGCCGCCTTCGTCTTCGTTTCCGGAACTCACGTTGCTCCTCCGCCAGCTGCGTCTCCGGACTCAGACCCCGACTTCGACACCGACGCAGTAGCATTCATGAAAGCCTCAGCTCCGACTGCAATTTGTTGCCACAAACGGCGCAGAGCAGCTGGAAGAGGGCGAGAAAATCAATTGAAAATTATACTTGGCGTACTTGCAACCAGCTCCCCACTGAGGCGCCGCAGCTCCTGTTGCGCGGCCACTTTAAGGCCTTAACTCCTGTCAGATGGTTCTTAATTACGAAAACCCACGAAAATAAAACAGCAACAAACTACCCAAACTAATTTACGGATATAAACATTGACACACTTTTAATTAACACTGGGGAAGAGCCCTACAACAAAAATTAAGAAAAACGAAATAAAATCAAGCCCGTGCTTTGAAGTGGGCGTGGCTGTCGGTAGTCGCACGCTATCCTGCCTTGGGGTTGGGTTAGTTTCAATTTTCCTCTTCCGCTTTTCGGATTTTCCAGCTGCGCCAGGAGCGAGGAGTGGCCTCGCGGCGGCGATTAGAGGAAGCCTAGGATGCGGGGACCCCTGCCAAGCGAGCTGGCTTATGGATAATGGATGTGTAATTGACATTCAATGGCTCATAATGTGGCATTTATTTGAATTCGCTTTAAACTAATGGTGCAGAAGCTATTGGCACAATAGATGAAGGCTATCCGGAATTTTAAGGATAATGGTTTGGGAGCATGACAAAGGAATTTAGAAGGAAAATAGTTTGTTTAATAATAATTTCAGCAGTTAAAGCATAAGGTTAACATTTTAGCTACTCTTGAAGAAAATTATTTATAAAATAAATATTAATTGTAAAAATATTTCGTGAATGGTCTTTATATTTAAAAATAAATGTTGTAACCTCAATTAGTGGATAAACATATAGATTTGTGTACGTGTATTAAGAACAATAAAATCTCAAATGACACATTTTAAAGGCAAAACTTGTTGTTAATTCCACAAAATTTGTTGCCCTGCTTTAACTATTTCTATTCACATTCTATCTCATAAGAATCTTCGATTAAGTGATTCATAATTCCGTTTAATCCGAGCTTGTGAAACTCTGTTTAGCATTTTAATAAATTTGTGGAAACGTTCATTGAGATATTCCATTATTTTACATTTGAATAGATTGTATAATGGTCTAAAAAACTTGCTTAAATTCTGACCTGATGCCACACTTATTCATTGGTGTTGTGTTCACAATGCAAAATACAAAAAGCGAGCAAAAGAACATCAACAAAACTGCTAATTTCGCACACAACAGAAAATGGCGAAAAAAGATCAACAGCCATGACGTAATTTGGCATGTACAAAAGTTTTTAATTCTTTATTTTTTTCTCTTCGTTTTTTTTTGTGTTTTTTGCTGGGTTAACAAGAACAACAGCGGGGCAAACAAAGAGAGCCGGCAGTTTTGCAGAGGGAGCAAGGGAGAAAGCAATCCGCCAACGCCTCCAACGCAAATATATCCGACTTAATGTGGGCTAATAAAAGAGACGGAGCGCGGGTCTGACAGGCTGAGCCGTCGAGCCGACAAACCTCAAGTGGTGCCACACCTAACCCCTCCTCACACCCACTGTGACAGCCCGCCAAAGACCACCCACTCCCGCCGCCCTTTGGACAAACAAACAGATTCAACTAGACAGGAAAAACAGAAAAAATAAATAACGATCTGATTCACAGTCTAACGACAGTAGAATACTCAGCAAATAATTTGGGAACATTGCATACTTTCTGGGGACAAGAAAATTGTATCAAAAAAGTCACTTTAAATTTAAAATCTATTAAGTCTACTTTTATGATCATCAAATTATTTAGAATTTGTTATGAGTTGTTCTGTTTAATCGTTTTTATACCCTGTACCGTAGGTACATAGGTATATTAATTTTGTGCAAATGTATGTAACAGGCAGAAGGAAGCATTTCCGACCCCATAAAGTATATATATTCTTGATCAGCATCAACAGCCAAGTCGATATAGCCATGTCTGTCTGTCCGTCTGTCCGTCTGTCCGTCTGTATGAACGCCTAGATCTCAGCAACTACAAGAGCTAGAGCCACCAAATTCGCTATGTAGGTCGGAATGTTTTGCACGCAGATCAAGTTTGTTTCAGATTTTAAAATTTTCCTCCCACTCCCCCGCAAATCAATAAAAAACGTTTTGCAGCCACAAATATTACCATAGATCTTTTTTTTTGTGCATAGGCATGCATATGTAGTACATGTATCAATACCGAAAATCTGGTAAAGATCGGATAAAAAACACAAAAGTTATTTACTTATCAGTTTGTTATCATTTTGGCAGCTAGCAACAGGAGCTTCCCAAAAAACAACAAAACTAATGAGCGCAAGAAACTAACTCCCGTGCGCAAGAAAGAGAGGGTTATCTCTGTCTCTGTCTTGCACACGCAAGTGCATGAGATGGTGGTGGTTTTGAAAAGAGCGAGTTTGTTTACATTTCTCTAATAGGCAAAAGTCGCGACAAGCTGATTTTTGTTTATCGTTGTCAAAGCCATGACAAAGAAGAAGCGTAAAAAGGATGAGAGCAACCAAATTTCTAGAAAGGTACAGAGATAGAACTGAACCAATGGATAGAATGAGATAGCATGGCATGCTGTATTTTTTTACAGGGTATATAACAGTAGTTCACGAACGACTGTAGCTTTCTTACTTGTTTAAACATTCTTTTAATGGATTTCAAAAGTACTTTCTTAGTATTAAATAAATACACCCTGCAAAATACTCCCAGAGTACTGGGTACAAAAAAAGATAGAACCACAACAGCCAGCTGGGAGAGCCCCCTCAATGGCGATAAAAAGTAGTAGTAGGCCCATTAAAAACAAAAAAAAAGCACTCTACTGTTTTAGCAAAATAAAAGCCGGTTGGCCCCTCCACGCCCTCACAGTAGGCAATGGGTATGTGGGGAATCTCTGTCTGAACAGATGTCTAATGGCACAATAATGCTGATGGCAATGCGTCTGTCTATATGGGAATTTAATGTACAATTACAGCAAAAAGTATCTTTCCGGCAGAGATGGCATAGAGATAGGTATATACATATGTATGCGGTGTGGACTTTGTTCTATTAGCCTGAATGATAAACAAGGTGATAAGGATTTCTATCTTAACTGTGGTTACTTCTTTGTCATCAGATATCAAACAAAAATAAATACATACTGAAAATTACATAAAATTATTTAAAAGTATCTTGAGTTATCAATAATATTTAACTATACATTTTAATACAGATTTTCAGCATCATAGTGTAGATTCTGTACCTAAATTTTGTCCCCATCATCGAAGTGATCCCAAAATCAAAGTTGGTTACCAGGCGCGAGAAAAGAGTGGCACGTCGCATTGTTCCATCAAAAAACCAATGTGACACGTGTTGCTGCTGCTATGCTTTTTGGGGCTTGGTTATGGGGATATTGGATCCGCCTCATCCCTCCTAGAACACCCTCCCACATGCCCGAACAATGAATATGAAATGCCAGAGTCAGAAGGTCTAACCCGCGTGTTATTCGCTACTAATTCATTTGCCATACACGCATCGCTGATTGCTGAGCTGCTGCTGCTGCTGCTTCTGTTCGGCATTATAATATAAGCATTATAATGTATATGGGTGGATACATAGATATCAGAGAATATATATATTCCCATCGAAAGACCAGCAGCTGCTATCTGTCGACGATGACGAGGGAGTTCTGCTTTCGGCCTGTTGCAGCCACATTTTCACTTCTACGCTTTCCATTTCCAATTCAATTTCGATTCGAATTCTTATTTCCATTCAGCTTTAAATGTTTATTGTCTTTCCATTTGCTCTGTCAGAGCAGGAACATCGAGCATAAGTAGCATTTGCATGTGCTTTTATTGGGTTAACTTGGCACACATATTCGCAATAGACACTTCAATGTCGTTAAGGGTATTGAGAATCTCAATGTTGCCATTGCCTGCGAGGGGTGTAATGCAGATGAAATGCATGTTCTGGCACTTGAAAACAAATATTAACATTTGTTTGGATGGAACGCAGACAGCTGATGGCAAAATGTCTCACAGTGCGGTACATGTGGCGTATACGTAATGTTGAAGTTGTGTATTTCTTAAAAATAAACTCACAAATTTCAGTTACAAAGTATGAAGACAACATTTGTGATTTTATGTGTATATTTTTGTGCATTTTTTTATGGTTGTGTACATTTTTAAGTGGTTCATTGTGACTAGAATAATTATAAATGTATGTAATAGAAGTGTTTAAGATTCCGTATATGAAATATAAACCATTTTTTGTATACAGCACTAAAAGTACCTAAAAATAATAGTAAAACGTACTTATTAATTTTATTTTAAATTTAATATTTAATATTTATGAATTTGAATTTATTTCTATTTAATTAATAATTCAGGCCTTAATTTCAAGTTACGAAAGATCCCAATGTCCTGTCTAAGTGCCGCAATCAAAACTGTAAGCCTAATCCCCGTCTATAACCGCTTTTAAACTTTCCTTCAAGTTTCTGAATAACTAAGATAAAGTGTCCTATCTTAAGCGCCTTACACGAATAACAAAATTAAGATGCAAAGGGAGAAGAGAACTCAATTGCAAGTCTGGTATCATCTCGGTCGTACTTCCGACCTTCATACCCATCGGGGCATCCGCTCTCCCCCGACATTCATTAGTGCAGCTTCATTACCAAGTCTGCCGGTCACTTGAACTTTGTCTGGGCGTTGGCATCTCTTGCAATAATATTTGCAATTTTATTTTACCAAAAGCAAGAGAGTGAGACGAGAGTCGGAAAAGCGTTGACAAAGTCAACTAATCTCTGTCCAGTTAGTCGGACTTTTTCCTCCTCCCTTCAGACGCGTGTCTGTGGGCCATTAATTCAACATTAATTACAAATGTCCAGCGAGTGGCTCGAGCTTTTCTTGCTCTATTTTTAGTGTCCACTTCTTTTTTAGGACCTCGTAATCTGCGAATTGTTGTGGTGGCTCTGGGACCTCTCCCTTTTTTGTATACATTTTTATTTTGCTGCAATTGTTTCTATAAAACTCATATAACGGGTGCATGTCTCACGCTCGGCTTCTGGGTATATTTTGCTAATGATGACGTCACGCTGTTTGACGACTGTCAATGTCAATATACTCGGGCAATTGTTAACCCCTTGTTGCCAGGCGGTAGAACTGGAACTGTCGCTGGTAGTTGAAGCTTTAAAACGAAAGCTATTCGAGAATCAGAGCATAATTACTGGAAAACACGCAATAATCGTTCTAGGAAAAATTAAAGAAGGAGTAGCGAAAATAATGAAATTTCATTTGACATTCTTGGTGTGCGTTTGACAAGTAAGCTCGCTGGCTAGCGAAAAGCTTAAGAAGCGAAGAATTTCACATGCAATCCAGTTGCCACAAAATTAAGGTGAAACCAGGGAACATAATTATTATAATGATTAGTCCAATTAGACAAAAACAAGTAAGAACAAGTGAATATATATTTCAGTATTATTCATTTCCTTTAGTCAAAATCTCTTTCTTTTCTTGTTTCATTTTAAAATGACTCACTTTCTTAACAAAATACAAAAAAAAACAAACAGAAATTTTAAGAAACTAAGTCATTGATAGATAGCTTAAGAATAACGAAGAAAAACCATAAAGCTAATTTAAACTGATAAAATCAAGAAGTATTTCATTTAATCCTCTAACTAATGATAAAGTAATTCATATTTATCAAAGAAACATGTAATTTATTCTTGATTTTATAACCAATTAAGAGGTCACGATATATTCAATTAAAGCGACAGCGGGGTACATAATATTTCTTGTATAATTCCCGCCCGCATTAATCTACAAGGGTTAATTGAATCACACAATTTCTGGTTAATGTGCGATAAATCCAAATGGAATCGTTAATATCATATGCACCGGGAGCCGTTTTCAGCGCCATCTGGACAAGATTTGGGTCACTTGCAGCGCTCTCCGAGCTCTTTTCGTATGCAGGGCGATTCTTACAATTACGTATACGTAAATTTCACAGGGGAAATTAATTTCAAAGTGGTTGCGGCGTGCCACACAACACACACTCACACACGCGAGAGAGGGAAAGAGTGAGCTAATGGCCCAGCAAGCTGTGGCCAACGCCTTCGTTTCACTCAAAGTGACAGTAGATGGTCAAGGGAAGAGGGCCACAAGAGGGCAGGAGAATTTTCCGAGGCGGGAAAACCAAAATGCATATTTGTATCTGGTCTTGGCCTACATTTATCTTAGCGACCGAGCCCCCAAAAATGCTCCCGCTGAGATATACTGTGGATTTTATTCGCCAAGAGTCTAAAAATACAGGTTTTATAAATAAATATAAATTAAAATTAACCTTGTTCTTGTTACTCATCAGACTTGTGAAAATGTAATTTAAATAATTAGACATATAGAAAAAGAACTATCAACTTGTCAGCAGCCTAAATTTCTTTTGAAACAATTTAGAAATAATAAAAGTTCAATTTCTTTTCATTGGAGAGTATATATTAAATATTTAATGATGCCAGAAATATTTATTAAGCTAAATGGAAAAGAAAAACGAGATTTTTCTTTAAAATTTTAAATAAATGTAACGATTATAAAATATATAATGAAAAAAAACTAGACTTCTATCCTCCTAGTCAATAATTATACTGCCAATTTGTCTATTTTCGCCCATTGTGAGCTGCACCAGCTGTGCACAACAAGGAGGCAGACACAGAGTGGTGGTCAGGGGAGCGTGTGGATTCTCCACGGTGAGTAAATATCATAAAATGTGCAGTGCGCGCTTCTCTGTTTGACCTGTCAGAGCATATTACACATCCGCCATGTGTGCTGGATGCCTAAACCGATGGGGAGCTGCCGCTGCTGCCTCTATGTTGTCCATTAACAAACAATTTGGCCGATGCATTCGGGTATAAAAAAACAGAAGCAGCTAGTATCGCCGTTGTCCGTTGATGCCATGGTTTATTTCACGTCCGCCTTTTTGCACCGTTTCCCTTTTTTTAATTTAGCTGAAAGGCGCACGTTCGCGGGACTCATCGCAGACATGTGTGCGATTACTCCGCCCAGAAAATTATCGGGGCCAGCAAACGCGACATTAATAGTGACAAATGTCGCAAAATGGTAATGGCCTGGTCACGACTTTATCCTTCAGCACCATCCATTTCACTTTCCATTTCATTTGCTCTTTTTTATTTGGTTTATGACAGTTGCCATTCCTTCGGTCCACTTGCTAATTTCATTACCAACTCCCTCGTAAAAATTCGTTCGGCTGAAAGCTCCATTAAAGCCAACTGAATGTCATATTCCTTTCATTCATCATCATACATCAACGGAATAGTTTGTCCGAACATCCGTTCCATACCTTAATGCCTCGAAAAAGACACGCAACAGTTTTATTCCAGACAGTTTTCTTTGAAACTCGGACTGGGGGCATGGGGGTCGGGCTGTCAAATGAGTGTCGTCCTAACAGGCGGTCCTTAGGATTATGACCTGACATTAACATGCCCCCAAATAGTTGAATCAACTTGCCTTGATGGATAACGTTGAGTCAACAGGTTACGGCCTGGCAATGGGGAAAATTACCTTTGGGCCTGGAGTCGGGACATGTCGCCTTACGTGGAAAGTTACCTAACAACCTCGTTTCAAACTTTTACAAGTTGTGAATTTTTTTATCTTTATTTAATTTGATCTCTGAAAGTTCAAAGTTATAAGTTAACAGCAAGGAACTTTTGATATTCGTACAGAGTTAGTTATTTAGTGAGAGATTCATCGGATTTGTAATAAATAGTTGTTTATTTCTATTTGCTTAAATGACCATAAGAAATTTATAAATTTAAGTAATATTAGAAACAGTTTGGTATATTGAGACTTATTCTATGGACATAAGAAATCTTTAAAATAAGCAATCCTTATTCTGGTTCTTATTGTTTTAGTACAGCACTATAAATATGACTCCCCTCAAAATATTCTTACGTTAATTGATTTCTTTGGAATTCCTTTCAAATATTCATATTGGTTTTCCAGAAGCCCTCGGGCAGATATTGTTTCTAATATTTGGCTCTCTCTATGCTTATCTGAGAACTTGATGCCGAACATGCATAAAAGTGTTCTTGTTATAAATAAATTCCTGAATGGCAGCGAAGCGTGGCCACAGGCCAAACGCGTCATTGCACACTTTGTGGGAAAGCGTTCAATGTCGGGACAGAAGACACACTATACTACATATATAGTAGTGACCATAACTGAGAAGAAAAGTCAATGAAAATACTAAGCTCAGACTCAGACTCTAGTTCTCACGGCCGTCAAAACTTTGCGAAAAAAAGAAAACAAACAAATAAATATTCACGCATGACAAGTCAACCAGCTAGAATCATTTACATATACCCTATACTCAGAACTAGCCGGCGATATATCTATATATCTGAATATTCGTGTGTGCAAATATAAACGAATATGTATATATTTTATTTCAGATTGCAAGACCCACACCCAGAATGCGACGATAAGCATTGGATGAATGTGAGGCGAAATCCATTTCGTTTCTGATAGAAATAAAACTGTCGGCGATAAAACTAAAATTTAATTAAAGCGTTTAGAGGCAGTGACAGCTAAAATCAAATCCGAGAGAGAGAGAGAAAATATTTATACATAAATAAAATTGTAAACTATGTTGTTGGTATGCGCTGAAAGCGCTAGAATAAAACGGAAACAAGTTCTACGTCTGAGACCGGCAAATGACTAAATTCAAAAACCAGACTCAGACAGTGTCGGAGTTTTGTTTTATTGTTTCTAGATAGACGAGAATGTATATATATATATATGCTACATATATACACAGCTACTTTCCGTGTGCGATGACGCAACAACGCACAAAATGTTGAGGAATTCGTTTGTTTTATATTATTTTTTTCTCGCTCGCCTCTGGCAGAGGCATTCGGTTGAAATATTTTAGTTCAAAAAAGGCCACAACAAGGCAAAGGCCAAGAGCAGAGCAGGTAAGAGAGCGAAGAGGAAACAATAACAGCTGCCGCATGTAACCCGCATGTAACCCTCTTGAGATGCATCCTTTTTACCTGAAGGTGCTGCTGTTGGCCGGAAAACTAGAGAGGTGAGCCTGCTCACCGGATAACTCAGAAAATAGCCAAAGTCAGTTCAAAGATGTGCCCTTGGCATGGCACGTAAGGGGAAGTTTAGTATGTGAATTGTACAGAACTGGCTTTATTTATATAAATAGAATACAAATGCTTTACTATCTGAGGCTCGCACGATTTCCCGATGTCTATTTAAATTAATTTTTTTAAATAGTCTATTTTATACCCATAAACTTAGCTATTTAAATTGGTCGTTAAAGGTAATTGGAATTATGGGAAGATACTTAAGAATTACCGAACATTAAAACATCTGAATTTATGAAAAATATGAAGAAATATTCTAGAGAATTTTGAAAGAATTTATATACAAATTTTTCGGCTATTTCGAAATAAAAAAAATGCAAATCTGGCAGACCGCCTGCTCTTAGCCATTTAATCATATGTTAAAGTACTTGCTTTAATATTTAAAGCCTAAGTTTGAGGCAAATTCAGCTTATGTTGTTCTCTAAAATTAATCCATGACCCGAAAAATCACCTCTTCTATACAGACCATTTTTAGCTGCCGAAGTATTTCGTATATCTATTAATCCTAATGAAAAATAGTTTCTATTCGAAATGGACCACATTTTTCGGCCATCAACTCGAATGTGAATTCATTTATTCCATATGACATTTCAATATATTTCACGTGGATCCTTTGGGGGCTAACTTCCATGCAAAAATCGAAAATCAAATATGTTAACCGATGTGGATGGGGGGACACAAAAGAAAAATGGCAGTGGCATCGTCGTGCGACAAACAAAACAAGCTGAAAAATAACTGCAGCTGTTGCAGTTTTATAAATGTGGTTCCCCAAAAAGCTGCTGCCGGCGTCATCCACCCGAAAAAACCCACCTATACCTCCTATCCCTTACGTGCACACCATATTGCATATAGAAGAGGGTGGAGATGTTGTCGCTCGGTTGGGTTGCTCTTCTCCACAATAAAAGTGAAATTTTCTCGTGCCAAATTCTGCTGATGGTGGACGTGGGTGGTTTGGTTGGACTTGGGTTGAGTTAAGCTGAGTTGGTCGGTGTAACGACTTTTGGGCCAACAGTGGCAGGGCAAACAGTTTGTGCAGAAGTTTTTCGAGGTTGCACGAGGCAACATAAACTAATTGCAACAACATTTCCGCTCATTGTGCAGCCAAGAAAATAATCAAAAAAGATACTTTGATAAATGAAATGAGAACAAATGATAGGAAGAGCTTTTCCTTCATTTTGCTGATAATTAATCACCGTGGGTCTTGTGCTTGTACATTGTAGTCAAGTGGAATGGCTTCATTTGTTTATATCTCGAAGCGTCTTTCATTAAAAATTTTATGATATATTCCGCAAAAACCAACTCAAAGGCGAATAGCCGCAGATCAAAACAACATTTTGTTTAAACAGCTTTTGAAATTTAATTTAAACCTTACTGATGAATAAGCGGTTATAGGAAAGTTCAAGTACTTTGATCTGATCAGTGATCAGTATTCGAATTCAATAAAATTAAATTAAGCTACAGATCTGATTGCGAGCTAAATAAGTCAGTTTTTAAAATATTCATGAAGTCATCGAAAGCATCGGCATTTTTGTTTCTTTGGAATACTAAATATATAAGTATAACATAAAGTAAACTGTATCTGTGTTTTCAAGCTGTGATAGTGCCTTGGCTCTACATTGGCGATGGTCGTGGGTCTCACCGATTAAAATGCGTCATTTATTGATTGCAAATATAGGGGAAAGTAGCAAGCAACGACAACAAAGCCAACAACTAAAGAAAAAATCGGATGCAAGATAATAAACTCAGGGATTTAACTTTTTAAAGTATGTAAAAAACTCGTAAGAACCTAGGTACACTATGTTAATTTTTTTTTTGATTATACAAATAAATCTTTTTACGTTGAGGTTCTAAAGCGTTCTTTTTTCAATAATTTGTGTGTCACCTGACCACCAGTCTTAATGTCAGGCATGTAAATATAAACAAATGCCAAGCGTTGCATTCCCCTCAAACAACAAATACCTGGCCATAAGCCGTGAGCCCGTTGCCATATGTTAGCAGAGTGCGACTGCAAGTTCAAATAGGGGCCGATAAGACAGATACAAATGCAGTCAAGTCGCTAGGAGTCTTATTAGAAACATAGATAATAGGCAAATAAAAACTACAACATTTTGAATGATTTAAAAAAAAATACATTATATATGTATCTGGTAGATACTTTTATGAATTATAAAAAATATATAATAACGGCTAATAATTAGTATAATGAGTATTTTATCAACCATATTATATTATAAATAAAATAAATAAAACATGCTTTGATATATTATACCTCCATTTCTATAATTAAGAAATAGAATAATTTGGTTTGAAATGAGTTAAATTAATGGCACAGATTTATATAACTATTTCACAAACACTAAATTAAAATATATAAAAAAGCTAAGTTATCGTAATTCTTTAAAAGAAAAAAAATTCCCTGATATTTCGACCTCATGTGCATTTCTTAATCTGACAATGAAAGCTACTGGGTCAACTTCTGGCGGCCCTTATCTCAAGCGGAGCACTTAAAAGCGGGTGATTAATCAATGAAGGGGTTCTAGTGTTACTTCTGCTGACGCGCTTATCTGCCTCCTCGGTGCTATGTAAATAAATGAAAGTTATTTGCGCTGATTTGACGCTTTTGTTGTCCCTATTTTTGCGCTAATTCCCGAGACTAATTGACACAGATAAACGGGGAGAAATGGATCTAAAAAACTTGCAGTACGTTAATGAAATTAAAAATAGATCAACAGCTGAAAATACACAACACTGCATGGGCGAGAGCGAGGGAGAGAGGACGCGATTAAAAGTAGCCAGAAAGTTAAGCCAAAGCAAATGAAGGAGAACAAAACAGCAGAAAGGGAGAGGAAAACAAAAACACAAAGAACTGGAACATGGGAAATCAGAATGGAAACTCAAATGTTGGCGTTTCCTCGTGTTTGTGTTTTTGTTTGCCACTGTTGTTTGCTCTTCGCACCTGCCTTTGTAAATCTCTCGATGTTAACCAAAGAAACCTTCCCGTTTTAGCGCCCTTTTCGGAGTTGCTAGGCAGTTGAAAGCAGCAAAGCAAAACACAGGCAAAATTATGCTCACCACATTTGCATAAGCTCCGCGAAGACCACAACAAAAACAAACGAAACGATTTTTAGCGATTTATCAACAACAAGAATAACCGCTCACACACAAACACACACTCGAGATCACTTTCTTTTACTCTTATTTCTGAGCTCTATTTCGATCACTTAATTGCTCCTTTCACCGCATTATTCGGGGTAATTTTTGGATCTTTGGTAAGCACTTGGCGCATTTGTTATTGTTTTGCTTCGGCTTCGATTTTTACAGGCGGCGCTCAAAATGTCTGAGAAATCGCTCCACCCGCCGATTTTAACTGCGAAAAATATATCGCAACACCGGATAACTCACTTGAACATAAATATCTTAATTTTAATATTTCCCCCGGCGATTTATGTATTTCTCGTAACGTAAACTGTCCGCGACCCGACCCGCGTCTTGCAAATTTGAAAAAAATTGTTGGTTTTTTGTAGTGTTGTTGATAGAGGTGGAAGAACACCGATGAAAACATCGATGCATCGATGTTTTTCGAATTTTCTAAAACATCGATAATTTCATTTAAAATTTTTCTACATTTTTTGTCAAGACGAAGAACAACAACAACACTAATTCTAGTGCCCACAATAAAAATGCATGAAAAGTTTTCATTGTTATATAAATTCTTGTTTTGAAGAAAAACTATTTTGTGACCGCGCTAGTGATGCACGTTTGAATTTGAGTGCTTTCTTAGAGCTATTTTAGGAGCGATGTTATCGACAGGTTGGCCCAAATAAGTTCAAAGGAAAATTGTCGATAAAAACATCTATAAAATCGCATCGTCTATTCGGAATCTGATTTGGAAATTTCGAAAAACATCGATGTATCGATGTTTTTGCACCTCTATCGACCTGGCCACACTACTTAATAGAATATTTGCAATTTTTCCAAACGCCCATTTCCGCTAATAAAAATAAACATGTCAGAATTGCAGGTAACGTATTCAACTTAGAGGAACAATTAATATCTATTATTTAAAAATCCAATGGAAACTTTGTAGGAATTCAACAAGGCGGCGGAGGATGTGAAGAACCTGAACTCCACGCCCGGAGACACTGACCTCCTTGAGCTTTACAGCTTGTACAAGCAGGCCACAGTCGGCGATTGCAATACAGGTTCAAATTACCAAAACAACCACAATGTGTATAAAACTCTTGAACTAATTCCAATCCCACACAGATAAACCCGGTTTCCTGGACTTCAAGGGCAAGGCCAAGTGGGAGGCATGGAACAACCGCAAGGGGCTGAGCAATGCCGACGCCCAAACGGCCTATATAGCTAAGGTCAAGTCTCTGGTCGCCGCTGTGGGCCTTAAAGCCTAGATATACTCCATCACTACGTTATTGATTGCTGCATTTTTAATCTCAGTGGTCGTTAAACGCACAAACACTTTGATTTTCGAGCTTTTAGCACAAAAATACACTCTATAACGTGTAACGAAATACGTTTAATTCTGTCAGAAGCGGGGAATGGCTATATATATTGTATATGTACAACTAAAAAGGATTTTGCCTAGATCCATCTATGGGTGAGGCTGGGGTGCTGGCCTGTGAGTGGCGCTGACGTTCGAATACCTCGCGCTGCAGCTCCCTCAGATTAAGCTCCAGCGTCTCCACGACCTCGAAGTTCATGTCTTGCCGCGCCTGCTTGATGTAGCCTTTGATAATATTGATCTGCTCGATTAGCGGATCGTCTAGGGTCGACTTGCTGGCCGCTTGCGGTGCCGACCAGTTGGTCAGGGATTGCAGATCCGACTAAAAAATTTATAAATAAGTAATAATCATACATAATTTAATAACACAAACTTACGCCCTGAGCGAAGGAACCACTTTCTGGGTTCGAAACGACCACAAACGATTGATTTGCCAAGTTATTGCGTTCGTAGGCTTCCATGGCCATGCGCTGTTCGGTCAGGATGCGCTGTTGCGTTTCCATGCGCCGCCGCTCTTGCATCTGGAGGATGTGCGCCTCCTCTGGCAGTGGTGGAAGCGACAGCATCCGGTCCTTGATGGTCTGAATGCAACCCAACCGTATGGCCTTCTTCAAGGCCTCCTCGCGACTGCCGGGCTCACAAAATATGGCCAAGATACGCTTGCTGCGCTCATCCATGGTCTCGGCCACTTGTCCGATCTTACCACGCAGGGCTCCAGCATCAGTCAGCGTGAAGATGGTGTCCCCTTCGTTCAAGCTGTTGATTATCTTTAGATACATGTCCAGATCGGGGGTCACTTCCTTCTGCAGCTGCCTGATCTGCTCGTAGACCTGCATAAGCACAGGACGACAGGTGCGGCTCTCGTGCATGTCCGTACGAGTGTCCAGCAGCCAGAGGCAGTGCTCGCAAAGCCGGATGGCGTTCTCGTTTTGGTGTAGCTGCTGCAAGGGCTCACTACGAGTGGTGGAGAGACTGGCAAGTTGCACTGCAATATTGGAAATCGATTAATAGATGTTTGAGAGTTTATTTCGGTCCAACTTACGGGCATTCTCCAGGGGCAGGAACTTGGAGCAGTCGTTGCACATAATGCCGCCACACAGGCGACAGTGGTGCTGACGCCGAGCAATGTGAAAGCTTTTAGCGCAACTGGGACACAACTTCACGGAGCTGCCGTCCAGCCAGGTTACAGTTTGCTGTTCGTGCTGCCGCCGCTGCACTGAATCCGTGGGAAGATCCTTGAGGAGGCGGTGCAATCTGATAATCAACTTGTTCGTCTCGCTGGCATAGCGCTCCAGGCGGGGATTGCGTATGGACTGGAAATACTCAAAGTGGGAGCACTCGGCGCCCGCTTGCTGCCGACCCATATGGTTAAAGACGTTCATCCGGGACCGGGCATTGCTAGGCCCGTTGCGATCTCCGTTGCCATTGGGATTCTTTGCAGCCGCTGAAGCGGATGCAGCTCCAGGCGACGATGCAGCCGGTCCCCGTTCATCCTCAAAGTTGTTCAATATCTTCTGTTTGGCCTTGGTGAATATATCCTTTAGGGATTTCAGAGCCGCCTCCTCTTCGGCATGCTGACGGGCAAAATGATCCGTGAGCACGTCGATGGATTTAAGGTCCGCCCGGCAAATGGGACACAGGAAACCTTCGAGAATCTCCCCACTACCGGAGTTCTCGTCCTCGTCACTGTCAAAAGGATTTCCGGACATTCTAATGATGAGTAATCACGGGGTTTCTATATTTTTTGGTGGGTGTGTTTGTGTCCACCTCTTCCCGGAGAACAACAGCTGTTTGCGTCTTGGTTTTCCTCCCTAAAACGAAGTCATGGCAAATTCGGCACGGCTGCTACTCAGCGTCTTTATCTAAAAGTCAGATTATAAGCTGTTTAATTTAAAATCTATAGTAAATATTTTATCAATTAAAAATTTGCTTACTCTGCTTTTTCGTCACATTTGCCATTTGCAACGAAACGCAACCACATTCGACCGTGGTGAACGTCAGCCCTAGAAAGAAGCAGCACTTGCCTGCCTGGAAGTTTTCTCGGTTTTCCGCTTAAAAACGTTCGTGGGCGTGAAAATCCTTGGGGAAAAAGCCATATTGGCTAGCAAAGTCCATTTAGCGGTCGTACATATCAAAAAGAGACAGTTTAAGGTCCAGAGTCGGGCGTCAACATGTCGGAAAGATCAAAAGGTGACGTGTCTCGAATAAACAACAACGCAACCCCGACTAACTCGACGCGTGTTGTGAAAAACCCGCTCCTGAGCGCCTCCGTGACCGGGTTGAGCTTCGATGACTTCCCCAACAAGCCCCAGCTCCTGCCCGCTGCTCCGCCCGTGGTCCATGCCCCTCCCCCAGCTCCGGCGCCCGTCCTAATCGCTGGCATCTTGAACCGCGGTAAGTGGGTCACGGCTTAGTTGGCCGGGGGAATCAAAAATCGGGATGGGGGCTGCTGACCTGTTGCTCAGCCGAGTCCAAAATGATAAGCTGATAAGCCAACCCACTTGAGAACTACTCTAATTTTACCGGGGCTTTTTTCGCCTTCAGTTAAGTTCATAAAATAATTGCAATGAAAGCCTTTCTTCTTTGGCTCCATTTGAGTTCGGTTATTCCTTAGAGAAAATCATTATTTAATGGCATTATATTTCTTCGATTGCTTTTTTGGCACGATAATAACAAAACAAGTATCTACTCCATGCTCCTGGTGGAGTGGGATCTATATGTGGGCAGTTCCAGCGACACCTTTCGCCTCCTGTAGCAACACACTATGCCCCAGATGATTGCAACGATGAGCAGCAGCAGTAGAATGACACCCAGACAGATGGCGGCGATGGCGGCTTCGCTAAAATACACATCCCTCACGTCGATGGTGAGGCTTCTCTGATTGCCGGCTGCGTCGTAGGCAACAAGTGATACCTTTGGTTCACAACAGGAGGCCATGTAGGTGGCCTTCAGTGGCTCCGTGCTCCCAGCCGTGTAGTAGTTCCGGTAGAAGAGTCCCTCGGGCGGCGTGGCCTGCAAGCGCAGCATTCCCGACTGCCAGTCCTGCGCGGTGACGTCCAGCGTCCAAAAGCGTTCGCCACAGTTAAGGGATTCGGGCGTGAGATAATCACAGCGACTGCCAAACTCCCACGACAACGTGGGGCCAGTAGTATCCTGCAAAGGATTTTGTTTAATATAAATTAAAAATATTTAAAACAAAAAAAAAAGCTCACCTGAGTATCAATGCTAGTTACCACCTTAAGATTAACCGCCAAGGTGGCTGTTTCGCGGCCGTAATTCGTAAAAGTGATACGGTCAGTGGTGCCCTGAGCCGTTCCCGTGGGCACCAAAACGGTCAACCGCACGGTTCCCGTCTCCAAAGCGCGCAGATTTAATCTGCGATATACAAACAATTAAAATTTGGGTAAATTATTGGGAAAATTAAAAACCACCTTGTTGGATTCAGTTGCACTAGGAATCGGCGCTCGTCGGTGACCTGAATGGTAGAGTAAACCGCCTCCGACCGCATATTGGTGACCTCGAAGAGAAGCGTGGCCATTTGGCCTGCGGTGACCAGGAGCTGGGACTGGGTGCTCAGTTCGATTTTGGTGCCACAGCGCTGCAGGAGCATGGCATTAAGCGTGCTCCTCGGCTGGCCAGTGGTGGCAGCAGCCAGCAGGGTTTGATTCAAACTCGGAGGAGCACTCTGAATTTCCTTATCCGAGAAGGTTTCGATCTCGTTCTTTGGCGAATCCACATCTTCCTCTAGCTTCTCAGTGTCCTTCTCCTTGTCGGGAAATTGGATGCGAGCCGATTTCGCCTTTGTCTGACCGCTTTTGTAATAGCTATCGATGCGCTTGATGATGTCGCCTGCCAGGAAACATAGGGTAGAATGGGGGAAAAAGCATTAGGAAACCAGCTGTGCACACGTGTTACAGAGACGACGACGATGCTGGTGATGGCGTCAACGCTGACGTTCCCATCCAAGGTTGAGGCGCGGTTATCAGCAGAAGCGGTAGCAGTCATTCGGGCAAACAGATCCCCGGACGCGAGCCTCGTTATCTCCAGAGGCAAAAACACAGCCTAGCCTATTAGCGCAGTTCTGTGCGGCAATCGATACCGCCAGGTTCGAGCTTTGGGAGCTTGTTTTTCTATAACTCACCCAAAAACACATCAGCCTTTCGTTCGGCGCGCACAAAAACATTGTACTTCTCGTTGGCCGATTCCGGCTGCAGCTTCAGCTTGTAGATTGCAGTTCGTCGTAGCTTGTTGAGCGGTACGAAGGCATCCAATTCGTGGGGTTTTAATGTCGTCGTGGCATTAACTCCTACGAATTTACCCAATTTCTTCAAATTGATCTCTAAAATTAAAAGCAATCAGAAAAAAAATAAACAAAAAGTGAAAAATCAAACAGCTGTTTGCCAGTCGCAGTGCAACGCGGACAGCTGTTACAGGTGTTTGTGGCGGCGTTGCCACTTCTTTTCACTCTCAGTAAAATCAACCAAATTGTGCAATAAACATTGAATTTGTGAGCCACACAACCGTGATTTTGCAGCCGCTGTGCTAATTATTAATTAACAAACATTAACTAAACGACTAACGTTATTTTTTCGTCACCCGTCGAAACCTTGGCAACCCTGACCTGCCCTGACAGCTGCGCCGTAGTAGTTGTTGTTGTGAAAGAAGAAAACACGTCTACCAAAAAAAAAAAAACAAAACGCGAGCAAAACAATTGTTTTTCCTTGTGAAATCAACGAATTATGAACAATTAAGTGCCGCTAAAGTGTTGCCCAAGAGCTGTGTTAACGGCTAAATTAAATCGGTGCAGGCCACATAGCCAAAAAGTGTTAAAATCCAACGAAATTCCCTGTCAAATCAGGCCACTTTTGCGAACTTGACCATGGCAGTGTGCCTAATTTGTTGTTAATAAAACGTATGTATATATGTTTGTTTTTGCTGTGCTGTGAATATTTTTGCATCTGCCATATTGCCAAATATCAATGAAGAGGATTTTAAAAAGAAAACCCCTATCTAAAGCGTAGAAACTCCACAATTTAATTGAAGTTGAGGCAGGCAAGGGAAAAACGCCGCCCTCTCTGAATTGATTTCTTCAGGGTGCGAGTCGAGTGTGCGTGCGGGGTGGCTGTGCGCCTGTGTTGGTGTAACTTCCGGAAGATTAAACATTAATTTGTTTATTAGCGAAACTTTCGCAAAAAGTTATTTAAAGATTGCAACCGGGCAACAATGCTTTCGTTTATTATTTGTTATTTTTATTTTGGGCTGTCGCGAACGATAAGTAGGAGCTCGAGCCTTCCATCAGTCTTGAGTCACAATTATTTTGCTGTCTGCTGACCCGCCGGGCGCAATCTTCGCTTTATTAGCCATTTATATATTCGGACTTTGTCCGCCCCGTTCAACGTGGCGTATGATTAATCTGGTGGAATCGCTAGCTGGTTACTTTTGTCGCTGATCCATTCTCATTTACCCGTTCTACGTTTGGCGTTTGTTAGTCAGTCTACAATAACATTTTGTGCCGGACAGTTGAAAAAGTGCTCGATAATTAGAACAGAAACACAAGAACATAACACATAATAAAGTACTTACCCTTCAGGACGAAAACAGAAAGGACAAGGACAAAAAGTGCTGAGAAAGAGTGCAAGGTGAAGTTTGTTTCCTTTTTTTTTTTGTATTTTTATATTTTGCTTATTAATTCATATCCAACATAAAACTGTTTACCATGAATTAATAATCAATTAATGAAAGTGTTGATGGTTAATGGTTAAATCGGGTTTGTTTTTCTTTGTTTTTTTTCGGTTTTATTTTTTGGACCCTTAGGAAGCTAAAACATTTATTACTTTATCGGTAAAACAGTAAACATACATGTTACATATATTGAAAAATTCTTTGTACTACAGTTAAGGGTTACTTGTTCGTTCGCTTGAGCATTATTTTTATTCTAGCGTTTTGGTTAAGGAAAGCATTGGTTGGGGTTTCGGCTATATATATATACAGATGTCAGCAGAGCTGACCTGGGATTATAAGAGATTAGGTAGCAGCGATTTCTCGGGTTTTTGGGTTAGTCAAGAGTCTTTTACAAGCTAAGGACATAAATTACACAATACGAGTAGAGCTCACAATTATCATCGTTCTCTCTGTCTGGAATGTTAGGACAAGAGATCGATCGATCTTCTCTCGCCTTCAGGGAGCTTGTGCCATATGTGGAGGGAGTGGGCTTAGGACTAAGTAGGCTTGGCACAGACTCATAAACACTAAAATACAACCCTGCGTTAGTAAGTGCGGTAGAGCAACGGAGTCGGTGCTTGGGTAACTCGGTTGTTGTTTTTGGAGAGAGAGAGAGAGGGACTAACCACCATTCGGCGTCTCCATCGAGGCCCGCCTCATGTTCGCATCGATGCGCACATGGAGGCTGGACAGCGTCGTGTCCACCGGCAGTTCCAGCTCCTGCGAGCCCTGATAGGCGTCCGCAACCAGGGTGAGCTAAAAAAAGGGAGAGAATGAGTAGCAAATGAGTATTTATACCAGCGATTAAGTCTGTTTAGTTTTTTTTAGCAATTATTAATTGATTTAAACTCCGTCTTGAAAGTTTCAATAAATTGAGGGGATGGTCCAATTTCGGCTTAAAGTTTTCTCGTTGTTTTTCTATACGATTTCAAACCCCCA
This sequence comes from Drosophila seguyi, assembly GCA_008042675.1. Lineage (NCBI taxonomy): Eukaryota > Metazoa > Arthropoda > Insecta > Diptera > Drosophilidae > Drosophila > Drosophila seguyi. The sequence continues at coordinate 27,828 of VNJU01003469.1, read as the reverse complement.
TTCTTTATTTCGTGATAATCTTGTATTGTATTCTTTAGACGCTTTAAATTTAAGGCAGTTAAATTGCCTTTCATTTAATTTCCAAAGCCGAAACTCTCATCACTACCAAATTATGCAGATTTCTTGTTTAGCAATGCAGAATTCGAGTACAAAATACTTGATTTCCTGTTTTCGCTGTGCTACTTGATGGGTTTATTTTTGGCATACTTGTCTAGGCTTCCTTTCTATCAACAGATTTGCTTGCCCTTCACTTTTCTTTCCATAACCCAGTTTTGCAGTAGCCTCCGCACAACAACAACAACAACGCCAGCAACAACAACAAAAGATGCACCATCATCGGCGGCAAGTCTCGGCCTCTCGAGCACCACCTGCCCATCTGGCATAGTCTGGCCTGGCCTGGCCGAGAGGTAATCCAAGTGGCTTCGTCTCAGTTGGCTGCTTGGGCAACACTCGGCTCTGGATCTTGTTGCCATTTGCCGCTGCCACTTTCGGTTTTCAACACTTTGGGCCTTCCCCTCGGCATCCGAATACGGCTCCGGAGTCTGGCTTTGGCTTTAGCTTTTGCTTTTGCTTTTGCACACACTTTAATTTTAATTACCCCAATTGCTGGTCAGCAGGTTTGCTCTTTGCTATCATATCTCACCGTATTGCCCGCTATGTGCTGACCGTGCTCGGTGCTCACAATGTGGATGATCTCGCCTCCAGACCGGATGGCCACCTCGCCCAGGATACCGCCCACAGCGTCCTCCGTTTCGTTCTCGCTGCCCGATCGCTCACCGTACCAGAGAAGGAAGAGCTGAAATAAGTTAGTTGGGTTTCAATGATGTAAAGAATCAGAAAGATCAGAGATAGTCTGCCTCTCAAGAAACCGTAAAAATAATCCCTTTTCCTGATTACTGAGTTTTTCCTTCCCCTAACTCACCCTGATTCTCTTCTTGAGCAGAGTAATGGCCGCATCCTGGACCAATTCCGTGTGCGGTGGTATCGAAGCCGTTGAAATGAACACGGCACTGTCGTAGGGCACCAGCTCGGCAGCATGGAGCACGCCCACAAATGAGTTACCACCCTCGTGCTCCTTGGTGCTATTCAGGCCAGCGATGAACTCGCGGGTGTTGTTAAAGCTAAAGGCTGAGGGAGCGCCTGGAATGGGGAATTTAATAGTTAATTTTTAATAATTAAATTCAATTTAAATTTAGTGAGTTTATAAAGTAAACCCTTGTGTGACTTACCGTCTCCATTGAGCGTCACCAAGACAATCTTTATGTCGATATTCTTGTCCTGCAAGGCATCGATGTAGAGTCGCTTAGCCTGCTCCAAGGATGCGGATGAGGGATCCACGATCACGGCCAGGGGCATGCGAATGTACACATCCTTGATGTAGTTGCGCAGCTGATCGGCCGGCAAAAGTTCCGGCTTGACTGCACCGGAAACAAGGATGTGCTTGGCCTGTTTCCTTGGACTGGGCGTTGTTGTTGTTGATGTCGTGGTCGTTGTTGTTGTGGTCGAAGTGGTTGTCGTGGAGGTGGAACTGGCAGCTGAAGGATTGGGTGCCGTTGTGGTGGCCCAAGGGAACCCACCAAATCGAGCAATCAGTACGGGCATTGGTGCTTGTGTGGTCGTTGTTGTGGTGTGAGTCTTAACCTCTGGCTGGTCATCGTAGTACTCGTCTTCGGTGGAGTACTTGAACGGATTGGGCTTGTCTTTACTGGGTAATTGTTGGACTTGAGCCTGGGGAACGGGCTCCAGATGCTCCACTTGGTATGACACATCGGCTGGAAGTTGCTCTTCCGCCGACTTGGTGGCCTCCTCCTCCACGACATAGTCGGAGACGTCATGCTCCTGGTCCCGCTGCGGGAATCTCTCCGCCTTGGCCTGACGCACATATTCGGGTATCATTGTGGTGGCTACCCTGGCTGTGGTGCTGGCCATTGTCTCTTCCTCGGGATTATCCTCGTAATAGTAGTCCTTGGATGACTTGGCGGCAGGTTCCTCCTCTTTCGAGACACGCTTCTGTGCGGGCGCCTCCTCCATTGTCTCGGCACCACTACTATCTTCGGAGTACGGAGCCATGGTGTTCATTCTGCTCTCCATCGGCCTCATGGTGCTCATCTCCTGCTCCATGGGCTGGGTGTGATCCTCCTCCAGACTGTTGCGCTGCTGCTGCATTTCCGATTCAACCTCCGCCTCCAGCTGGGCAGTGTCGAAGATCTCATCGTTGTTAGAACCGCCGCCCATGTCGCCGCCGTAGTCCTCATCCTCGCCAGAAACGCTGGGCGCCAGGAGCATGCCCAGGAAAAGCAGGCTCAGCCAAAGCTGCGTTCTCAAAATCATCTCTGTTGGATATATATGAATGCCTCTAGCTATCCTCACTTGTCACCATCCAAGTCTGCAAAGAGCAACACATAAAAAAAAATGTCAAAATTACGACTTTTTGGAAAGCTATTGAGAGTTCAATGATTGATTGATTGATTGGTTGGTTGGTTGACTTCTTTCGCTTACTTAATTGACGCAATTATGCATTATTATTTCGAGTTCACTTTTGTCAAACCGTTATTTTTAGGTTTTCTACACATTTTTTGTGTGTTTTTTTCGGTCAGTCTTCTTTTGAACACTTTCGTAATGCCACAAAAAGTGAAATGTTTTGACTGCTCGTTGTGATGATTATCATCGTGTTTATTATTAAAATCATTTTAAATAATTATAATTATCAGCTGACAAATTGAACATTTACGGCAAATTGCCAGAAGCGAGTAAACAAATGGCAGAGAAATGTGTTAGATTCGAGGAAATTTCCATTTATCTGTGAAATTCCGTAGAATTTCAGTTTATTTTTATACGGAAGCAGTTAGAGAGTTGTTAAATGAGATTACAATTGTCTAGTTATTGAACTGTGCTGAATTTAATTATTATTTGATTTGATATGATTACATTTAATACATTATTCTATTTTTTAATTAAAACCAGGCTTAAGAATAATCTGCGTCATTTGATAATTCAAATTTGAGTTTATTTTTAATTATTATTTCAATATGAATTTATTTTAAGATATTTTAAAACCGGCATTAATCATCAGCGCTGTTTGCCTTGCTAGAAAACAATTCCCAACGGATTGTAGGCTCAACTTTAATCATTTTTCTTATTCAGAGATAAAAATACCTAGCTTACACATGTAATTAAGGCAATTAATACTTAAAGCAAACTGTTAACTTTAAAAAAGAGCCAAAAGTATTTGGCAAAAGTCATGTTCACGGGCATGCAGCAATTTGTGCGCCTTGAAGAACGAGACTCATTCAAATTGCTGAATGCAAGCAGAAAATCACAGAGAGAGGCCGGTGAAATATATGTACGTACGTGCAAAGATCAACCGAAAGTCCAAGTGGCTAGGTTAGGGTATTAAAAATTATATATATATACACAGATACGATATGGTCAAGGTTTTGTCAAACCTGCTGCAGGTGAGGCAAATAGAAACACAGAAAACGAAGATGTCGCCGCGACGTTGACAATAAAAATAAGAGGCATTTTATTAAAATCAGACATGTGAACGAACATTTGTTAATGAATAAAAATAAAAAATGCTTAGACTTGATTAAAGCCGCAGGGAACACGCTAACTCTTAGCTTCAATTTGCTCAATTTTTATTATTTAATTAGGCAAAATGCAATTAACACTTTGGTTAAGGCGTCATGCACAAACGCTTTTATGATATGTTATTTTCCCCTGCTATATTTTTCGTTTGTGTATTTTTTTTGTTGCATTTTACTGGCCGTTTTGTGCCGGGGTTGTTTGAATAACAAATTACCAACAAATCAATTTGAATGATTGATTTCTTGGCTCTCGGTTTTTGTTACCGCGCCTCGTGATTGCGATTGTGATTGTGATTGTGCCGTGATGCGATGTGCAGCGTGAAGAGAGGGCCGTTTTTGCCTCCAACGAAACGAGCAGCTGCCATTAATTAACAATATGCAAAGCCGCAAAAAAAAAAAATAAATAAAAGCACAACAACAAAAACGAAAGAAACAAGTATACATTTCAAGTTGAAATTCAAAATGTATATCGCATTGATGCGTAAAATGGAAATAAATTAAGTTAAAATATTCTGTCTTCGTTTTTCTCGTTTGGCAGCAGCTGCCTGAATCAACTCGAAATTGATTTGTACATTTTTGTGCGTTGCAAGGTCAGTTTAGCGAGGAGCCAATGCAATTTGATAGCCAAAGTTTGGGCCTCCCTGGGGAGGTCTCTTGATAAGTTCGTGAGAGGAGGCTTCCCCTCAACTGACACGTTCCGTCTGTGTTGGTCTTTATCGGACTTAATGGCTAAATCCATTGCACAATCCCACCATTCATCTCCGTTTGAATGCTGCTCGACAGCTTTTATTTTCTTAGATTTTCTGCTGCTGCCGGTCACGTAATTCTTGGGAAGATTGCAATGGACTTGACTGATCTGCTCAGTTCCTAAAATTTGGAAAGTTTTTGGGGTGAATAGAAAGTATTTTCGGTGAAGGAAATAAATTGAAACAGTTCATAAGAACTTAATTGCAAATTAAAATTAAATAAATTCTAGAAATCGATAAGATATGAAGGCTATTCAAACCTTAAACCCTTGATAGGTGACGCAGAAAATGCTCGAAACTCGATAAGATTATAGAAGACAGCTAGAAAAATGTAGACTAGGGCCTAGACAAGCCATAAAAAGCACTTTAGGTTCATAAATCAAATACTTAAACAATTTCAATGTAAAAAGAGACAAAACAATCTAACAAAAGATGCTAATCTCATTTGGTTTTGAAGCCAGGAAATTGGTGCTTAACATTTAAATATTTATGGGTTAATAAAATCCCCTTATTTTGATTTATGTGTTTATGTAAACTAGGGTATATCTGTGGCGTGCTCAGAGTGCCTCATAACAGTCTGGCCCCAATGAGGTTCTTCATTATTTAAAGGCAATTTGTTTTATAATTAAAGAAAAGTGCGGAGACAATAAAAAAACAAGCAAAACACAAACTCCATACAAAAAACACAGCACGCCGTGGCAGTTCATCAATCAGCTGCTGATTCGCTTTGCTTCATAAAAACCGCACAGGTTCTATAAACAAATTAGAGAGGCGAGCGAGCACGTTGTGTTGTCGGTTTTTTTTTTGTGTTTTTTATTTATTTACATATTTCTTTCTCGCCTTTTTTGTTGCTATTGCAATTAGCCGGAGTCGTCGAGTGCTTTGGGAAGCTCAAATGTGATTAACAGACGCGTAAGCATTTATTTTCGCTATGATTTTTATATCACTCGGACGTTATTTGCCTTTTTTATGGCCCCCCCATCCTAAATTAATGAAAAATAATTGCGAAAATTATAAATTCAAATTGCGTTTGCTTGGCGGCATCCCCCCTTCGTGTTAGCTGAATCTACTTGAAATGCACTCTAATTGTGGCAGCTTCATTTGACGATCTCATCATCATCATCATCATCAGCGGTGAATATCGTGCGGATTGGACTGGAACCCTTGGAGAACCCACGCGTATTTATTGTTTATTTTCTTGGCATTGAAAAAAAAACACTCAAACATAGACACAATTAATTGGTATTGTTGATTGTCGGAAATCTTTTAAAGGGCAGCTTATTATCATAGCAATTTCTGAAAACTAATGGGAACAAAACGTTGTTGTTACAACAGTTTAAACTTTGACTTTGACTGCATAAATATAAAAATAAAATTGATTCACATTTTATTCTTGAATTCCGCTGCTGTGAACTTGATTTATATGCCGGGAACGACTTTTGTTATTTAATGATTCGGCTAGTGGCTTTCCCCTCCGCTTTTTTCTTCACAAATTACCAACACTAATATAATATTCTATGTTCTGAGCTAATATTTTAATTAAACCTGCTTTAATTTATTCTTTCACTTGCCTTTTATGGAACTCTTCTCGTCGACGTGGCCCCGCCGACTTTAAGTCAGAGATATATAGCTCTTTTTCTTAATACTTGTTATTAAATGTTTTTTGGAATTTTTGAAATTTCAAAACAAATAACTTAGGCAACAAACTTGTTTTCTCCTTGCTGCGCGCTCAAAAAAAAATCTCAATGGATTTTAATTACACTTTGGGCGGTGCACTTTATTTATGAGTTTTGCCCACTTCTTTGCATTGTTTATTAACTTGCAGATTATTATTATTATTATTATTATTATTGTTATGCAAATCGGCCACAAAAGCCGAAATCGGAATTCACTTGCAGCGGGCGACCGAAAAAATATACGAAAAATGAAGAGAGTTTGTTTTTTCGGTCATGTATTGGATTAACCCGTTTAAATGTACTTCGGCCAGTTGTGGTTTTGCGATATTGGCCTGGCCAACTGACGCGATTTAGCTGATTTAAGCCGACTCTGCTGGCGATCGCGTCAACGTCTCAAATGAAACTGAAAGCAAAAACACAAGCGGCGGCTTTTGGAGCACAGCTTATTTCGGATCGGATCGGATCGGTTCGTATCGCCTCGGCGCTACTCGTTCGGTCTCTCTTTTCGCAGCACCGCAGCAGCGAGATCGGGGCAGGTATATGGCCATAGCTATGTCCACGGGCTGCTGCTGGAATCTAGAAGAGCGTGCCACTGATAAAAAAAAAAGCGAAACAACGTGCTGGAGAGCAGCTGAGCTGATGCCACAATTGGATATGTTCATGACACGATTGTTTACTGGCTCTGGGTTGCTCTGCGCCGCCAGCGCCATGGAAATATCTTCGGTTAACTGCCTGTTCCCCATATAATATGTGGTAGTATCAACCTGTTATGCAACCGAGTGTTACCTGTGCCACACACATCTACTGATATCGCAGCTGGAACAGCTGGAACCAAGACGTCATCTATTTAATGTGATTAGTAATAGTCGCATTCTTAATTTAAGGGAGTTTATTTATTCGATAAGCGAGCTTTTATTTATAAAATCTTATTTTAAAAGCACTCAAATTATAATATATCATATTATTGGGATTGTGATAATATCATTTATCATGAATAAAATTAAAATGATAATGATATGACATATTAAATCGTTCTTTCATAGGTATCTGTTAGCCTGTTAATATTTTAAAATATATAGAGAATGTTTTTAAATAAGGATTTCTATTGGTGATCTTTACATATCTTCAATTATGTAAAAATTATACCAACAAAAATTTTATAAAATATTTGTTGTTTGTAACAAAACATGGCTTTGTTTTTTACACACACGGATATCTATTTTTAAATGCCAGAATTCGAGAGCCAAGACTTTCAATCCCTGATCCCGTATATTCCGGTGGATATGCGTACAGAAGCATAAAAAGATCATCCGAAAATTCCACATTCATTGCGTTCAGTGTCATACCCAGGTCTTGTCCTGCTTTAATATATTTTGTGTAGAATTTTGATAGGACACTCATCATGCCCGACCTAAAACTATCAAGAGGACTGACTAACTCTTTTCCTTTTACGGAAGTCACATCCAAAGTTGGCTTCTTTTCGTGTTCAGTAAAACCTTGTAAATATTCCATCTTTTTCTGAACACTAGTTGACTGATCAATGGACTTTCCGCGATCAAGATAATCCTGCAGGAAGGCCGTGTAGTTCCTATATTCCGGATAAACCGAAGAAGCATTGATGGTTTGTCCCAAGAGCGTCTTTAACAGATTAACCGAATCCTCCCATTGTTCTGCATGGAAATTTTCAATGTTTTTGAAGAACTCACAAATTACTACATTTTTTCTTTCCACAAGATTGCTTCGCACAAGTATCTGAGAAGTTAGTTTCATTATCTATTTATAAAGTTTGAAGTTCTTTAAATACTTGCCAGCAGAGTTAGACTAGTTAATGTGAAGAATAACTTCATTTCGCAATGACTTATTAACTGCGAGATGCTCAAGACTCTGTCTTGCTTTTATACCCCTTAGACAAAGTCTGGTCAATATTTTCTATATGTTTTCCTTATCAATGAACTCGAGTTTATACTAAGTGGAAATTGTTCAAAGAATAATATTTAAAGCTGATTTATTTCGTTTATTTTCATTATATATTACATTTATTCAATACAATTTTTTTCCTTTTTCCTTTTCAAGTTCAAAGCTATTAAATTTGTGCACATTTTGCTGCTGGCAAAGTTCTTAACATGCTGACCTTTTTGCTGTGCAAATTGTTATGGCAAAAAATTAACCGCATTGGCGGCATGCAAACTGAATATTTAAACAGTTTGGGAATTGTCAAAATTCATGCAAAACCGAACGGCTGTGAACTTGTGTAGGAAGTTCGACTACCCGGCTGGCCGGCGCATTAAAATGGAGCGTGAAATGAATTTAATATGACAACTCCGACTGCCAGCCGCTGATAGCATCAATAAAATCATAATAAATATAGCCGCGTACATATATAGTCGTGGCATATATATGCCGTTCGCTTGTATATTTAAGTGTTGTATGCGGAAATGTGTTGGGGTTTCTTCCCCTCTTTCTGTGTGTAATAAAGGGTTGCTTTCCCCTACCTGAGCCTTAGAAATGGGTAGTTTGTTAGCGGTAAAGGGGTACCATTATCTAACAAAACTTTTCAATTGAGTTGGTTTGTTTTTAAAACACATTTCTGCACATATTTTTTAACATATTCTTGTGATTCTTATAGGTTTTCAGCTTGTTCGAAGGTGTTTTACAATAGGTTTTGCTGTTTCTTTTGTTTAACTTTTATGACAAACTGTCGAGCGTGTTTAGCTTAACTTGACGTATTTCCCCCTCACAAAATCGTGCCCATCTTGACCTACGTGCGTCTGTCCAAAAAACTTCCTAAAACTGCGGTGCTTGGCAGAAACCATTGAAGCACTCTGTATTCGACTTTGAATTGTTGCACTACGTTAAGCTATTAAGTACTTGTTTTGTGGTTTCACTGCTGTGACATGAGCACCTGTCCAAAGTTCTCGTCGGGTAAGGGTTTTAACTTCAAAAGTGTGTATTCTAAGGTCCAGTTGTGAAAAATCAATAGAGTCTATTAAAAGAATATTGGTAATTGTCTTTAAACAAAATTAAGACTTGTTTTGTTTAAATCTTAAATTAAACAGTACAAAAGAGCTTCAAAAAGGTTCTTCTTATAAATAAATATACATAAATAAAAATTTAATTCCAATCTCTTGGCTTTGAAAATAATTTTAAGAACCTTCTTTGAAACTGTTTAAAAAATTAAAATTTTTTTTAATACAACTTTGAAGTAAACTTATTTTTTATTCAATAAAACCGATTAGAGGATACAGCCTGGTCGAAAGACCAATCCAAGGAGCTAGCCTCTTTTTTCGAAAACAAATTTATTGCAATGAGAATTTATGCAGCTCACGCAGTTTTCACTTTACGAAATAATTTTTGCTTGGCTTTTATTATGCTTTTTTTTTATTAATAATTATGCAATCAATTTCGTTGGTCGCCTTCTGTTGCTTTAGCTTGTTTTATATTTTTTTACTCGTTTTCGGGGTATCTCTTCAATTAACAACTTTCGGGCAAAAGAAAAACCTTTTCAATAAAACAAATTAAATATTTGGCAATCGGTTTGTGTCGATTTTTGTGATTATCGTTCCATCCATCGGCTCTGCTCTGCTAGTGATTTTGTTTGTTTTTGGTGCCTTGCCGAGGCTGGTTTAATTTTATGATGAATATATAAACGCGTACGCATAGCCCAGAGGGTGTTAATTAAAAATTACCAACTTGTTTTAGCGCTGGCAGCCAAACGAGCCTGAAGAACGAACTGGTGCGAGGCGGTGTCAGCCTTTACTTTTGTTTTGATCTTGTTTTCAAGACTGTTGTCACTTTGGTTCACTGTTATTCTTAGTCCTTTTAGGACTAAGACACTTCCACTGGTCTTGTGTTTGAGCCCTGCCGCGACTGTCGATCAACTAAAACATCTCCACTAATTACTGACCTTTTTGTACTGTTTGTCACCCGCGTCGCGTTGTGGTCGGAGTTGTGTTTCCCTTTTTGTGGCCCATAAATTGTTTAAATATTGAACAATTGGTTGCAAATGGATGTAGATAAAAAGCCGCACCTCGTGTCGATAAGATAGAGTCATAGGAATCCGCGGTCGGAATTGCCCGGAGGAAGCGAGATTGCCGCAGATGCGTCACGAACGGGGCGGGACGGGGTCAATGGGTGTGGCAGTGGGTGGCTGACATAATTAGCATATACCGAAGGGTTTTACCCCGACGAAATACCTTCGAAAATATGCGAGTTACTGCGTCACAATTTTTTTTTCGCCAGAACTGGCTACCTGAGTTTGTTGCCTCAGTCTTTTGTTTCGGCTGTCCTGGAACGATGCCCTCTCTTTTGAAGGGTATAGTGACACGGGTAAAAGATAGGTTGCTGCTTAGAAACGGGATTAAATCGTAGGTTGCAGGTAGTTTTTGGTAATTTTCTTATTTCGAGACCTAGTGTAGAGTATAAAAAAGAAGAGAGCTCTTTGACGGGTCATCAGTTACTTGAAAGGAATCGAAACATGCGTTGCTGTCTCCTTATTATTTCACTCACGCTGCTGGTAAGAATTTCATAGAAATTGCTAAATAGTCTAGTCTTCAAAATCTTTTAAAAATTCAGGAACTCATTAGTGGCATACCCATGGATCTGAAATATAACTGCAATGTCCTAGAACCCGTTGATGGCAACGATTCGGTGGAAAATGTTGCCAAGAATATTAAGATATCTCTGCAAAATGCCATTAACCGTGCATCCAGTCGGGAAAATTGCGAAAATATGGTGACACATTTACAAGAGACTCTTAAAACAGCCGAAGGGCAAACTTCTCAGTCGGACATAAGAACCTTTGTCGTTGATTTCATGGATCATCAAGGAGTTTTCAGCAAAGGAGACACAAGGCGATATGGCCTAACGAACTTACTACCTTATCTAAACCAACTTGGCCACAGAGCTTTAAACTTTCTTGACAAAATTAATGATAAATTAGCAAATGTTCTTTATAAATAAATGTGGATAAATATCGAAAAATTTATCTTTTATATACGTAGCAGAGTTCTATAATATATATAAAATATAGAAATATGTTTGACAGATTTCCACCTTGGCTAGAAGGCAATAAACATATTTTTTGCTTGCTTTATTCTAAAATTCCCAAAGGATTCTAGCTACAAATGATTAAGCCAAGTTTCATTAAGGAATTTTCTATTTTACAAATATTATAAAAAAGGGCTTAAAGACTCTTATACAAACTTCCATTAAACTTTGCTGAAATCCAAATAGGAGTGTACTTGCCGGGTCTAGACTCTAGAGAGAGAGTATAGGCTGTCGTGGGCAGTTTATTTATATTTTGTAGCCCCTGGCACAGGCAGACAGGCCGTCGTCTCGAGCAGCTTCTTCAGCATCATCATCATCATCATCATCTTCGCGCGTCGCGCAATTTCCAAAAAGCACGCATTTATTGAGATTTATTTTGATTTAATTTTGGTCTCTTTTTCTGTTTTGTCTCGCCCGAGGGTTCAATGCCAAACATTTTTGCTGTCTTCTGTGTTTTTATTTGATATTTTTTATTATTGTTTGGCCTGCTTTTTAGACCGGGCTTTTGGCATGCGACCTGCACGAGCCTTTTCGGCCAGCGTTTAAATTCCGAAATTTATGGCAATCTGCGCTTTTTTTTTGCTGTTTTCAGAGCAGCGCTTTATAGAGGCATTGTTTGCGGTCGGCTTGTGTATCCTGCAAATGATTTCATCGTGCTTGACGTGCTTATGTGGGCCTTAATTGTTTTATTTGAGTGCCATTATGTGCAGGCAGGCAGGCACTTGGGACACGAAGCGACGCCGAGTTGGAGTCGCTGAAGACTTCTCGGATGGCCCCTCGTCACACCGTCTCTCGATCGAGCCCAGATCGAGTGGCCGCGATCTGTTTATGATGTCATGCCCAAATTAATGCCGAAAAATTCTTCCACCTTTTATGTGGCTTTGGCTTTGTTTTATGGAGGATGAATTATGCTGTTCTACTTTTAACCGCATTTGCGGTTCGACGATCGTCTCTTTATTTATTTTAACACATTTGTCGTAATGCGTCATTGTCAGTGCGGGCATTTGTAAATAATAATAATAATGAAAACAAAAAGCGAAAAAGCGAAAAGCCCCCTTAAAAAAACTCAAGCCGAAAAACTGGAAATTTTTTTTGTCGTCGTTGCTATTCAGCGTTTTCCTAGCCCCAAGCCCCATGCCTCACCTCAAGCCGTTGCCATAGCTAATCTTTGCTTAGTCGTTACAAATGACGATCCTAAAAGTGACAAAATTAATGCAAACACACACACAAGTCGGCAATGTCAAGTGCTTGAAACTGGCAAAACAAAAAAAAGTTAAGCAAAAATAGTTAGGCAATGCGAGATTTCAACTTTTATACTTGTGATTTTTAAAGCTGATTTGGGGGGAGTTTTTAATTTTTTAAATCTCTGGATTTCCTTGCCAGTTTCAAAAGGGAAACTTTAATTAAATAAATGCTTAAATAAGCAGAATCCTAAGTATACTATGAGCATTTTGTAATGCAATAAAAGCAGCTGTTTTCGTAGTTTTAAAATTGTTCTCAACTGTTTTTAAACTCCCCCAAACAATGACTAAGGGTAAGCTAATATTTAAGTTGTTTTTTTTAACCAATTTACCACCCTTAAGCCTAAAAGGAAAAAGTTTAAGAAAACCCATTAGTGTGACTCAATTTTCATTTAAAAGTACTCCCTATTCCATTGTTTATAATTAAAGAATAATACAGCAATTTATTATGTTAATTAATTAAACTTTCATTGCATTTCCTTCGTATACCCATTATTCCTGCAATTATCATATTTATGGCTAAGAATATAATGCCTTAATTGCCAACTTATACAGGTGATTAATAGACACAACTAAATGGCAATTGCTGTGGCAAGAAAGGAACACTGATATGCAAATTGCTGTGATTATACCAGACGCATCTGCCCGGACTTGAGACCTGGTCCTATCTGCATATATCATTTCTAGTATTACTATATTGTAATATGCCGATATTCGTATTCCTAAATCATTGGGATTGCGGCTAGGAATCTGGTTATGCAGCTGGCCGTCGTGGTGAACAATTCGAAACTTGCGCTTAAATATGCGAAAAATGCGGTTCTTAAAATAGTCGCGGTTGGAGGTGTGAAAACCTTTTGGCCAGCAAAAAAGAACAAGAATGAATGAGTCCCAAGCTCAAAGAACCCAAGCTGCTGCTCTGCAGCTCTCGGATCCAATCACGTTTCAAGATCGAGGTGATTTCTTTGACGTATTTGCTGGTCAAACGGCACGTTTGCCATGCTTTCCAATCCACATTCATCGGCAAACTCTGGAGAGCATCGTCGTCGTCGTCGTCGCTGTCTCCGAAATGCCATGACATTTGCCATCGCGGCTCATTTCTGTCTCTTCAACTGAAGCCTAATGTCAAGATTTGGCTTTTTATGACGCCCTCACTTTACTTTAATTCACATCAGGCCGGAAAGGAGGGGGAAAACCCGCTCTAAAATGTTAGCTGACCCGTTTGTTTAGCGCTTAATTATGGGTTAATCAAATTGTTGAACCATAAAGACAATATCAATTCGAATTGAAGGTGGAATCCATTTTGTGAGCGAAAACTGTTGCGGAAAATACACTACTACATTGAATTTTAATTTATAATACATTTAAATATAACATTTATTTAATTAAAAATGTTTATAAAAGTGGAAGAAATCAATATTTTACATACTGAATTACTTGTTTATTTTTCTTGCAGCATTTTTGAGAGTCTAATTGTTTCTTTAAATATTTAATTAACTTAAATCTTATCAATATTATCAATTTAAAAATAAATATATAAATAAAACAAGAATATTGTATTTCTTATTAAAAATAGAAATTGCTTTTTGTGTCAAGGGTTTATTTATTTAAACTTGCATATAAATAGTAAGGGTCTAAAGGTACTGCTCAGCGTCTTGTCTGCTGCGTCTATGATGCTGGCCTAGTCCAAGCCCGTCTCCACGTTCAATTCCTATTCCAATTCCGCCTCCAAGTCCAGACCCGCGTCTCGAAACCAGTTCCAAGCGGTTCCGTTGTTAATTGTGTTTGTCCACTGGTCGATTTCAATTTGCATTCATTATACCCATAATAACTTTGGTTGCGTTTTGATTTGTGCTTTGATTTTTTTGAGCGGAGAATGAGAATTAAAAAGAGGATTGGCCACACCCATCCAGGCACTTCCGAGTCAGTTTAAAATTATTTTGTATCCGGAATATTATAAGGGATGCCCTTAAAAGTTGTGCAAATTTGAAATCATTTAAAAAACTGTCTAAAAGTAGGTTTTTTTTGTTTCAAAAATATGTACAATTAGTATTGCATATTCTGAGATAATTTTTAGTTCCATTTCGATTTTAAAATTCTTTAAATATTTTTTTAAAGAATTATTACTATTAATTTTAATTATGTTTCAAAACAACAACTAATTTATTTCCATTTCCATTATTTTTAGAACCCAAAACATTGGTGACTGTGGGCCAGCCAACGAGCATTGACGACAGCGAAGCGCTCGACGAGATTAACTTGAACACCAGCAGCGAGGACTCGGTTGGAGCGGCAGGATCAAGCCCCTATCACGGAGCAAGTGATCCCAACGCCAATCCTCTGCTCGAACCACCGCCGGGAGCTGGCAACGATTCGCTGCTCAGCCAGGCGGCTTCCTCCTTCACCGCCTTGCCCTCGGTGGCCTCAAACGTCTTCTCATCCTTCTCGAAGCGCATCTACGCCGCCGGAGGCAGCAGGGAGCAATCGGAGGAGCCGCGACTGGAAATCCAGCCCACTTACATTCAGCAGGCCAACTACGCTCCCGTAGCTCCGGTGCCCGCCCCCTTTTATGCCGCTCCACCGCCAGCGGCGAATGAAGTGATCGCTACCCCCGAGCCGCCCAAGCTCTACGCTCCCACTGAGATCCCAGCACCGAACGTAGGAGCAGCCACTGCACCGCCGCCCACAGCGGGAAGCGCCAATACCTATCGGTTCACAGCCAAGAAGAAGCTCTACGCTCCCATACCCGGATTCTCGGATCCATCGGGTCAGCCTGGACAGCAGCAGCCGCAGCAAACAATTCAAGCGGCACCAGCTCTACCCTTCCAGACACCCCCGTATCCACCACAGCCGACGCCGGCAGCAGCTCCAAGCTTTGCTGCCCCTTTTGACATATCAGCTCAGCCTGCCCATCCCGCTCCACCGCCCGTAGAGGAACGCAAGTCCGGCGGAGGGCTCTTCTCGCTGACCAGTCTCGTGCCCACGGGCGTGCTCCAAAACATCTCCGGGCTAGTGCAATCTGCAACTGGAAGAAGCAGCGAGCCAGTCGGCAATCCTCCGCCATCGACAGGAGGATACTTTGACATTTCAACGGTCCCAGAGCCAGCCGCTCCATCGACAAACTTCTTTGGCGGTCCACCTCCAGCACAACCCCAAGGTGGTAACTATTTCGTGCCTCAGGCCCCAGTCGAGGCACCAGCACCGGCTCCGACACCACCAGGAGGTTTCTTTGCGCCACCAGGAGCAGCATCAGTACCTCCTCAGGCCATATTTAACCCGGCAGCTCCTGCCCCCACGGTTGGAGGCTTCTTTAATCCCCCAGAAGTCCAACCTGCCGTTGCCGTTCCTGCTGCGCCTGTTCCCTTGCTCAACCCGGCAGCACCACCACCATCATCTGTTCCCTTGCTAAACCCGGCAGCACCACCACCAGCATCTGCAGCGGGCTTCTTTAACCCAGGATCAGTGTCAATCGGAGCACAAGCTGTTCCCACTTTACCGGTAGCAGCCACTTCAGCACCAAATCTACCGCCAACATCGACAGCAGGAGGAGGATTCTTCACACCTGGAGCTGTTCCGCCAACAGCCACCCCTCCCCCAGCCACTGGACTCTTGCCTTCCAATCCGAATCCTTTGCCCGTGGCAGCTGCACCTCCGCCAGCCGCTGGCCAGGCATCGTATCGCCTGCAAAAGGGAACGCGTCTGTACAAGAGCCCGTTGACGGCACAGGAAACCGCTGCTTCATCTGGTTACGCCGCTCCCTTGGCGCCCACATCTGCTCCGGCTGCCATCTTTAACCCCTTTGCGGCAGCAGGTGCTGCTCCAGCCGTTTTCAATCCTTTGGGACAGCAGGAGGTTCCACTATTTGTGCCGAGTGCAGAACAGATTGCTCCACAACCTCCACCGCCTTCAGCTTTCGTGACAAGTGCTGCTCCGCCCACAGCAGCAGCTCCACCTGCAGTAGCAGGTCCACCAACGGCAGCAGGTCCAACCACAACACCAGCTCCTCCAACAGTAACAGCTCCACCTGCAGGAGCAGATCCATTCACAGCAGCAGATTCACCTACGGCAGCAGCATCTATAGCTAATCCTCCCCAGGCAGCTGGAACTGCAAGTGTCCCACTTTTTGCTGCACCACCAACATCCGCGGCCATTCCCTTCTTTATTCCCCCAGAATCAAAACAAGAAGTACCAACTGCATTGATCGAAAAGGAATCACTGGTCCAAGAACCCATAAATAATCCAGGAATTCCATTCTTTACACCGGCATCTACTGGCATACCCTTCTTTAATCCCCAAGAAGTTGCAACTGTTCCTCCTCAGGGATCAAGCCAAGGAATTCCCTTCTTTGCACCACCGCCATCTGCTACTTCGGGAATTCCCCTTTCCCAGGAGAAAGCATCTGTAGAAGAGGAACCTAAGCAGTCGGAGAATCAAGTAGAAGAAGGATCATTACGTGCAACAAGCACAGAATTGCACTCACTCCAGGAACCCTCACAAAGTGTTCCCTTGTTTGCTCCTCCGCCAACAGAGCAAGTTTCGTTAACCACCAACTCGCTCTTTGCACCCCAGGAAGTTCCATTGTTTGCTCCTGGAGTAATTGAACCTGTTGTAGAACAAGATCAGGCTCCATCGGCGCCCGTGGAAGTCGTAGAAGAGACTCCTTTATTCGTGCCCGTGCCAGCCGCAGCGGATCAAAGTCAGCCTGTGCCTTTGTATCCGCCAGCAGCAGCAGCAGCCACTGGATCCACCACTTCCAGTGCTCTCTTTGCTCCACCAGAAGCAGCAGCAGCAACTACTGGATCAACCACTTCCAGTGCTCTTTTTGCTCCACCACCAGCAGCAGCACCAGTCATTGGATACAGAAAATTCAGGCCTATCTTAGTATCGCCTCCAGCGGTTTCAACTTACCCAAAATTCATTCCTGATCCTTCGAATTCAGCTGCTCTCTTGTTGACTGAAGGAGATTCCAGCGCTCCTCCAGTAGCTATAACCACACCAGCTGCGCCGTCGGCTGAGGCAGTGATTGCTCCTGCGGCAAGTGCCTTCCTAGGATCGCCAGAGGCTGCCGCCCCACCAAATCTCTTCCACAATAGTTCGGAAACTCAAACCGTTTTCAGCCCATTTGCACAAACTGTAACCACACCGCAGGTTCAGGAGACTGGACAGGATTTCGTGCCACCTCCAATAGGATTTGTGGCACCTCCCGGTGAGGTCGAAGCCCTCGCCCATCCACCACTGGCTCCTTCGCCGCTGCAGAACTTCTTTACCCCGGCAGCAGGGGCTGAAGGTGCCTCCACAGATTTCAACTTCTTTGAAAGTCACGCTCCCAGTAGCGTCTTTCCGGAGTTGCCCGTTCAACAGGGAGTTATTGCACCGCCAGCTTTGACCCTAAAGCCGCCTGTAGGCCACCAGGATATTGCGCCGGCTCCCCTCGGATTTGATCAGCTGCTAAACACATCCCAGCAAGCGACACAACAAACCCCACTTCCAAGTTCACACGAAAATTCATATCCAAATTCAAGTGTCAACTTTTTTGGTGGCCCCGGTGCCCCCGAGCCCACTGCAGCCCCTGCACTTCCTGCAGCTCCTCACTGCGATCCGGTCAACTTCTTCGACCAGGTGCCACAGCCACAGTTGCAGAGCAGCCAGCAGGCTAACGAGGATCAACGCATCCAGAACTTCTTCAACAATCCGCCGCTGCAGGATCAGCCCGCCGCACCAGGCGAACTTAAGTACGACATCGTCCACAGCGGATTGGCAGTGAAGCAGCTGCCGGAACGATCGCAGACACCCGTCTCTAATCTTGTGGAGCCCCCATCGTCTGCCTGTTCGGAGTTCTCCACCCTCGCACCAGCTGCGAACACATCCCCGGATCGCCAGCAATCAGGCGAGGATTTGATACAACAGCACCTGGGAGAGTTGCCCGAGGAGATTCTCAGAGAAATCAGAATGGCCAATGCCAACAGCAACAACGGTGACAAGGCCCAGGTGGCCACTCCACCGGTGACAATTGTAAGTACCTTAAATGTTAGGAATTTCAAGTAATTAAATAATTGTTTAATGCAATCCTTGCCAGCCGTACTCGCCAGTGGTTGTCCATTGGTTTTACAAACGGAGCGTGGACACCAAGTCCATTTGGACTCCATTCAGCCACTATGACTCAGCTCTGCTAGAAACTAGCCTTAACCAGGGTAAGATTAACACCTTAAAGGTTAAAGAAGAAGTAACAAATAACCTTATCCCCTTCCAGACGACTCTGCACTCATAGTACCCGTCGAAGGTGGCCGCTACGACGTGAATATCAAGGAACGCAGCAAGACTCCCGTTTACTGGGAGGGCAAGGCCATCGAGGTGCGTCGCTGCTCGTGGTTCTACAAGGGTGTCGACTCAAAGTATGTGCCCTACACTGAGGATACGGCCGCCGTCCTGGAATCGGAGTACAAACGATCGGCGGAGACGGGCGAGTGGCATCAGAAGATCCTGTTGGAGGGGGGCGAGCAGGTGGTCTTCCACGGACCCACCGTCATCGTGCACTTCCTGCCGCAACAGAGTGCTGAGAGTGCCTGGGGTGGCAGTACGCAAGGCTCCATGCGACCGCGTGTGGTCAAGAGGGATCTGGATGATTTCAACATCGAACAGGGTGAATCACAGCGTGTGGATCACTTGCTGTTCATGGTCCACGGCATAGGCTCTGCTTGCGATTTGAAAATGCGATCAGTGGAGGAAGTTGGTACGTAGCTGGGGATACAAGAAAAGTCAATATATAAATCGATTTTGTACAACTTTATTCCCTTGCAGTGGACGATTTCCGGGTAATTGCCCAGCAGCTGGTCTCGTCGCACTACAAAAACTCCACAGACATGGGACTGGTGGGTCGTGTTGAGGTCCTACCCATTTCCTGGCACGGCCACCTGCACTCCGAGGAACTTGGCATCGATGAGAAACTCAAGTCCATCACCTTGGAGTCGATACCGCGCCTACGCAACTTCACCAACGACACGCTGCTCGACGTGCTCTTCTACACGAGTCCCAAGTACTGTCAGAAGATCATGAACACGGTGGCCGATGCCCTCAACGATGTCTATCTGAAGTACAGAATGCGGCACCCGGAGTTCAATGGCGGCGTCTCTCTGGCCGGACACAGTCTTGGCTCCCTGATCCTTTTCGATCTGCTGTGCCATCAGGAGCCGCTCAAGGAGAGCGAAGAGGAGAATAAGGTGTGTGATTGAAATTAAATTAAATAATAGAATACCTCTAGAGCGTTTAATTTCCCTTCCAGGAGAATCCTGACGACCAGCATACCCAGAAGATTCAACAAAAGGTTCTGTTGCCAAGCAGCGATCTGCAGCAACCCAAGCAAGTCAGCTACGCGATGGGTGGTCCGTCGGGAACGGGCCAGCCCGTCATCAATTACACGCAGCTTATATTCCATCCGAAGAAGTTCTTCGCCCTGGGTTCACCCATCGGTATGTTTGTGACCATCCGCGGTATCGATAAGCTGGGCCTGGACTTCCACCTGCCCACGTGTCCCGGGTTCTACAACATATTCCATCCCTTCGACCCGGTGGCATATCGCATCGAGGCTCTGGTCAATCCGGATATGAACGGCATACGGCCGGTGTTGATACCCCATCACAAAGGACGCAAGCGGATGCACTTGGAGCTGAGGGAGACGATGACGCGGGTGGGTGCGGACATCAAGCAGAGGTTTATGGACACGTTTAAAACCACGCTGGACAGTGTAAACTTTTTGGCCACCGTCACAAAGGTGAAAAAGGAAGCTGAGGAGTCGTTGGAAAAAGAGACAAGTCAGGTGAGTTTTTTTCTTTCAGGATTAAGCCAAGCACTCGATAATCCAAGTTGGCTTTATGTTTCTAGACCTCTTCGCAGGCTTTGCAGAAACAACAGGATGATCAGGAAGAGAACTCGTGTGCCAGCTCATCCTGCAAACTACGCAATCGCACCGATTCCAACTCCACCACAGCCTCAGATCCAGAGTTCATAGAACTAGACTTTCCGCTGGGCAAGCTGAATGACTCGAAGCGAGTGGACTATGTCCTGCAGGAAGCGCCTCTGGAGTTCATCAACGAATACATTTTCGCTTTAAGCAGCCATGTCTGCTACTGGTGAGTGATCAGGCGCTCTTTTCCTTTTTATTTTTCTATAAATAATTGAGAAATTATTCCAACAGGGGCTCTGAGGACACCATACTGTTCGTGATGAAGGAGATCTATGCCAGCCTGGGCATCAGCACCGACAGCCAGGTGCCGCAGTCCTCTATGACCATCGAACGACCAACCCCACACGAGAGCCAGTCGCTCCTACCGATGTGAGTCCCTGACAACAGTTGACACTAGCGCGCTTTGTCGGATCCACCAACACACGCACCGACACACAACTATGCATATTTTTAGCGACAATTGATTTAGATACGTTATTTGTTAGCCAAATCATACAAAGAATTTTCCAAACGTGCAACTCTAACTTGGTTAATGGTATTATCAAAGTAAGAAGTCTTCATCGTTCAAGTGACTAACTAATTTGAAGGGAGTTCGGGTTCCTTGAGCTCTTAAAAATTTACCTAACTATATATTTACCTGCTGGGCGCCGCGGCGTTCTATTTGTTATTTTTATAAAACATATTGCCTGTGTAATTGACATTGTAAAATTTATGCTCCTAAAAGTGTATTGTCTAAATAAATAAATAACATAACATATAGCTGTGGCTTTGAATATTGCGGGTGAAATTACCGAACACATATTTTCCTTGACGAATTCAATTATGCCCATAATAATACAAATAATGATATTTTAAGGGACTATGAAAATATATATAAAAGAAAAATGTTTATTTTTTAAGGATTTTTATCACTTCAGATGACAAAATAAAAATTTTGACAACCACCGTCATTTTACGAAGCGAATTTTAAAACTTATCGATATAAGCTGCATATTAAAAGTATCGATATATCGATAAGTATGTGAATTAACCCAATTCCGATATACTTTGTGTTTCGTATACTTTTCACATCTCTATCTATTACTTTCTATTCCGTGCAGAAATAATTGTAAATATTTACCCCAAATTGCACGCAAAATCTCCCTAAAATATTGCGAAATGTGGAGATAAAGAGGGGCAACAAGCGATGAGCAAAAAGCAGCAAAGACGATGACGATGGTGACGACGAGCAGCATCAAATTTTTATGAGCTCGCAAGGTGAGTGAGCAGCAGCGCAACAACGAAAACTGCCTAAATTACATACTTATACATATATATGTATATATGTGTGTGTGCGTGTAAGTGTGTCACGGCGTGCACTTGTTGTTCTTGCAGTTTTTTTTATGATGCGGATAAGTTTGTAACATTTCTTTTTTTAGCTTCTAAATATTAACGAAACAAGAACACTGGAATATACTCGCTCGCTCTGACCAAATTCGGACGAAAGCACAAAGCTGCGATAACCAGCATACACATACAAACCTATACATACATATGCCAAACTGAACGCACACACGGAGCAGCACCGCGGAGCAGCAGTTATCAGTGGTTTCTTGACTCCAAACCGCACACATAGCTAGAGGAACTAGAACCATGAGCTGGCTGCGACAGAGCACCACCGGGGGCGTCGCCTCCGCTGGGTCCGGGCATTCCGGCAGCCTACGCCAGCGGCCCATTGATGCAGCCACCGACTGCGATCCACGCGCCTGCTACGACAGTTTCTGCAAGCACTGGCAACAAGCCTACGAGATCATCCAGCACAGCTCTCCACCCTCGCACGACGATGTGCTAGGTGTGGTTTCGCACTTGGATTACATGGTCACCCTGCTGCTGGTGGAGCTGCATCACTGCAACAAGGTCTCCCTGCCGGCGACGGAGGCTAGCGGTCCGCCTGCTGCGCCCTGCCTGGAGTACTTGCTGAGCGAGAATCTGCTGGACAAACTGTACGAATGGGCCTGCACCACGGGCCGTTATGCCAACGCTGTGCGATTGGAACAGTTGAAGCTGTACGAGCTGCTCGTCAGCCATTCGCGCCACCAGCTGCTCTGCCACGAGCCCTTTCTACGACCCCTGTTGAAGATACTGGCCTCCAGCCAGGGTGAGATCTTTCCTCCCGACCTAGAGAAGCGACTTGTCATACTGCTGAACCAGCTGTGCGTAGTCCTTATGCAGAATGTCCACCTGCTGGACCTGTTCTTCTTTTCCGCCCAGACACAAGTGCAGGAGCAAATATTGAACGGCAGCGTGCCGCAACCCAAGAGTGGAACCACAACAAAGTGAGTAACTCGAAATCAGCGAGAAACATTCTGTATTAATTAGTGGTTTAATCTTTGCAGTTTCATCATCTTCTCGCTGCTCATTCCCTACGTGCATCGCGAGGGCAGTCTTGGCCACCAGGCCCGCGATGCCCTGCTCCTATGCATGGCTCTCTCGCAGAAGAACTCCAACATTGGAACGTACATAGCACAGTACTCTTCGATTTGCCCGCTGCTGGTGACCGGCCTGGGTGGCCTTTACTCGCGCCTGCCCAACAGCATCGAGATCAGTTCCATCGACTGGCATCGGATCACGCCGGATGATGTGACAGAGATACCTGAGTTGACGCTCTTCATGAACGCCTTAGAGTTCTGCAACGCGGTGGTACAGGTGGCCCACGAGATGATCAAACAACAGCTTCTGGACTTTATGTATCAAGGATTCATTGTGCCCGTGCTGGGACCAGCGATACTCCAGGTTAGTCTGTCGATACGCTTTTGTCTCGTCTCCGTCTCGGTCTTTTCACGTGAAAATTTGTCTTCGATGCATTTCTGTGGTGTTGGTTGCAAGCGACTCATTATAGCTCCTGTTCTTTGACTATTCTTTATTTATTTATTTATTTTTATTATTTCTGTATGCGCTTATGTCTTGGGATTGGGTGGAATGACGATAAATACTGGTTTATGTAAATTGAAGGCAAAGAGAATTACTTCAATACATAAACTTTTATAGAAGTTCCGTAGTGAAGGAGTCATTTCCGACCCAGTATATCCACAAAATTATTAAATTTATAAAAAAATTCCCAAGACATTTGCAATTATTTGTTTAATTATGAAAATTGCCGTCTCCTTAGGGACCTGCACCGCCTTCAGCTTTCTGTTTCTTTTGTGTGTTTCTTAAGTGTCTTCCTGCCCCGTAGCTAACCAAACACACACACCTCGAAATCTCGAAACAACTTTTTGCGCTCCATTTTCGCAGACACTGAAGGGCAAACATTTTCAGACGAACGTCGATTCGCAAATCTCGGCCATGTCGTACCTGGATCTGATCCTGCGCTCCATCACCGAACCCGGACTGCTGAGGGCCTTCGTTCGCTTTCTGCTCGACACGGAGAAGTTCGATGGAGAGCGGATATTGGACGCTCTGGTCGAGCGCCTGAACTCGCCCGATCCCAATTTGTGCATGGTGACGATGGCCCTGTTTGACACATTGTTGGGACTGCACTGCGAGGACCTGATGCTGGAGCTGCTGCTCAAGTTCATGCTGCCGGGCAAGCATGTGCCCATCTCGCACAGACACAAAATCAACAAGATCGATCCGTATCTGAGTAGCAGTGAGTTCTTTCTCGATCTCTCGCCAGATGTAATGAAGCGGGCCAGGGACCTGGCCAGGCCCAAGAGTATTCACGAACCTCTAGTGGCCGGCGAGCAGACCCCACTACCCAGCGTGCCCTCACCGGTGATGAGCAAGACAATCGGTGCCAACTGGAACTATTATGGAGTGCACACGGGCGATAGCTTGTATGCGAACATCCAAGCGTACCTCTTCGAGGCCCACTGGAGGATCGCTCAGTGCCAGAGGGATTGCCTGAAGTGGGCGAATAACTATCGCTACCAAAAGTGGGCGCGCCCCGGACAGGGTCGTATTCATGCCCATGCCTTGGATCTGGCCAAGCAGTTTTTCAGCGAATTCGGCGGAGGAGGGCCGATTGCGATTACAAGTGAGTCGGGGGAGAAGCAGCTGGACAGCCTGCAGTCCATCGGCGAGTCCAGCGGCTACGAATCCTTCAAGTGGCGACCGGCAGACGAAGAAAGCGAGGCCACGGACACCACATTGGCCACCACAGCCAGCGATGCAGATCTGGAGCACAACATTAGCAGCCTGAGCAGCGTGCTTGGCGGGTCCAACGGCAGACGCGAAGCCTGGCGCGTATCGCAAAACAATCGCAACGAGTTGCTGCTGACGGATCTGGATTTCTCGGAGGATCTTTTTGCTCAGGGCACCGTAAGCTTAGGTGAGGAGAATCAACTTGATATATTTTAGTAAATCAACATTTTAATATCTTTCTTTTAAGGTCCCTTTCTCAATGCCATCTGGGGCAAACTGCAAACCTTTACGAGCAACTCGTTGTACGTCAATCTGCACTTAACCGGACTGATCACACGCCTGGCCTGGTATCCCCTGCCGCTGATCCACTCGCTGCTGCTTCGCTCCGACATTGCCATCACCTCGGATACGCCCTCTTTTCACCAGGTTCTGCGCATTCTAAAGCAACAAATCGACGCTGAGCTGCCGGTGACGGAGGATTCGCTGGAGATCATAGATGTGGCGCGTTCGTCGCTCATAGATCGCGAATTCCGTTTGGCGAATGCCCGCAAGGGTAACGAGGGCTCGCCGCTGCATCAACACAATCAACAGCCACTACAGTCTGCTACGAATCCTGGCCAACCACAAGGACTACTGCGATCAGCGTACGCAACCCTGTCGGCTGCCACGCCCGTACAAGCCACGCCCACAAGTGCCTACGATCCGTTCAAGCGCGCAGACAACAAGCGTCGGAGCATCAGCAAGTCCATCACCAGCATGTTCAGTCGGAAATCTGCTGCCTCATCCGCAGCAGCATCGTCACCGCCCAATGGCTCCTCGCCCGGTAAGTTGCACCTGCCGCCAATTCTCCCCTATCGCACACTTCTGCACAATTTATATCTTTCTACAAAAAAACGAAGAACCAAGCAAACAAAATAGAAAATACCAACCGTTTACAAATCTGCAGCGTTGGATGTTGGAAAAGAAAGTTGGTTTCGGGTTGAAATAATTACACAATGTCACTCACAAAAACACACATACACATAAGAGCCCTGCATGAGTGCCTGTGATGATAAAAATTGTCATGGATCTTTCCATATTTGCATATCATTAAAATTAAATTATAAATAATGATACATTTGTATCAATTCATGAATATAAAAGCAAAGCTGGCTTTACCGAAAACTGAGCATTTATTTCACTTTCCTCGTAACCTTTAATATATGGAAAATTTTAAATAGATCTTTAAAATATTGATATTTTCGAAAAATTTCTAAAAAGGATGGCTTAAACGACATTATCCATTAACAGAACTCATTTAGGGTTCTATATCTATCACATACACACACATTTGTATCTGTAAAATGCCCGCTGATGGCGTCGTTGTTTCTAATTAATTATTTTCTTTTTATTTATTTAAAAAAATGAAACTTAAAAAAAAACCAAACAAATCTTAGCTTCATCTGGCTTATCACAAATTTACGCATTCTTCACCGGTAAATATTTCACGCTTGATAAAAGTATTTATAAAGTATTTAGCAAAAAAATCTAACCAAAAACTGGCATTGTCTTTGCTAAAAAATAGTTCGTAGTCTCCTTGATCCTGTAGAGCTTTGTACATTATGCTATTCGTAGTCCACTTAACCCACTGAACTTAACACAATAGTTGGAAATAGTTGTTAAACATTTGTGTTATCCCATTTTTATGTTACTGGTATTGTTGGTGTTTAAATTAACCCCGAAATGATCAATAAATGGCAAAATAAGTGCTAATCCCGCTTGATATTTCTAGGAGCTGCATCGAATCTGGTTGGCAACAGCTCTAGTTCAGACGGAAGGGCTGCCCAGGCATCCTCCGGGACATGCGAGACCAGCTTAAGTACACAACCACAATCGGTGGCAGCCCCACGCACACGATCCACAACGACGACGACGACGCAGTCGGCGGCCTCTGGAGGCAGTAGTAACAGCAGCATCGGTGGATCTACCCAGACCCTCTCCGCCCACTCCAACATCACGACCCATTCGTCGAGCACGTTGCACGGCATGGATGCTGGTCCATCGACGGGCGGTGGCTTTAATTCCGAGCCAGTCTCCCTTGATTCGGTAGCCTCTATGGGTATCATTGCGAGCACGAGTGGCACAGAGCGATCGCGGGACTTGGCCCTGTGCGCTGTACTGCTGGACGAATGGCTAAAGGAGCTGGCGGCCATTGCACAGGAACAGAGCGTTGTGCTGGTCACGGAACAGTCACTTTGACATAGCGGACGGCGGAGCTTATGATCGCAAACAAGAACAGAAACGAATGCAGATGATGCTGACCTGTGTATACCTTATTTTACGGATTTGTTGCCCTATGTTTTAACCATCTTTTACTCTTATGAAATTTCTTTTTACTTGTTAAATTATCGATATTTATATTTTAAACATTGCCGTTTTTACCGAACAATGCCGCAGTTTTGAACAGATTTACACACATTAATGTGAACATAAACCCCAACTCACGTGTTAACCAAACTAGAACTTAGGATTAAAGTCGTAAAAGAGCTAGGACGGTGTTTTTTAAGTGTTCAGACGTAAAGAATTATTTTAATTAACAGCAGTATGCAAGATTTACGACCTTTATAGAGAGAATTATAAACCTAACACACACACACACACACCACACATATACAATACATATATGTATTTTTGCAATATATATTTTATGCTTTTATGTACATATGCGAGATCAAATTACACAAGAGTTGTAAAACCGAACTTGAAAGTATTAAATTGGTCCAAGTAAATGCACAGAGTCGAAGTATTCATTTATTTGGGGGAAGAAATATCACTAATATAATATTTCCTATGTTTGCACTTTTTTATGACTTGAGTTTCAAAGTTCAGGTAAAAATTATAGAACCCTACAAATATATTTAAATTAAAAATTAAAAGTAATTATATTTTATTTTTCAATATTTACCAGAAATGTATGTGACGCCGCTCGGCCTATCACGGGGATGATGCCTTTAAATGCCCAAGAAAACACCTCGTGTTCGATAACAAACAGAGTATTTGGGTCTTATATTTTATTCTGTGGGATATACAATTGTTAACTTAACCTGCAATACAATCTTCATCTTACATACCGCAGTTTCCCTTCCCACTCAGTGTGATGGCTCAAAACGTAGTAATTTTGGCCGCCGAAATTAAGCTTGGCTTTTCCTCATTTTGGTGTGCCCGAATAACAATATCACGAAATCCTCACACAAGTATTTCTAAGTTCTGGCGGCTCTAAAATGCAACTTGACTAACTATCGATAGCCCTAACCGTTCCGCGACATCCCGGTATTGGTGTTTCCGCCACCGCTTGCTTGGATGGATGACGTTTATACTTTGCCATCGAACAGGTCTTGCTATTCAGAGTTGTTTCTGTTGCTAACCGAAGCATTTTCGGGAAAAAATAATCCCTCAAGATTTGTTTCACGTTTT
>VNJU01003468.1:0-52734 GCA_008042675.1 Drosophila seguyi | reverse complement strand
AGAGAGCGGGTGAGGGGGTGAGCGTGGGAGCAAGCTTTTCGTTTAGCTGTCGCGACGGCGCAAGCTAAACGGAGAAGGCACAAAGAGGAATGCAAAAATATGCAAAAGCAAACACTAGCAGCACAACTAAAATGTGAAATTAATAATTATTAAATACACAAAACAGAATAGCTGCATGCACACGAAGTGAACGGGATCTTTATTAATCACAAAATCAAAGAATTAGAATAAAACACCGGTTGTTTTATCAAATAATTACACAAATCGAGAGCGCAAGAAAAAAACACGTCCGTTCACTTGGAAGAGAGAAAGCTTATATTTTCTTATAATATATTTCTTTGGAATAAATTAATAACTCGCTCAGTTGTGGGTTATTAACCAGAAGCCTAACACTTTGTAATTATATATCTTTAGGCAGATTCTGAATAAAAAATATCTGGTTCACAAATAAACATCTATCGTAGAGCTTTCACAAGAATGATCGTATAAAATTTAAGAGAACTTTAGGAACTTCAAATATATAGTTTTCTAAAAGGTATACATAATTTGTTATATAAACAATGGACCATAAATTACATCTCATCTGTGTAGCAATACAACCTTTTCATTTCTATAAATCCTAATTTCTTTATACGTCACAGGAAAAACATATTGGGTGGGCATATTCCAATATCAGAACTGGTGATCATACAACACACTAACTAAACGAGCTTGAATATTTGTTTACCCATTCTTAAAGATTAACTTTTCCTGAAACGTTTTAAATATGCAAAATATTTACAGGTATAATATATAGTTAACATTTAAACGTTTTACATTTTGTCGTTTAAGAGATATCAATTTGAATGTGCTTTTCGAAATTAAGCTTAATGCAAATAAATGATGTACACTTGCAAGTTGCAACAGATGATTAAAAAGTTGATATTTTTAATTGATATTGAAAATAATGTACTTTAATAATCCACTTTTAAAAAATATATTTATTAACAAAAATTTGTCAATATCCCCATAGTGCAACAAGTGCAGAGAGAGCTCATCTCAAGTGCACGTCGGGAATTTCGGAGAGAGACTGGGTCCGAGAGCTAATGAACAAAGAAACAGAGAGAGAATGGGAACTAAAAGTGGAACTCTTCCCACTATTTTCAGGTGCGCTCGGGTTAAGAACCGAAACCATCCCACAGTTCCTTTTCTTCTTTCTTTTTGCTCTATTCCCTGATGGATATAGTGTCTTATTTGGAGAAGTTTGTTACACCTGGAAGAATCCCTTAAAAATTACTGTTTTTTTTGTCTAGAGATAAGAACATACATAATTTAAATTTATTAATTATTATTAAAGATAAGATAAAATCTGTAATCTTTTATTTTAAGCACAAATTCGTTTAGTTGTATAATTCAAAATGTTTTATTTATAGGTTAAAAGAGATATCTTATTTATCTTATATATGATTCAGCCTGATCGGTAGAAAAGTACACTTAAGACACTTTGCACTTTTCTTTTTTCAATAATATACGATTGTGATAAAATAAAATAAATTTAACTTTTAGAATAAGTATTTGTATAAGAATTTGTAACCATTTTGTAGGAGTATAATATTTGTCACAGAAGAAACCGACCAGTTTTGCAATAACACAGAAAATATTTGATATTTAAAATAAGAACACACAGTGATTAAAGATTGTTATAAATATATGTATAGGTACTTTAGTTTCTGAGACACATAAGTGGCATTGTAAGGGTATTCAAAGTCTCGGTCTGGCAAGTCAAGCCTTCCCTTGTTACGGATTTTCTTTTGTGCTGCTTGTAATGCAAAGCGCATCAGGCTCTACCGCGGCCTCTGCCTCAGTCTCAGCCTTAGCCTCTGCCTGGGCCGGCGTCGTTCTTGGTGGCTTTGTCGGGATTCCTGGCTGGCCGGCGGCTATAAATGACAGGTGCTGGCCATTTCACTTTTAGTCTCGAGGTGACGACGCAGGCGCAATGGACCGCTGGCTGAGCAGTGAGTTATATATCCGGGGAGCCAGGGACAGAGCCACTCCCTACTAACCTGCTCTTTGTCGCCTGCAGTTATTCTTCTAGGGGCACTGCTGGCCCTGGTCTCTGGGCCGGGCGGCCATGGCAACACCATCAAGGAGCGCAACCTCTTCGCCACAGAGCTCTTCCAGACACTGGCCACCGATCGCCAGGAGGAGAACGTGATCATCTCGCCGGTGTCCATCCAGCTGGCCCTGGGCCTCGCCTACTACGGAGCTGAGGGCAGGACGGCGCTGGAATTGCAGAAGACGCTGCACGCCTCGGCCAAGGAGAGCAAGGATGGGCTGGCCGAGACCTACTACGACCTGCTGCATTCCTACATCAAGTCCAAGACGGTGCTGGAGATTGCCAACAAGGTCTACACCAGGGAGAAGCTGAAGGTGTCGGACCACTTCCGGGAGGTGGCCCAGAAGTACTTCGATTCCGAGGTGGAGCCGCTAGACTTCAGCCGCGAGACGGAGGCCGTGGAGAAGATCAACCGGTGGGTCAAGCAGCAGACGCAGGACAAGATCGAGCGAGTGGTGGACAGCCTGGAGCCGGACACCAACGTGGCCCTGGTCAACGCCATCTACTTCAAGGCCCGCTGGGCCCGGCCCTTCAACGACGAAGACACCCGCGACCGGGAGTTCTGGCTGAGCGAGCGCCAGTCTGTCCAGGTGCCCACGATGTTCGCCGACAACTGGTACTACTACGCCGACTACCCCGAACTGGACGCCAAGGCCATCGAGCTGTTCTTTGAGAACATCAACCTGACCATGTGGTTCATCCTGCCCAACCAGCGCACCGGCCTGCAGGCTCTGGAGCAGAAGCTGAAGGGCGTTGACTTCAAGCTGCTCGAGGAGCGCTGGCAGTGGCAGAGCGTCTCGGTCTACCTGCCCAAGTTCAAGTTTGAGTTTGACACCGACCTCAGACCAACGCTGCACAAGGTGAGTAGGGATGGAGGGGCTAAGGGTCACCGTGTGACGCTTAGGGCAACCTGACATGATAAGATCTTTGGCAGGGTAATTTACGAGGGAGACCATCCCAGATTCTTGGTTCAGAACCCAGTTGGAAAAGTAGGAAAATGTAAATATTTTATTAACATCTTCGTAGATGGGAATCAGCGCCATGTTCTCGGATGCCGCCGATTTCAGTAACATTTTCCAGGACTCGCCCATCGGCACTCGCATCACCAAGGTGCAACACAAGACCTTCATCGATGTGAACGAGATCGGATGCGAGGCGGCAGGAGTCAGTTGTAAGTGAAGTCTCAGGCGGAGTTTCTGGACTTAACTCAATCAATTCAATTTTTCCACCTCGAACAGATGCCGCAGGGGTGCCCATGTCCCTGCCCTTGGACCCGAAGACCTTCGTGGCCGACCACCCGTTCGTGTTCATTATTCGCGACAAGCACGCGGTATACTTCACCGGCCACATCGTCAAGTTTTAGTCTTAGAATATATATTTAACACTGCACCATTTAACTAGACTTAGCTCTTGAATCTGTAATCTTCAATCATCAATCAATAAATACGGAAATTCTCTGCCAGAGATCAGGAATCCGTTGTTTTTGGGAAGCCTGTCTAGGCCACACGTGCCCTCGACTATAAACAGGATCACTGGAAGGTGTAGACAGGAGAGATAGTAATGGTATTTATCAGGCTATGCGATGATCCTCACACTGGGCATGGCGGGCACAGTTGAAGGCCAACATCGAGCAGTACTCCATATCTAAGTAGCAGGCGTTGTTGTAGGCGCAGACCAGCTTTCCTCTAAAGTCCGTCGAGCAATCGCCCATGCCCCTCTCCGAGATCCTCTGGAGCAGGACTTTAGCTGTAAAAGAGACTGGTTAGAGGCTTCCGTGCGGGACCAGCAGGTGATGTACCTAGGAATAAAACCATTCTCCCATCAACCGGTCTGGCCGGGCAGAAAGAATAGTGATAGTTGCTGAGGTTCCTCCCTTTGACTGAAAGGCGTGTCAAATCCATTGTCCGAGGTGAAAATCCAATTACCGGCCCATATATACCCATCGAATATGCAAGTCACACAAAGCCTGTTAAGCACACGGAGATATTTCATAATAATAATCGTTGCCTGGTGGTCTGTCAGCGGCCACTTTAATTTCCCCGCTCGAAAGCCAAAAATAAACACCGGATCGAGAAACATAAAAGCCCGAATGTTGTCGAAGTCAATTGCAATATTTAACTCAAAAACGACAAACAGAACGTGCGACCCCAAAATTAAGCGAAAGAGTTGGGGGAAAAAACGAAACGAGACCGATGCAACTGCGAAGAACGACCACTGGACGTTTTATTTCCCCATAATCTCTTCCCCAATCGAAATTGCAGTACAACGGTTGGCCATTTTCCGAAGTAAGTCCTAAGGATTTGATATACAAATAAACTAAAGGTCTTAAATTAATTGTATAAGTATAACAATTTATATAAAACTTGATATCATTTTCGTACGAAAGCTAAATATTAATACATATTTTGTTTTACCTTGATCATGGATTTGTAAACAAAAAGAATACAATTTATTTATTTATAATTTGTAATTTAGTAAATCAGGCAAACCAACATGGCCAAAATGATTTGAGCCACCCATTACCGGTTACCTTTAAAAAAAAAATTTTTGTTTATTATTTTAAGGATTTTGATTTTGAAACCTGATTTTTTTTATTCTTACCTGAAATCAAGTCTTTAATTCCTAAAATGTATAATCGCTTATAAACAGGGACTGTAATAATTTTCAGTTTTATTATAAAAATCAAATGGTAATGATTTAATTTAGATTTTTTCGTTATTCTTCAAACATAATGATTCGATTTCAGTAAAACATAAATTTTTATATACACATTATTTTTGATAAAAACAAAAAAACAACTAAAAACAAGAAAGGAAACTAACTTCGGCATGCCAAAGTTTAAATACCCTTGAACTAAATGTTGCGAGCAAGAAAATTAAAACCGAAATTCTGGAATATAACAAAAAAAAAAAATGAAATCTATATATAAAAAATATTCTCTAGAATTAATTACTTTTAGCTAATTAAAATATGTTCTTACAACTTTCTTCAAATCGAATGAAAAATATCATCAAACACTTCTCCTATAGGTACACGCTTGAGTCATGAACTATTTCTCAATAAAAACTTGGGTTTGTTATTAACAATTTAGACGAGAAATGCATGCAGGTTACCTTAACAAAAATTTCTAAAAAACTAGCAACTTTGTTGCTGAAAATAAAAAAATTATTGTACCAACTAACTTAATAATTTAATTTAAGGGTACATAGAATTTCAGATGGTTCATACTTGTTCAAGGGGACCATTTGACCACATTTGGTGTACGAATAAATGTTAAACACAAGCTAAAGAAACTGGTTTCATTAACTAATGAAAAGGGTTGCATAAGTATATCTACAATAATTTTGTTTCTAAAACATGTAATATGTTTTAAGGATTAAGGGACTTTTAATAAAAGCCACTTAATGCATTTTGGACATCTGCCTTATCAGCGTTAAATCTAAAGAAATCAAGCCGAGAAAGGGAAAACAATTCCAGAGAGGCCACTCTCCCAACGGAATTAGATTCCCCTCCTTTTTCTTTTGTAAAACAACAATCAATAAGATGTACAAACAATTCTTTTTTTTAAATATTGTGCATTTCTATAAGATTTTAATGTATATAATTACAACAATGCGGCCATACTTTGCCCAATGGCTCGCAAAAATAAAGGCAATGGAGAAAAACAGATAGTAGAACCATAATAAGGCATTACTCCCTGATCCCGGATCCCGGGATTAGCTAAATGAACTGTCAGCTTGCGGGAAACTCGTTTGCACCGCACTTGTGGCATTTGTTCCAAAAGTGCCTGCGCCTTGTGCTGGACCACTGGGCAGCGTGCACCTGCTGCAAGTGCCCCTCGCTGGCTGCCTTCTTGGCTCTTTAAAATTCCGCTCGCGAAGCGCAGCAACAACAGAAACGAAGAACACTAGTCGGGGGCAAAGGCGAGCAGTTCTAACAAAGCAAAGGGACGCAGATGCAGCGCAGAAGTTTTGGGAGGGAGCTTCCAGATCTGTTCCCACGTTCCCCCGATCTCTTCCCAATATTTTTTCGCCCCACCAGTATTTGCCCAGAGAGCGTTCCCAAGCGAAAGAGACCTAGAGAGAGGCGGAGTCAGTGTTGAAAGAATTTCGGAAGCAAAAATAGCTAAATTTGGAATTAATGATACAAATTATTTTAAAATTGCCAAAAAAAAAGACTAACCTTTAAAATGTTTTTAAAAACCAAATTGTATAGACGTTTTACCATAATTATTGCTTATTTGCAAAAGAAATATTTCATTCTTAGGAAGATGTGCAAGTCGCAGTTATATTCTGATACGCTGTGGTAACAAATGTAAAGATCTTGATGCCTATAAGGGAAATCCACTGATAGAACCCAAAATAATGCAACCAGAAATTTAGATATGTATTTATTAAATTTGAACCTAATCACAATACACAGCAAACGTGTAAGCCGTTGTTTCAGTTTTTTCATAGTAAAAAACTTAACTTAAATATAATTTCTGATACCTTTCTAAGCCTTTATGTGTCGTAACTTTTACAGTCAATAAAAAAAAATCGTCAAAGGTATACAAAATAAAAAAATTACTATCTTTGTAATAAATATGCTGAAATTAGCTTAAGGGGGCATACCCACCTAGAAAATGTATTTTTCGATTTTTTTTTTATTTTCTCAAAGTATGATATCTTAAGAATGTCTGGCCCAAGTTACAAGTCAAAACCCGAAATTAGGAAGTTGTAGCCGAAAAAGCACGCCTTCGTTAAGGGAGCGCCCTATTTTGACAAATTTTCAAATCCGTTTTTCTAGAAACAATGTTTTCCAAATCGGAACCAGAAATATCTCGAAAACCATTGAACCCTTAGCTTGAAACTTTCTTCAGATATTTTATACTATATCTAGTCTATTGTACGTTTTTTTTTAGATTTTTTGGTTTTTTTATTGGGAAAATAAGGCCGACTATTTTTTTTATAAATCGCAACTTTAAATTCAAATGACCGCCATTTTGTCGAAAATCAATATTTCCAAAATCGGCTATGGTACAGTCTAGATTATAGTATCTATTTTAATAATTTTTTTGGTTTTAAAATTTTACGTTGTTTTTAAGGTAACGGAATCTAGTTCCGAATACCGAAAATTAATTACTCCGTTAATTTTAAAATTTTTTAATACAAAATAATTTAAGAGAAACTTAAGAATGCATTCTTTTACCAAAAAAAACATGATTCAATAACTCAAATAGGCTCTCTAAAAAAAATATTAAAAATGTGGATAAAAACAAAAAACAAACCCACTTTTATGTTTAGGTTTCCAGGTACAGCCACGAAATGGCTAAGGTGCCAGCACTGCGGTGGAGTTCGGCGTTCGGAGTCTTTGGGGCCGAGCGCCGCAGTCGTTTTCAGTCTGTCGATCACCTCGGACGTCTGATCAGTGCGTCTGCGCGCATGCGCGAACGGTGTGCGACGAAACGAACGGATCGGAACGGCGATTTTTGCGCATTTAAGCCTATCCAGTGGCGAGGATCGGTATTCGGGAGTCGGAAGTCGGAATTCGGGAAGTCGGGATCGGTGGAGCAAACGTGCGCGAGTGTGTGTGGGAGTGTGTGTCGGTGAATGTGCAACGGTGATTTCCAAAGTGAACTGCCACTGAAACCGCACCTCCACCCAGCCGAAATGTCCCCAGACCCATGCATAAATACAATTAGGCCGCGCACAGAAAAAGGCAAAGCTAATTCGCTAATTCGGATCGCGAACCAGTTTCAGGCAGCCAGCGGCCGGCACAGGCACTCCGCCGATTATTCGGCGAGCGCGCCAAGCAATATTGGAAACGCCTAAGCTCAAATTGTTGGCAGTTGGTTCGGCTTTTGTTGATTTATGCCCGCGATTAAAGGAAACAACCGGCCGAGAAACCGCAGAATAAGATAATAAATAAATAAGTGTGATGCCAGAAGGCAGCGCCAGTCCCTCCTCCCCCAAGTGTCACCAGTGAAAACCAAGCCCGTGCTTGCAAATCAAGCGAAAAACAAAGGTTGATACAAAGCCACCGATATGGATATACACAAGGATAAATCTAAGACCGCCGACATGGATAACCCAAATCAAATGCCCGTGGAGCTAGAAAGGTGAGTGCCAGGCCCGAAATTCAAATCCCGACCCGCGGAACTCTCAAAACTCGTTAATGGTCATGCCTCAGGTGGATCCATAAATTAAATTAAATTTTTTTTTAATGCCTGAAATTTATTGATATTTCGCTGTTATAAACGTTGAGTTGACAAAAGGATTAGCACTCTGATTGGAGTCTACACATAG
Organism: Drosophila seguyi; assembly: GCA_008042675.1. NCBI lineage: Eukaryota > Metazoa > Arthropoda > Insecta > Diptera > Drosophilidae > Drosophila > Drosophila seguyi. The sequence continues at coordinate 44,352 of VNJU01003468.1, read as the reverse complement.
GCGTAGTTGGCAATGTGCCCAATGAACACGATCGAGTCCTTGTACTTAATGGCAAACACAAAGGGATGGTCCGCCTCGAACTTCTTGGATCGCGAGAAGAGGCCCTTCAGCACTGGTTTAAAAAAAAAGCAGAACATATTTCAGTTACTGAATAAAGTCAAGGGATAGTAATTCCTACCTCCAGTTTCCAAGGGCTGCTCCACTCCAGCTTCTGTCACCTCCACATTGGCCTTGTGCTCCACAGCGTTGATGAAATGGCTAACAAACATTCTGTACATGTTGCCAAAGTCGCCGTCCCTCGAAAACATTGTGTGGACGCCCAACTGTTTAAGAAAGTAAAGAATTAATAATACATATATGTTTTATATGATCCCGATTGACTATAAGTTGGTCAAGTGAAAAGGTTTAGCAGAAATCCCTAAAGAACAAAACACATTACTCACCTGCTTAAAGGCTCCCTCCAAACCCACGCCAAAGGTCACGCTAAACTTGGGCAGGAGCACCTCCACCTTCTGCTGGCTCATCGCCCCGATCTCGGCCAGGAGATTCTTGCCCGCCAGCGACTGCTGCAGGGACCTGAGTCCATCCTTGCGGTTCGGCAACAGCAGGAGCATGGAGAAGTCGGCGTTCTGATAGGGCAGCTCCACGACCTTGGCGTCCAGGGAACGGACCTCAGCGTAGTTGAAGTTCTGCAGGGTCCACATGGTGTCCACCTTTACGGACTGCCCATTGCCGGTGCGGAAGGACCGCTTCTCGGTCTTGTCCAGCCGGAAGGCCTTCTGCCAGGCGGCGGAGTAGGAGACTCCGTTGACGATCACGCCCTCGGTGCGGTCGTTGAGCAGCTCGGAGCGCAGGATGTCGGTGATCTTGCCGTTGGTCTTGGTGGCCACCGCGCGGTTTATGGCGTCCGCCGTGCGCTTGTTGTACGGCGGATGAAAGTCCAGCTTGTCGATGTTCGAGTCGAACTGGCGCTGGGCCACATCGCGGAAGGAGCCCTTGAACTCCAGGTTCTCGTTGATGTAGATGTTGTTGGCCAGGCGGAAGTTGTTGTCGCGGGTCAGGGACTGCTGGTGGCTGCCGCTGCGCTGGCTAACCGCGTCCGCGTCCCCGGGCCCCAGCCGCAGGCCCTGCTGCAGCTCTGAGGCGGTCTGGCCCTTGGCCCCCACGAAGGCTAGAGCCATGGAGCTCTGGATGGTGGCCGGCGCGATAACCAGGTTCTCGTTCAGCCGATCGGCGGCCACGGCATTGTAGAGATCGGCGGCCAGCAAATTGCGATCGACGGCGGCATCGTAGCCTGAGGTCTTGGCCTGCGACACTGTCGCCAGGAGCACTAAAGGAATAGAGTCGGAACCTGGCATTAGAAGCAATTCATTCGCAAGCTCCGCCCCCAGGAGAGCACACAATGAGAAAAAATATCTCTCACAATTCTTTTTAAACTCGGTAATCACACAGAAACACAGTTTCATGATGATCGAGTTAAGAATTGAAAACAAATCACTTGAATACCTTGAATAAATTTGGTATTCAAAGGGCTTGTAACATAACAACTTTCTGCTCTATAGTTTTTCTTGCCTAAAAATGTAACTTCGATTGAATCGCCTCAATTTGTTTGAAATTGCAGCTAATATCAGTGGAATTTCTCACTGTGCACGAACCAGATCGCTAATTGGGGCTTACGTAATAGGCAGCTGATGATGACAGCCATGGTCGTCACATAAATAGCCGATGGGCGTCTCCTGGTCCGCTTGATTCGCACTTGGGACTTCTCCGAGCTCGTCGGAATGTGAACTGAAATCGAGGCGGCCGCCGAGCGGCTCTGGAGGCTGCTCCAAGTCGCATTCGGACGGTTCAACTCTCGGCCCCGAAAACAGAGAGCTTCGTGCGTGTGTGTTTACAAATCATTTGTCACCTTTGGCTGGCCACGGGTGAATCTGTTTATTTGAGCGATTGGAGTGGGCCTGATAAGGCGATAACCCCGGCCAGAGCTAGCACTGGAATCGAATATTAAGTAACTCAGATGTCCACGATGTGGCCGGCCAGCAGCAGGGTCTTGTCATTGCCGATGGCGTAGAAGAACGGGTGATTGATGACCAGGGGCAGGGCACGTCGGAACAGATCCCCGAAGGCTACGTGAACGAACAAAAAGAGCGGGTTGTGATTACATTGCCTCTGAGCCTCACTTGGCCAAGTTCGCTTACAGAATGGATCGCCGGCACTGCCGCCTTCCTCCTGGATCTCCAGCAGGCCGCTCTGCACCACCGCTCCCAAGGGAGGAGCCGAGCTGGACAGAAGGGAGCTGAATACCTCGCTTAGCTGGATCTCTGAGGTGAAGAGCTTAGCCAGGCCCAGCTGAAAGAGGGAGTGTGGAAGACGAGAGTTAGTTTCATAATTTGATTAGAAGCTAAAACAAGAAACTAATAATAATTCAAAAGAAATATCATTTAATTCTTACTATGAATGTGAAGTAATACTTAATTTATATCTAATTTTTAAAAGCCTTCAGAGACCTCTGAGATACAACTCACCTCCTTGAGCACAGCCGTCAGCTGAGAGTGGACCAGGATTTTGAATTTTGGCAGGGTTAGGGCCACCTTCCGCTCCTCCAGCTGCCCCCTCAGCTGCTGCAGATCGGACTGCGCCAGCTTCCTCTCCAGGTGGGCCAATCCATCGGCGCGATTCGGAAAGATGACGAGCAGCCGCAGGTCGGCGGTGGCAAAAGGCACCTCGACTAGCTGGGCATCCAGGGCCGGTACCTCAGCATACCTAAAGCGGTGTATACCGAACATGGACTCCACTAGCCTGGGCCGGCTGCCCAGCGCAAAAAAGTTGATGCTCTGCGTCTCCGCCGGATCAAAAGCCTGCGCCCAGGGAGCGCGGAAGGTCAGCGCCGAGACATGCAGAAAGGGCGTGCCGTGCTCGGAGAGGGACTCCAGCTGCGAACCACTGACCAGCTCCCCCAGGCTGTAGTTGCTGCGACTCAGGTACTCGTAGTTTATGTCCTGGGCGGCCTTGGAGGCGCTCTCCCAGGCCAGGCGATGGCATCCGACTCCGAGCAGCGAGGCCTTCGCCTCGAACTCTTCGCGGAAGCTGAAGGTGAAGCGCTGCTGGGTGTAAAAGTCGCTGAGCAACCTCAGTCGGCATCCGACAGCCGCGGACTGCTTGAGCTGGGTCAGCATGTTCTGCATGTCCTGGACCGCTTCTCCCGGGCTGCCGGCGTGCTGCAGCTCTAGGGCCTGACGGAGCTCCTCCCTTGCGGAACCCGGAGTGCTGCCCGCGTAAAGCAGGCCCAGGGCTGTCTGGACCATCAGGGGGGAAACGACGACATTGGCATCTTGCTGACCCAGTCCCAGCTTGGTGGTGAGGCGCAGACCGAATCGGTGGTTCGAGCTGGCCGAGAACCCGGCGTCGACTGGCAGCGGCGGGGCTAAGGCCAGAGCCACGAGCAGGGCGGAAAGTAGTCTCCAGGTCATGTTCTCGTTTCGGGGAATTCCGAGCTTCGACTGACGCCAGAGGGTTAGCGTACACACAGCCAAGCTACGCGTTCATTCATGGAAATTTTAAATATATTGAGACATTGAGGTCATTGATTAGGGAGCTAAAGCTCGGTATTGAAATTCGTTGGCGATAAGGGGCTTTTGGAGAGGCGGGGGGTTCCGAAATTCTCCAAGAGAGTGAGAGCACAGAGCGGGAGAATTAATCAGTTAAAGTCGCGTTCAGATTCTCTCACTCTTCCCAGAGGCATTCTTCTCAGTCAATTTTGCAACACTGGAAAATATTTTCAAGCCTCACAGCGGTAATCTTGAACAATACTATAATGATGGGGTCGAAAAGAATTCTAGGAAATTGTTATCATGAAAAGATTGATTCATTGCTAAAGAGACCTACACGAACGAGGGATTCTGAGAAACGATTTCATTAAAATATGTATTTTATTTCATATATAAGTAATGAAGACTTTTTTCTCTTTCATAAGAGAGGACTGGGTGACTTCTTTTGAAAAAATAATGTGTAATTAAAATATTATGGTCTTAAAGTTTTGGGAAAATGGTGTTCCAGGAAAATGTTGTTGATAAATAAATTTTAGAAATTAGAATTTCGAAAGTTTATTTTTGGAGGAGTTCGTTGAATCTAATAATGTTCCAGGAATAATATACTCAATCATTGATTTTATTTAACATGGTTTTCATGTTATCAAAGTTTGTTAATTTATTGCATTGCATTCTTTGTATTTTACTACAGAAAATATAGGATATGTTATAAAAAAGTATTTGGAATTTATGTCGAACATTTAGAGAGTATTTAAGGTTTCCTTTAAAATGTGAACCTATGATAACCCAGATAACAAACTTTTATCCCATGATCAGTCTCATACATTTTTTTGCTTGTGTAGGCAACCTTGAATGGCGCTATTAATTATGCCCAGCTTTCAGCGGGTATTTCAATTACTCATCTCGTTGTCTCACAGTTCCCTGACGCCCTGCTCCCGCCCCCAGTGGCTCCTTCGCGGCACTCTCCGCTTTTCCATGCTTGACACCGCATACAGATCTAGTGCGCATGAGGAAGTTTTGCTCATTTTGAAAAATGATTGAGAAATCCGCCTTTGATTTACTGCCGGAGCCGTAGCTATGGCTGTGGATGTGGCTGTGGCGGTGACTGTGGCTCCCAAACTGGTTTGCCAACTTACAGCGAGCGGGCAAAACCATCCGCTGGGAATCCAGAATCGCACTCGGCTGGGAAAAGGCACTGCTGGGCAGTATCGGAATCTGAATCTTAGACGGAATAGGAATCCGATTCTGAGGCGGAATAGGAGGTCGCATCGGTCTTATCAGCGCGGCGGCGCAAGGTTATCGAAGTGCAATTTTCCATAAATACGTGTGTTGACTTTATTGTTTTGTTTTTGTTCTTTAAAAAATGCAGCTACCGTGACGCTGCTCTCCTCCGGAGAACCTGGTGCTCACTGGCCCCTGTTGTAGTTGGGGCTAACGGTGGCCCTTTTGACGGAGTCCGGGGACATCACCGTTGGGTGCTCCACGTGACCCATGAACAGCACGGAGCTGGCGGTGCGGATGGCGAAGACGAACGGATGGTCGGCAGTGAACTCCGGGGACTTCGGGGGCAGCGACAGGGGCACGAACTTGGCATCTGTGAGGGATGGAAAAGGTCTCCTAACTGGTCCTTGAATTTCGAATTTGCATTGTGAACTTACATGAAGCTGCCGCGGCCTCGGTTCCCGCCTCGTTCACTTCGATGAAGGCCTTCTGAAGGATCTTCTCCACGCGCACCTTCTTGTTCAGCATGGTGACAATCTGGGCCTGGGGCGTGAACATCTGCTGGACGCCCAGCTGCTGCAGGGGGACCGTCATGTCCTGCTCGAACTCGACTCGGAACTTGGGAAGCCTCACGGTGGCGGTCTGGCGGCGCACACGGGATGCAATCCTGCTGAGATCGAACTCGGCTCTGCCCAGCTGGCGCTCCAGGTTCGCCAGGCCGTTGAGCTGCTTGGGCAGCAGGATCAGCATGCTGGTGCCGCTGTCCTTGTAGGCCAGCTCCAGGACGGTGGCGTCCAGCTCGGGAATGTCGGCCAGTCCGTAAATATCGTCGTTGTACATCATGGCCACGCTGGAGCTGCTGCCGTCGGAGTGATGGAATTGGTAGGGCAGCGTGTCCATGGTGGCGAACTCGTTCTCCCATCGACCCTTGAAGTAGATGGCGTTCACCAGCAGGGCCTGCGTCTGGGAGTCCAGGTCGGTGGGCGTGATTAAGTTTTGGATCTTGCCGCGAGTTGAGTCCTTCACCCAGGCATTAATTTTGTCGGACGAGTCCTTGGGCTGCTCCATGTCCAATGGTTCAATGCCGGCGCGGAAGTAGGCTTGGGCGTATGGAGGAAAGCCGGGATTGACGCTGCCTAGCAGTCTGTTGTAGTAAACCATGGTGGCCATCGTTAGCTCAACATCGCCCAGACCCTTCCTGTAATCGATCAGATCCTGGAAGTCCATGGCCGCGGCCGTCTGGTCGCCGAACTCCCCGGCATCCTTCAGCTCCACAAGGGTTTTGCCCACCGACGCTCCGTAGATCAGGCACATCAGAGCGTGCACGGAGACGGGGGAGTAGACCAGGTCGCGTCGCGCGTTCGCCGGCGCGACTTTCTGGAAGAGCCTCGAGCTGAAGCGGTCCATGTAGCTGGGGGTGGCCGAAGGGCGTGGCGGGGCCGCGGGGGCTGGCAACGGAGGCCGACTCATGTCTATCGCCTCTATCTGCTGATCGGTGACTGGCTTTTGCGTATCCAGTCCGCCCCCGTTTCTTGTACTGATCTGTACATCCTGCGGGTATGGGTACTGTGGTTGACCCTGCGGCTGGGATGCATGATTCGGGTACTGGTACCTTTTGTCGTAGGACTGGGTGGCCAGGGCTTGGGACGCCGCCAAGAGGAGAAGGACAGCTGGAAGGAAAGCGAAAAAGACGCAATGGTGAGAACTGGCGCCCAGTCGAGGCCCGCCCTGCTGACTGCCCCCCAACTTACTGGCTTTGATCGCCATCTTTGTTGTCTGCTGCTCCTTGGGGGATTACTTAACTCGGTTTAATTTATTCGTCCGAGCCGCCGATCAGCTCGTTTTCAGCTGTGCTAAAACACTGATCATTGCGAAACCGATCATGAGCAGCAGAGCAGCGCAGCGCGGGTGAGAACCCAAAGCTGGGGCTGCCGCCGAGATAACCTGTTCCAGAACTCGCCGCGCTATGCTCCGGAGAACCAGTTGATAATGAAAGCGCTTCGGGCTGAGCTTTGGCTCTCCCGGCGGAAAATCCCGCAGAAGCCGATCGCAATTACAGAAAGAAAAACATACGGCGACTGTAGTTATAGCGAGGGTGCCCCGGCTGGTTTTCCCGACCCCGGCATCGTAACCCTCGATCCGCGTGGGCCGCACCTGTACCTGTACCTGTAATTTTCATGGCTGTGACTCATAACATTGAGCGGCTGAGAGAAACCTGTTGAGGGTCCGCTTACACTCAGAGATGCTCTATCTGGGACTCGGCAGCGCCTCATAACTCCTGCTCGCATTTCCTGCCGCCCATTAGATACCTTTTCCATTTTTCCATTCCGAAAACCCGAGACCCGCGAGAACTAATTACGTATTCCCCAGATAAGACCCCACACGCTCCCCCAGCATCAGCATCGGTTTCCCTGCATTCTTAATTATGTAAACCCGAACTCCCAGCCCCGGCACGGAATGCCTTTCATATCAGCACTTGGCCTCCTCCCCAATCTGGCTTGCGGTGACCCAATTGCTGGCGGAGACGGCCGAATGTGTAAACATAATTTACTCCAATTAGAGTGCGATGCCACGCCCGTCGGCCGCCCCCTGGAACTGGGGCACTCGGGGAGTGCATCGCTGATATGAATACGCTGAGTGCGAGGTCGGGCGGGTGTGGGTGAGGGTTCGGGAACGGTGCATAGAATGCAGTCGATAAGAGGAGCGGAGCCCCCGGGCAGGGTTAATTGCAGTGCACCAGGTGGGCTCCGGTACACTGTGCAGTATATAATTTAAATTATATGCATTCTCAACATGATAAAATAACTAAATTGATTTTAAAACAACTATTTTACTGGGGAAATTTATTTCCGTAAAATAACACTATAGAAAACTTTGGTAAATAAAATATTTTTCCCGCTGTTTCTCGGAGTGTATACGCACTCCACTCAACTCGCCGCCTATGTTTGCTCTGGCTGATATGACGTCGAGTGCTTTGCCCGATCAAACAAAGACTGTAGCCGCAGAGCCCAGGCAGGGGTTTTGGCGGTATCTCCCTTACCGCTCCGATCCGGCAGTTTCCGTTGGGGGCAGCCAGCTGCATTCGGAGGCACTTTTCCGGATCGCTTCGAGAGCCACTTCCAACTGTCAACGCACTCCGAGGGGAAGTGCTTCAGTCGGTTAAGGAACAAACAAACAACACAATAAACAGCAAAGCAGCTTATAAAATAACTTTTAAGGAAGTCAGGGGTCGATAAGGCAACAATAATACATATATATGGGATCAATGCAAGCATTAGAAAAACTGGATTCAAAGCGCTTCAACTCTGAGGGAGAGTAAAACCTTTTATCAATAATTTATGGCTGATTTAAATGTAATTAATTCATTGAATTTGCATCTCAAATTAGAGTTTACAACGTGGAATCTGAACATTTTCTTGTCTGTTCTCGATTTTAATCAGTTCTGTCTCTGAACACATCAGCCCGTTGGAGTGCTTAACGGTGCCACAGTTTCGTTGCATTTAATGTTAATTTCATTATTTCGATTTAACATTTTTCCTATAGTTTAAAATATAAATTGTGGTTCTTCATTTTTAAAACTAAATTGCATCTAATGAAGTGATTTTGACTGAAGTTTGACAGAAGTTCGATTACGTTTAAAGAATTCTACAAAAATAATTGGATTCATATATGATATACGCTAGTAGTTGAATAAAACAAATAAATAAATACAAATTGTGGCTCTAATGAAGCAGAAAAGGCCTGTGTTAAAGTTTACTTAATATTTAAAAAACAATAGAAATAAATGATTTAAATACATTAGCTTAAAATATTAAATAAACACTTCTTTATTGTTTACATTTCCGCGGGATAATTGGTAATCTGCCTGAGGAATACAAGAGCCCGATCACATTTCCATCTGATCTACACGCCTCAGTAATTGCTCCTATCTCCGCCACAGTTCTGCCCAATTTGCGTCAATTAGTTGGTCAATTACCCAGACACCCCCGCACCGGGCGACCGCAGCTGGTGGCAGAAACCGCATGGAAATGGAAATATGGCAAGTTGTCACCGGAGTGCTGCCTCAATTAGCGGCAACATGTTGCTGGTGCAGCGACCGCAAGAGCTGCAACTTGCTGCTGACTTCGGTTTCGGTCAGAGGAGGACTCTCAAGGCTTTCAAGGAGGGGTCTTTGCCTCATATATGAATACACGATTTAATTATATATATTACTGTAACGTACTGTTACTCTAAGTCCCCTCTATGTCACCGCCACTGGCTTTTAATTGCTTGCAGACTTCTCCAATGGGGGTGGCATGGGTATGGGGCAGATGGAATGGCGACGGATCCGATCGGAGGTGGCAAATGAGGAGGCGAGTGCTGTCCGTTGGCGGCACTTACAACGAAATCGCATTAAATTACACGTTGGCCGTCCGATTTGCCCGATTTGCATAAAATTATGGCGAATAAATCATAGAGCCGCCGCCTGGCCATCACAATATTTGTACATGCAATTTGCATCCGAGTCCGAGTGGCGTGTATCTGGCAACATGTTGCTAACGAGCCGAGCAATAAAGCCTCTTATCCCGGCATCCGGAGCCGCATCAATTAAAGCGACATAAAGGAAACTTATAATTTTCATTCGGCTTAATCATAGTCGGCATTCTTTCCATAGCTCGCTTTCCCTTCCTTTTTCTGCGCAGCTCGTGCATTTAGCAGCGTTTATAGAAATTACCAGCCCACAAACTCCCCGTTCATTCTTTACAATTCCCGGTGCACTGAGACGAATTCTGTATTTATTTAATTTTAATTTTTATTTACACTCTTTTTTTTGCACGAAAATCATAGTAACTTCAGAGACTTGACTAGGTATGGTGTTGTATGGAGTCAATAGCTTTAAACCGGTTAGTGATCTGGCGTTATAGAGACAGAATGTGCAGATGTGTACTATGACTTAATTAATAGCTATATTATATTAGTCTAAAGGTGATATGATTAGGCCATAAAATTGCCTTAATCTGAGCATACTGTGCGTGTGTCAGAAAAGGTTAAACTGAGAAATATTCTTGGTTTCTAGTAATTACAAATAAAAAATACAAGTATAAATCTTAAATTAATATATTTTTTGACCGCTTTAGGTCTTAAATTCCTTGATAAGTTTCAGATTTCCCAGTATTAGGTTCAGTGATATTCTTGCTCTGCTATTTTATTTATTTCTTGAATTTCCAAGAAAGCCATTTTATTCATTTTGTTTTGCAGTGTACTGACAAAGAATGGACAGCATCCGCAGCTTTAAATGCGGGGGCGGTGCTGGGGTAATCGCTGTTTAAATTTGTACTTCGTGATGCAATCATTCTGAATGTCAGAGAGACCAGGCTCCGCCACGTTCGTACGTTAGGCGCCATAATGGACCAACACACACACACACATACACAGAGACTGGAGGCTGGACTGGCTAACACACACACAGAACAGAACTCTCACACCCACACTCTCCCAGGGAGTTGAGGTCAGCAGCCAGCAGTTGTTTTCGGCCATTGTTCGGAGCTCCTTTTTTGGGCTGGGCCTGCACTCTGCGTGTTCTTTATTGATCTAAATTTGCGGCTTGCAAATTTGTGGCTCCTTTTCGGCGGATTTGCTGGCCCGGCCCGGCTTATCTGGCTTAGATGGCATTCCGCGACGGCAACGGCAACGGCAACGGGAACGGCAACTCTCTCGATTCTCCAACTGCCAATTGCTGTAATTTCCCTTATAGATTTAGGCCCGGCTAATGAGCTCGGATCTTGGGCAGTGCAATCTTGGCCGGCGGCCTCGGACCGCCGTTAAAATTGTAATCAGTTAACGCTTAATTGGGAACGCCGCCACTCCCCTCCAGGGGCCTGCAATGGGACCAACACAATGGGAATCACAAGTACAGATTAGGCGGAAGAACCGCTAAGCTAACTGCCAGCCTGCGTTTTGCTTTATTCGATGTTTTTACCACTCGACTTGCCAATACATCACGGGAAGCGGGGCAACGAACGAAAGAGCGGAACCCTTTCATTACGGGGAAAAACTAAAGCGCGCTGTTCGAGAAAACGAGAAAATAATGATGAATTGCGGTATTATCGCACGGTAATGCGGCGAAAAGGAGACCCAGACCCAGAACCACATAGGAAGCGGCGGGAAACTGGAGCACTTGTGCACGAACAGGGCCAGAAAGTCGGACCCGGCTTGGCCCAGGCCCAAAACAAATATGTAATTGGCCAAGCGGTAGACACGAAGGTGCGCTGGTATCACGTACTTCTCGCAGAGCCCAGCTCAAAATGCATCGACACGATGATTTATTTGCATTGCTAAAGCCAAGAACTTTACACTGAAAATTACATTAACTATATTAATTCTGTATTCTATACCTATAGATATATTTGAGCTACCTGAAATATCTGCAGTTGGGCAAATAGAATTCTTAAAACCTAACAAAATATACAAGCTTCACTGGTGCTTTTATCTCAGTGTCCCAGGGAGTAAGAAAATCCAACACGTAGCCGTGGCCAATTTCCTGAACAACTTAATTGAATTGAGCTGAGGGCTGCGCCGTCCAACGTCTCGTATACGCAATGCCTGCTCGTCCGCCGCTGTGCCTCATTTGCATTCTGCATTCTGTGTTCTGCATTCTGCACGCACAGCCATAGATCGAGCTTAGATGAATAAAGAACTCCTACTTAATTCCCTTTGTGTACTCGCCACCGCCACACCCAGCCGCCTTCAACTTTAGCATTTCGCCGTACAGCCGGGGCCTTCGTTCCCGTTTTGCAATTAAAGTTGGACTCGCACAGTCCGCCCAAAGCCCAAAGCCGAAAGCCGAAAGCCCAAGCCTCTCTCGGGCGGATCCACCCAAGACAATTGCATTTGACATTTGGGCAGCAGCCGGGCAGCTGGCAAGAAACCAATTTAAAAGCGTCAGGGATTTGAGTTTGAGTTCGAGTTCGAGCTGGGCCGCAGCGTTTTTCGCTTTTGTTTCGGCTCGGTTTCTGCCATAATCCGGCCGAGACTCGATCGCTCTCTGGCTCCTCTGGCGGAGCCGCACCTTTGTCGGCCTGTCAAACTGGAAAACTGGCCAAGAGCACTCGCCCAACCGTTTTGACAATTTACCACCAACTCGGTCGCGGCTTTAAACGTTCGAATCAAGCTCGATGGACTGCGTTTATGCGATGTCCAAGTCATAAACATCATTTTAAGAATCAGCTCAATATTTAAGTAATCAATTTTATGATCTAAAGTGTCTCGTTTATTAAATGAAATTTAAATTGCGAAAACTTCTTACTGTAAGACTGTAAGAATACATGATTTTCATCACATAAACCTAGGACAAGTCCAAGTCGGAATCGGACTCAGATTCGGATTCGCATTCGGACGTCTGACCATTTGTATAATTGGCATCTCTAATTTTTTGCTGGGATCCCCTGCCAGTGACTTATTATGGAGTTGGTAGCCGCGGCAGTTGGTAGCTGGAAAATTCACGACCGGCGAGCCGTTCTTGCCGCGGCCAGTTGAGCGTGAGTAATCGAAAAGCCGAGCGCGTTGCATAAATATCAAAAAGCACAACAAAAAGTCGCCAAAGGAGAGGAAAATGGGAAAAACGGTGTACAGTAATGGAACTGGTTTGGGCTTTTGGGGCGGCCGCTCTCAGAATTTCACGCAGACAGGCAAGCTCGGCCACTCAGTACGTAGTACGTACCACGTACCAATGGCGATCAGCGTGAGCCAGTGTTGCCATAATGCCCGTCATAAATTCTCCAAATTACCCAACACGTCGCGTTTTCAGCTCTGGCTTTGCCCCGGCTGATTGCAAATTGTGTGACAGCGGAGATCGCTGCCCGTAAATTGAATTTATGCACTCGCCCTCTGTGCCGCCGTACTTACTGGCGGGATTAATTGCCTGACGGCCTAGAGCAGGCTGCCTGCTTTTGTCTCAGTGCATCCGTCAATCTGTGCCGACTTGACAATAGAAATGGATTCCATAACATGGCCTCCGATTGATGGCAGTCCGGGGATCTGATAGGAGCATTGAACTCGGGGCTATCTTCCCGGGGAGATCTCACATCGAGCCGGTTCCGCATTCCGCCCCTGGGGCAATCAAACGTCCAGATTTGTGCCGGATTTTCATGTTGCGCTTATGTGCCGTGCATTAGGATCATTAATATCACATAAATGAGTTTTTATAACCATTCTGTAAAATCATTAAACTCAAAGAGCAGTTTATGGCCACCGCGTGGAGAGTGGAGAGTGGCAATTGGGAAAGGGAAATAAGAGAGACTTTATTGGCCGTGGGTAAGGAGATGTTCCAGATGTTTGGCGAAACACTTTAAGAGCCCTTGCTAATCGGCTCTTGAAGGGAATAACTTGGCTTCATTACTGAGTACATATATATTTATTAGCTTTAGTCAAAGGCAGCTAAGAGAACTCAAAGCCAAGGCTCACAGCTCGGCTAATTGCAAATGTCAGAGTTTCCAACGATGCGATCCACTCCATTTGGTGGGTGCACATGTGCACTTTGCCAGAAATTTATTGGGTGTGTTTTGTGCGCTGAAAACGGTTTCTAAACTCAAGTTTATGGGCCACATTTTGTAAACTTTACTTCGCTTTGTCCACTTGGAAGGCACTCGACGTTGTCGCCGAGGTTGTTGCCGATGTTGCTGGTAGGCAGCCGCGGCTCGAGTTCCTCACTTTGAGCAGTTGTCAAGGCCCACGCGGCTGCTGAAGGCCTCTCGGCCGCTTCCTCCCTCCCCCCTCTTGAGTACCTGTGTCTCGATTATATATGTATATACAAAAAAAAAGCATATATCCGCCGAGCGTTATCCATCCGAATTCATGCGCATTACGCGCATTTGCGTAACAGATTCAAGTGCGCGATACGGAGGGTCTCGAGAGCCAGAGCGAGAGGAGCTCCGGGGAAAACAAGAAACTGTTTTTCAAAAACCTTTTCCACGCCGCTGTTGTTGTTGGGAGCATTACGCAGCAATACAAGTTTTCAAGTGCCGAGACTCAGAAACTGAAATATTTTCTGTTTCTGTTTCGTATTTGATTTGATGTTGGCGCGTAATGAGTTAGCAGAAGTTTTGGGCTGGAGTCGAGAAACCAGTTTCTACCTCAACCACTTTTTCCAATTTAAAAATTAACTGTGCTTTGATTAATACCCGATTATTCCCAGCACTGCATGTGTCTATAAACTACGGAGGTTCTCCTTTAATGTGCTAAATGGGGCCGCGCAAAGTGGTGATGGAAGGTCCAGGATGACAGCAGTAAATTGCAGGAGTTTTTGTGTAATTTATGAGCAGTTTTGCCGGCTAATTGGCCTAATTACGCTGCAGTTTGCTCTGAGGACAACATCAATTGCGACCGGGACTGGGCCTGGAGAGGCTGGCAATTCACACTTCCGCGATTGGGCCAGAGTTTGTTTTAGCTGGACAACTTGTAACGGCACACAAGAAAAAATGGTTCTATGTGTTATTTACTCATAATTAAATAAATAAGTTAAAAAGTCACGTATATAAACTATAGAAAGCAGTGTTCATAGTCAGAAAATGTATTTAAATAGGCCATCTTTAGTTCAACTCCTATTCTTCTACTTATTTATATTTATTTTGCGGTGTATCAGCCACGGCAAACAACAAAGGCAGGCGGCATCGACAGCCGACAGTTTGAGAGTCGAGAGTCAAGAGTCGCAAGTCGCAAGTTGCAAGTCGCAAGACGCCGGGCTCAAGAATCGAGTGCAGGGAATGGCACCCAAAGTCAGACGGCAGCATCTGCGAGAGCCTGGCCTGCAGTATGTCTGCTGCCAACATCGTGACTAATTACATGCGACATAAAGCGAAAGAAACGGCCCAGAGCTCGCCTAGATGGAGAGGGGCAGAGAGAGGGTACAAACTAAGCAACCAGGTCGTATACGTAATTGAAGAAAAAGTATCTGAAAATTGCCAAACAACAGCCGCAGCGGCAGCAACAGCCGCAGCAGGAGCAGTAATTGGCAGGAAAAGGCAACATCGGTGGCAGTGGCAGTGGCAGTTGCACTATCTGCTGCAGCACAGCAACTTGACAATTCAATAAAACTCTGGGCTCCATCTGCCCCTAAAGTGCAGTTGCAGTTGCAGAAAAGCCTAATAATCAGCTTTGTAATTTGAGCAATGCCAAAACTGAAGCCAGCTAATTGAAAAGCGCCTTTCATTCCCGAAAACTGCTCGTTAAATCAGCATCTGCCACGGCGTTGAGGAGAACAATTTATTTACAAGTATTTTTAGATCTGGCCACAAAAAACTGCAACTGCAACTGTAGTTTGGATTCTGGTTTCTGGTTTCTGGACGCTGCTCTCTGCTTCTCATCTCGGACGCCCACTGGCATGCCATCGCCATCTGCTGAGGTTGCATTTTCAGTTGCCACACGAAAATAGCGCAAAGTAGTGCATCAATAAACAATAACAATGCTCCTTAGCTGCCGATGTTGCTGCTGTTGCAGTTGCTGATGCTGATGCTGGTGGTGCTGCAAGCAAACAGGAAAAGCCGAGGCAGAAGTAGATCTGCACAGAGAAAAATAGCATTACACGTGTCTAGGAAAAGATACTCACCTTAACAGATACAAGCAAGTTCGATTAATTTATCTCCAATAAATGTGAAAATAACTGAAACATACCATTCCCTATATATATTCCTTATCCTGAAAATTATACTGAGTACCTAAGAACAGATATACCTAACCAGAACCCACAGCCCCGCTCATTTCTCTCCGTGTACCTGCTGGCCACATGTGCGGATGTTGCAATTGCAGCCGCTGGCTAGCAGCAGGCTGTCAATAAAAAACAGAAAACAGAGATAGGCCAGCAAAAAAAAGAAGGAAAAGAAAAAAAATAAAAAATAAAAAAGAAAAAGGGGTAAATGGCAGGCTGAGAGCAAAGTGTTGCGGTGGAAAATAAAACATGTGCAAGCTGCAGTGGCCCGCGGTTAAGTGAAAGAAATCGCTGCCAATAGCGGAAATATTAGCGTTTACAGATCAGTAAAGGGGATCTGGCAGGGGGCCGTGGGGGTGGACAGCTCAAAGGCAAACCTCTTACCCCCGAAAACTACAATGTGTTTATTATGGCCTCAGAATATAGATCTCAAAAGGGGGCGGAGGCAAGTGCGGGCGTTGAGATCATGTGGAATATGAAAAGTATTTCCATGTAGATCGATGTCGATTCAGTTTATAATTTATTTGCTGAACTTGATTTTCTAGTTTTGTGCTCTCGAATCTATAACAAGATCAACTAGATTGCATACGGATCGAAATCAATACAATATGTGGAGTATATTTGTGATGTAAAACCAAAAACATGAAGTACTGACATGGGTATATATTTTGTAGGCCATTAATATCTTGTCTTTAATGGATATTGGTAAAGTAATACATTTGTTCAACTAAATCTATATTTATTACACTATTTAAATGGTTACAATATTATGGTAATTATTCAATTGTACTTATTGTTTTCCCTCTGGAGAAAGGAAAGTAGGGAATCAAATTGGTCGAATCTGTAGCAGAAACTTTAAAGGCAAACTTTCCATGCCTCGGCCAAAAGCAGAGGAATGTCTCCTCCCCGCCTGTCTGTTTCGATCATCCCTATGTCCTACATTCCCAGCCAAACTCCAGCAAACTCTATCAACTGCCTCGAGGCAATCCGGAATGCCAGAGCCTGAAGTGAGCTCCATTACATGCCACCCCATTTAGACCAAATCAATGCCATCCTGGCCCTAATCCAATTGTCGCTGAAAGGGCCGGGGCCCTGGCCCGAGGCGAGATTTTTGGCAACTCGACTGGCAACATCAAATGCCTCGACATGCCGGCTAAGGACGAAGTCAAACCGATTGTGTTAAATCAAATGAAGCATAATTTTTACTCAATTTATGGGTATGCATGCAGTTCCTCCCAGTTAACCCGGCGTTCCCAGTGGATCGCTTAGCCTGTCATTCCGCCTCAACCTCATCTCATCCTCATGGGGTTGATGGTGGTTGATGGTGCCTGCTGACTTTGATGGGGACAGGACAGGACCTTGGGTACATCATATTTCTATTAATGACTTGCATATTTATGAGCCCCGTTCCGAAAGCCAGCGCTTAGCCGGAACCAGACCCATTCCGAATGCCCGTGGGCCCTGCTCCGAAGTCGAAATGAGTGCAAATAGGCTGATTTTAATAATAAACAAACACGAGCACAAACACAAATAGGCATCAAATGTGTTCCGAGTCTATTTGAGTTTTGGTCTTGGCCGCCAGCGATGGCGGGATCTCGTGTATATACTCGTACTTTTATGGTACACCGCCCCGGGAAGAAGAGAACATTTAACTGGAATTCGTACACAGGGCTTGCCATTTCGAAATGCCTTTCGCCTCCGTTCGCGGTGCTCCAGCTACTCGTGCTTTGATGTGGTTCCCTGGCCATGGATTTCGTCAACATGTGGCTCCGTCCAACGAGGCGTGCAGAGTCTTTAAATAAACAACAAAAGGCATGGGCAGCCTAGGAAGTTGCCAGCGAAATATGCTCCACATTTGCATACATGCTCATCAGCGGATTCGCCGTTTGTGGCCACGGGTGTAACGACCCAGAGATCGGCTCACGCTGCCACATTTGGGTGACCAAAAAGTGGAGTAGTTACGGCCAAGTGCCGAGCTCTCTCCAGCTTTATGACCACCTCTGTGTGGGCCCATCAGCTCGGCGAGTTCCCACAGCCGGCGACAAGGCCTAATGCGAGGAAGACAAAACAAGGCCATATCAAAGTCACAGCGACAACTAATAGCGCTCCCGTAATGAAGTGTTAAGAAATATCAGTCGGGGTCCGCTAATGAAAAACTCCGGGCGGCGGGGATCGCAAGGCAACTGCGAGTACAAGTAGAAATTGTAATTGAGCGGGTTCCGCAGGCCTTTTTGATATCTTTTTTGATAATGATGGGAAACACCAACTAGTTGGTGGTTGTCACTTGCTGAAACTGAAGGAAGGCAAGGTAAAAGTAAAATAGTTAAACAACTACATAAATGTTAATGGGGAAGTGTTCTTTCTTAGTTTGAATATAAGTCTCCCCAGCAAATAACCTCTTATTAAGCCATTAACTGGATGAAGCTGCAGATTGAGATGTGTTACAAGTGCCTAGAAAGATGGCTTCAGTGTTACCATTTTTGTAATTAACTAATCTTAAGTTTGCTTATAGCTTCATCTATATTAATCTGATCTTTTACTGTAAGGAAGATAATATTTAAAATAAACACAATGCACCGGAAGGCTGATTCGATTCAAGAACAACGAAACATCTTTAGTAAACTCACCTACTGAATTTGGATTTTACCAAATATTGTTTAAAAATCAATGAAAAGTCTTTCTTATTCCTGTTACACATATCTCAACTATTTCAATTCAAGCTTGCCTATAAAATTATAAGCTAAAAATGAGTATTAAAGCTTGGCTTTCTCTATTCAACTTATTTATAAGAAAAGAATATCAATAGTTGGGAGTATAGAATGCTGCTATCGAAATAAATGTTCATCTATGCTGTTCTCACTTAAGAATTTATTTTATTTACTATTTTTTATTTAATTCCATCTCCCTGCATCTCAGATCGATTTCTTGTCTACCGATCCCATCCGAATTTTTGTCTAAGCCACCCCCAAAAGGGCTTCGCCGTAGACCCGGCAAATGGAATTAGGAAATCTCTTTCGCCAAATCCAACAAATCATGTTAAAGCTGAACCATCGAGCGGTGTGTCTACTGGGTCTAGTGGGTCTAGTGGGTCTAGCTCGGCCGAATGCCGGCGGGCAGAGTGTTTACACCGCTCTTGGTTTTGCTGTTTTGAAAACTGTGCGGTGGGTCTGCAGTGGCGCAACGGGAAGGGAAGGGGCCGGTTCGGCGTGGGCGTATTGCGACATTATCGAGGGTGGAAAGACCCGTGCAAGAACAGCCAGACGGCAAGGGCATAAAGTTTATGTAATTATTTTTATGCCGACTCTCATAACTGAAGTGGAGCGGAGTGTGGGTGTGCACTGAGGGAAATCGTTAATAAATGCGATGCTAAAAGGTCTCCTTAAGTAAGAAAGAAATATTCAGCTATTAAAATAAAAAATAATAAAGTTTGATCTTTATATTGAATTGTTTCCTGTAATAATAAATTAGTAAAATTGTACCCCCTTAAGTATTAAATATAATCTTGTTTTATTTCAAATCTAAATTATTTTCAACGGATTTTAAAGATCTTTTCCAACTTGAATTCGCTTTTTAAAGTGCACAAGAGTGTTTGATTGCTCGTGTGCCAGTGTGTGTGTCTCCTGGGGCTGTGTCAGCCCTTTTCCTTGGGCCTAGGCCATTCGAGTTGCTAACTATGTGAGTTATGCAATGAATAAAATTAAATTACACAAATGTCATTGGCTGTGATGTTGCTCTGGCTGCTCTGGTGGCTGCTGCTCCCAGCAACATGTTGCTAATGACAGCCAGATCTCTCATCTCGCCCGGTATCCGGCAGATGCATTTTAATTAAAACCCCGAAGAAGGGCTCGCTTTAATCCGGAGTATCCAAAACGGAAATTGCGTGCGGCTGTTGAAGTGTCGGTTGTTATTGCTCCACCACCACCACCAACGACAGCGTACCACCCACTGGATATGCATGTTTGTTGTCCTGTCTGCAGGGTTGATTTGGCAAACGACGCAATTTGTTGTTGTTTGCGCTGGCAGCCTGGTGGCATGGTGGCATGGTCGGTCAGTGGGTGCTGAGTGTTGGGTACCGCGGAGTATGAGGTATTTGCACATTAAATACCGTGGCGTAACCCGGCAGAGCTTTCACTTTTCCTGTGTTTGCACACAGAGAAAAGCGCAGAAAGCCTTGCGAGATGCTTTGAGATCAAGCAGAAAGACAGTATTTTCTAATGAGAGTAAATAGAAACAGAGCTTCATAAACTATGAAAACTACATGATTAAAAAAGATGCTCGTATTTCTTTGTATATTTGTTTAAATATGCTTGAGTGTTTAATTATTTCTATAAATAAAAGGGTTGGTTTAATTAACATAAATCGAAGCTCGACTATAACCAAAATTACCTACATATTCTTTGTCAGAAAGAAAAGTACAGCGGCTTCAATTCAGCCACAAAAGTGCCTTCATCTTGATCAGATCATTAATTAGCTGAACAATTATATAAGCGAAAATCCTTGTCAATGAATCATCATGAAAGTTAGGATTAAAGTTGAGATGTAATAAACAGCTAATTCCGTGTACTCCTATCAGAAAAGCGCCTAAACCCAGTACCATTTGGTTCAGTGTGCCTTTATGCATTCTATTCCCTGGGGCCTCGTAAGTGTTGCCAAGTTGATTGTTTTGGCCTGCAGTCGGTGAGGTGAATGTTGGGGAACGGGTCTAAGGCCAGTACAGTTGCCTCCGGCTGACTCTTTGTTCCGCTGGATGGTTAATTGGCAGCGAAAGCTCTTCTTGGAGAAGTCCATCCTGTCCCGCCGGTGCATAGGCAGCATATGAAATCATAAAATTTAACGATCGCCGGAGTGTCTGGTCGGCGCTGGCTTGGCCAGGGGGTGGTTTCTGCCTCTTTGGGTGACCGGGCGCAACCACCCAACTACCACCCAATGGCGCTCAGCTGCTCGGCACGTGTTCAAATTACCGTGAAGACGCTTAGGGGTGAATTCTCCGGAGAGACAACAGCCGGCAGCCAAACGACATTCAAATTGAGTGAGTGAATTAAAAAACCTGGCAATCACGAGAGTTCGGAGAGAGGAGTCTCTGCCACACAGCGAGAGAGAAACTCTATTCCTCTCGGCGAATTTTACTATATTTGTAGCGAAATCCGAGCATACGTTCGAGCGCTCGCTTCCTTCCTTCCGTCCTTTGTTCGCTTTTCCGGCGTTTTTGGGGTTTGTTCGCCGCGCTTCGGACTTCCCTTGCTGTTCTGCTGTGTGTGTGTGAGCGGTAAAAGGTTTGTATCCCAGTGTGTGTGTGCGAGAGGTCACGGGGATCGTGCCTGCCAGACTTTAATGTTTATAGGATTCCACTGAGCACAGTGGGACGGGAGGGATTTGGCTTGAGTGCTGGCAACGACTCTAGAAATTCAAATCTAAATGTTAATATAACAAAAGAAATTAGTTCGAATTTTTATTAAATGTCAATCAATGTATTTCTTTAAAAAACTATATATAATTTACATCAGTTTGCTAGAGTAGATTTAACTTACTTGTAGAATATAATGAACCGTCTACAAATATTGGTTCTTCTAAACAGATTTTAATAAAATTATGCTGAACTATAAAAAAACCGAACTTAGGGTATCCCTCTCGCAGATTTCACACCTGTCTTCCTTGAAGTGAGTTGTCCTGAGCAGATTTAGGTATCTCTGGATAATTCGAAAATTAATAGGTATAGATAGGCAGAATGATCTATATCACAAAAAAAACAAATGTTCTTAGTTTGGTTCGAGTTCCTTTTCGGTTTTTTCCTTCCAAATCTTCGACATTTCATGCCACTGTTCCAAGCCCTCGAAAGGTGAGTCCACTCACCCACTCCCCGGCACACAACCCCCCCTTCGGGCCGCTCTTTGGCTACATAATTTCAACAATATGCGTGCATCGAACACAGCGCCACCACAATCTACGAAAACGAAATCAGACATAAAAACATTACATTCAAACCCTTATTTTACACACTCGCTAAAAAGAGGAAGGAACGGAGGCAGGGGCAGGAGCAGGAGAAGGAGCAGGAGCGAAGGCAAACCAAAACTGAAACTGAAACTGAAGCCAAGTCGCAGGACTCAAGGACGCGAGGCGCTAACGGGGCGAGTTCTCTTGCAGCGACAAGGGATGCAAAGGCGAGCGCCAGATATTAACCCTCCGCTGCACGAGTGTGTGTGCGTCCGGGGGTTAGTATTGGTGGTCCTTTGTGCTACGTGCGATGTGTGTGTGTGTGTGTGCAGGAGAGTGTTGTGTTTTCGCCGTGCTTGTCAATCCCGCCGTGCCAAAACAAACGCAACGCGAGGCAAGAACCATCCGTGAGTGCAACGCGAGCGGAGGCCACGCGCTCCGTCCGGCGATTCCGCGAATTCCCAGTTTCCAGCGATAACGCCGCGATAATGCGAATTAAAACTATAAATACAGTCAATTCCAAGACGTCGGGTGATGAAATTCCCAAGAAATTCCCGAGAAGTTGACCGCAGCGAACCGAAATCTCAGTGGAAACTCTTGCTCAGTGCCGGCCGCCTTTGTTATTGTTTGCGGCTTCTTCGGGGAAATAGTTCTTTGTAGTTCTTTGTTGCTAGTGTATCTGTGTCGCGGTGTGTGCGTGCCCGTGTATCTGTGAGTCAGCGCAAATGGCACTGCGCATCTTTGTTTGCCCCCAAAATCCGAGACGACTCTCCTAGCGGAGTTGTGGCAGTGAAAGCGGCGCCAAAATCCAAATCCAAAAGCCAGAAACAATGAGCGGCTCGTTCGATAACCTGCACGCCGATAGCGTCAGTCGGGCGATAGTCGATGGACCGCCCAACGATGGTGACTCGGACGAGGAGGTCATCGAGGGCATGGCGCTGCTGGAGGGCAACTACCAGGTGCTGCGCCAATGGGTGCCGCCGGCCCCCAACTATTGGGATGCGCCGCCCAAGGCCGTCATCAAGTCCGCCGAAGTCAGGTAAACATCGAGGCAACTTGCAGCAGCCACACTGCCCTGCCACACTGCAACATGCTCGTGCAATTAAGAGTGCCATTGCTGCCGCCACATTTGGCGATTGCCTTCAATAAGTTTTAATTAAGTGCTTCGGGTTTGATTTGACAGCGCATTCCATTTTGCTGCTCACAAATTGCACGGCAATTAACTTGAATCAACTTGAATCCAAGTCAGGGAACGAGAGCGGAGTGGAGTGGAGCGGCGCCCGAAGCCGGGGCATACACTGCGAGAACAGGTCGCAGTAATATTGGTATATGTATTAGAGATTGTGCAAGATAAAACTTAAATTGGCCATAACTAATACACTAAAATGCACTAGATTCTTCTATGGTATTCATATAATAGTCATGACATATCTTAAACCTTAGGTGCCCCAAGCCAAGGCCTAGCGGGCCCACATATTTCTCTGGCCGCCCTCTTCCGGCTCAGGAATATAAGCACTGCACAAATCTTGTCTTTTTATATCCTAGCGATTTTTGTCAGATCCCATTAAGTTTAAATAATGTTGATCAGTATGTCCGTTTGTGCTACCTTCCGGCTAATGTCCTTCTTACTGTCCGTCTGTCTGTCCATCAGTTTTTACGGCAACTGGTCTCTAATCATTATAGTTATCTGAATAAAACTTTGTAGATAGTCTTCTATCTCTTGTAGGTATTATATGTATATTTAAGTCTGATTGTGCCCACTAAATCGTATGGCTCTCTCTCGAAAATAATACAGCTTTACACTACCAATTTCGAGCTTGGGCAATTTTAATTTTCTGAGTAAAGGAAATATCCCACAAGGTTCCATATAGTTCAGCAAACCAAATATGGATGCTGCCAAATATTCGTCTACATTGAATGATGACAGATATGTGACATTTGTTTCAACTCTGATAACAGTTGCAGATAGTTATTGTTATAACTCCAAGGGTATATAAACTTCGGCTTTATGAAGTAATCATTATATATTTTAGCCCATATACTTAACCAATAATATCAAAATGGGTGTAAGGTATTCTCCGATATCTAGGTACCAAGTCTTGTTTTACATTTCTCATAACGTGGCTATAGCATATAGTCCAATACCACACTCACTCTAACAAGTTCTTTACTACCTTTCCCGTTTGCTAAAAAAAAGTGTATAAGTAACTTTCATAAATTTGTAATTATATAAATTATTTTCCGCTGAAACTAGATCCCCGTTTTTTTTTTGCCGTGTGGCTTTCGGGCTCGATCCGATGGCAGCAGCGATCCCAGCAGCCGCTCTAACGGTCCAAGGCATCGGCACTTGCCGCGCCGCCGCCGTTCAATAAAAGTGCAGTTATTTGTAACGCACTTTTATGGCCACACATGCGACTCGGGCCGCGGACCCGCACTCGAACTGGCCGGGCGGGTCCCGGGTCCGGCCGATGGAAATCTCAATGGATTCGGCCTCGGCGCCTGACCAATAATTTTCGCGTCTTAACAGCTTGCAATTCATTCAATAAAAATTTGATTATTATGGGCGTCATCAAGTGCGCCGAACGGCATTTGCATGTCGAGCGGCAACTAACCGAAAGCCAATAAATATGGTTTTAGTGTGTGCAGTACCCTTGTTGTGCACACTCGACAGATGGTGTATGGGCTTGATGTTTGCTTGTCGGGGACGTCATCAATTTGTGGGAACTTGGGTTGCCAATATCGTTGGCTTTGACATTGTGTTTTTTATTATGTTTTGATTTGATCTTGTATGGGGAGGGATTCGTATTCATTTTAATATTTTAAAAGTAATACTAAACGAGGTATATCTTCTGGGTAACTTGTAGTCGTATCGCTTCAGTCATAGCCAAGCTAAAAGAATATTTAACGAGTTAGAGCTGCATATATAATAATCTAAGATCGCTGGACAAACTTAAAGTTAAGTTTCGAGTTTTTGAGAACTGAAATTTATAGGAGTTTTTGAAAGCATTTTTATCTGTACAGTATTGTTTATGTTTTTAGCAGCAGTTATAACAATTATCTTTTTAAGATACGTTTCAAATAGTATGAATACTTCAAAATTTATTTTCGACGAAGCTGAAATATTTTTCGATGTATGTTTTTAGTACACATTACAGTCTACTCCAATGTTAAAAATGGCTATTACAATATTTCTCTTTTGTTTTTTTTACGCATAATAAAAAATAATGTACAAATGTTGAGATCAATCAGATTTATTGAAAATTATCATCCGCTCTCTATAAAAACCTGCTCAAACTAAAGGAAACCGTATTAAATCATAAACTCAAGCATTAATTATTGTACAACTTTTAGGAGTAAAAACTTAATTTTAACATTTACGTAGTTTCTAAAGCATGAGTGTACTGAGAGGGAGAAGAAAACCGATTTTTTTTTGGATTTATTACTTGACATTAGTTATGACGATAAATTAAACATGATGCAATTATTATAGTTATATTTTATTATTTAATTGTACCAGGGAATTAAATATCTCTTGATTTCAGTATTTCCTACTGAAGTTAGGAAATATTACTAAATGGTTTCAAATCGCTGGAATTGAGTTTCAGCAGGGGATAATTCCCCCTGTAAAGTGTCCGACATTATACATGTATCATGTCTTTACATGGATGCAACAAGCCCTGCTCACACCACCGACTTCATCCATCAGCATTTTTGCATTGATAGTGCACAAACAGACCGTACGGGTTTATTTGTCCCACTATCCGTCCGTCCGCCAGTCCATCCGTCCGTCCGTCTATCTGACTTCACTCAACGAGCGCCAGCAGTCTGGAGTCGCTGCTGGTGCTGCTGTTGTCTCACTGTCAACACCAAGTGGTATGCAACATGCGGCTGGAACACGAGGGGGATCGGGATGGGGGTCGGGACTGGGATTGGGAATGGGATGCAGGTTCTCCGTGGCAGCCGTTGACAACTGCAGCATGAGTCTGCTGTATGGAGTCGCAGTCGCCTGTTGCCGGCTGGTAAATAATAAATGCGTTGCTTGAGTGCATGCGAAATGGGAAATCAAAATGCAAACGCTGCCGTATTTTTTGCTGGCTGCACTTGATGCGGTGGCAACAATGTCTCCCGGGCTGGCTTCGTTTTGTTTTCCTCCGCCGGACCGTTAAGAGCAGCCACAGAGGCAGCCAGAGTCTCGTCTTCCACTGGTGTGGTGTATCTTTTGCACGTTCTCAATATGCATTTCTGAATTACAATATGTTGATTGCATTTCGCCGTCACGTAGAGGGAGCACATGCACTCCAGGGCTTCCAGCCGCCGTAATAATGATGAGTATTGAAACAGCCAACAATGCAGTGCATTTCCGCACATCCCACTCCCAGTCCCAGTCCCAGTCCCAGTCGGCAGCCCAACTATCGGTCCCTACTCGGTTCCCTTCCTGCGGTTAGTTAACCTTTGTTCTTGGCCAGGACCCGTTCCGTCCCGCAGCGGCTTGGGCCAAATTACTTTATTCCTCGGCTCGGTCGGTCGGTTGGCAGGGTAATTGATATGGCTTTGTTTCGCCCTTTTGTTGGGTGAAAAGTTTCTGGGTTGTTTCTGGGATGCGAACCCCGTCCTACTCGTACATACTTCCTCCCCTGAAGCCCTTGGGTGCCCCAGCTCCTGGCCACATGAAAGCAACTCCTCGATCCGACCTCCTGCCAAACCGCAGATGACATAATTAATGAGCCTTTGAACCGTCCATAAATAAGGAATAGTTCGCAGTCGCTTTCTTGTTAATTTTGCACATGACTCGTGTATAAATCAATTTAATATTTTCCCTCTCCTCTCCGTTTCAGGTAAGTTGACAAACGACAGCCCCGGCGACTCCTTTCTCTTTGGCGACGCGGTGCCAGTCACAATGGCAACATCGACATCAACAACGGCAACTTTTTGTGTGAATTGTGTGAAGGCGGCACGTCAATGTCATTGAGTCTTGGCCGGGCTAGGAGCAGTGGCAAGGGAGCCCCCAAATTACGATGACTTGTCACACGACCAGTTTTCCTGGCTGTTTGGTGGGTATTGTTGGCAAATTAGCACAGCAGCTAGTCCCATAAATTGCAATTTACCTGGCCTTGGCTAGCCGCTGAATATTCTCTCGAGCCAAGTTTGCAAGGCAAACTCACTCCAAATTAGGGTCAATTACAAATAAGTATTATATTATCGGGGGAAAAGTCCGGACTAAGGCTGCCATGCAGTCATACACGTCGGCCTAACACCTTGTATCACAGAAATACTAAGCCCGTGCGCTCCGCAAATGATCAGATCATTGAAGATGACCACGCGTGCCTCGTTGCACACGGTACAGCTGGCTGCGAAGCCGATAGTGGTATCCACCATTAATGGGAACTTCCTGGAAGACAGTGGAGAGGGCGCCGCGGGGGCGGCAAATGAGACCGTGGACGACATCCTGGCTAAGGTGCTGCGTCAGGACACCTTTCCGGTCAAATCCATGAGCTCCCTGGCACTGATCGTCGATGATGCGTGCCCTCAAGGAGTGCCTGACGAGGACCTTGTCATGGACCCGCGCCTGCGGGCCTGGAACCGCGTCCTGGAGCAGCGCCGCAGACTGCAGCAGCGAATCGAGCGGGAGACCGGCAAGCGGCCCGAGGACGTACTGTTCAACCGCCCCACGACCATCGACGAGGCCAGCAAACGGATGATCCTGCGCGTCCTCGACACCGCTGACCGATCGCGTCCGCTGGCGCTGGTTCACGGGGACTCCGTGCTGGACTCTCTGAAGCCGCGCTGCGATCCCGGGCTCTGCCGCGAGATTCCAGAAGTGTATGCCGCCAGGCCGCTGGTCCAGACGGTGGAACTCGTCGGCCTGCCGCAGGTCATCCAGGAGGAGCTGACTGCCACCGCCACCGCCACCGACACCCTAAGCAAGTTTCAGCGCTCCGAGTTCCTGGGCAACCGCATCCAGTCCAAGCAGAAGTCCATCCGAGACGTGCTCGAGTTCGCGCCCGACTTGGAGGAGCTGCAGGTGGTCCCCACCGTTGTGGTTGCTCACAATCAGACTAGACCTATCGAGAAGATCGGCGTGGACGACATGCTGGCCATCTCCGACGATTCTACACTGGAAGATGAGGAGGACTCGGACTTGGAGGCTGATCTGCTGCTCCGTGGCCTCGAGGGGGAGGAAGAGGACGGTCCAGGCGAGGTCGAGGTGATCAGGGATGCTGGCAAAGTTGGAAAAGCCGAGGCCACCGAATTGGACGAGCTACAGAATGTCGATGGAGTGATGATTAACGGGTGCCTCTACGACTACCTCGATATGAAAGGGCCACACAGGAAGGGCATTCACCTGGTGCTCAAGTGTGATCCTTACCAGCGTGTGGTCAAGACACTGGTGGACATTCAGGTAAAAAAAGCCAAAGCTGCTATAGGGGTCTTTGGCGAGACTTCGTCTCGAAACTCATGCGACGTTCTTCCTGAAAACCGACAGAACCTTAGCCAAAAACTTTTGCACGTCTACTGGACAAGCAGGAACCGCTTCCGGACCGACCACCAGCCCATGGAAGGCGAGCTGGTATTCGACCGCTGCGAGTTCATCTTGGAACCTCAAGGGCGCCGGCAGATCCGGGCTCTCTTTCATCCCCAGCAAGTGGGGCTGACCACGCAGCGCTGGAACCTGTGCCTCGTCAAGTCGCCCGTCTGCGGCACCCGACGCCTCATGGTGATCCTCCAGGGCCACTGCACCATGCCTGATGTCTACCTGCGGCGACTGGAAATCCATCGACAGGTGCCGGGCGAAAAGCAGCAGCGCCTGCAGGCCCACAGCCTCCTCAACATGCAGGCCAGCCTGGCGCCCATCATCGAGAACCCACCGCTGCTGTGTCCCTACCAGAGGGTCCTCGACGAGCGCGAACTGTTCAACGCCCAGAACCCCTCCTACTTCTGCCAGCGGTACGCCGACCTAGAGGCTCTCAAGGATCTCTACGCGCTGGCCAAGAAACCGCGCGACCGGCCCTGGGACCTGACCATCGAGGGTCTGCGCCGCTGCATCGGCCGCCAGGAGGCCCGCTTCCTGCGGGAGAAGCTGCACATCGAGCTGATGGAGCTGCTCCAGCCGATGACCTGCTCCAACAGGTGTGAGGGCCTCACCCGGATGGAGCATAGCCCGGAGCGGGACCGGGCCTGCTTCATCTACGTGCGCGGCACCATCAGCACTGCCGTCGACAAGTGGGAGAGTATGGCCCTGTGCCTGGACGAGCAGTTCTGCAAACTGGAGCTGCTGCGCCAACGAGGTCAGGAGCAGGAAAAAGAGGAGCGAAAGCCGCCAATGACCAGCCTGCAGCAACAGGAGCTCTTGAATCAGACCGTGGAAAATGTCGCGAAGAAGGTGAAGGGCAGCAAGTACTTGAAGGACGCCCTTTACATGCAGACCTATAGCCTGCTCTGCGACACCGCCGAGGACATCGTGTCTGTGATCGAGAGCACAGGTCACCTCTGATCCGAAGGCCGGCCGTGGGCAGCAGTTTTGAATGTTTTTTCAGATTTTTTCAATTATTAATACCGGGCGAAGCTCGGAGCTCTCATGTTCCTATATATATTTCCTTACTTTAAGCTGCAATTAAAGATTAACAAACCCATCAGGTCAGAAAACTCTCAATGGATACTCCAATTTGTAGAGCAGAGTCCTGGTCTGTGTGGGATTTAGGAGGAATCTCCAACAATGGTACGGGTGAAGCAGAGCTCACAAGAAGTCGGGATTGTTCGGAGAGGGGTGGCTTTTGCTAGGAATCTGGGATATTCCAAGCTTAGTTGGCTTGGCAGCGAATGAATCACCTTTTCGGATCCGAACTATATCCGGAGACAGAGCAACACCTCTGTGATTGTCTTATGTATATTTTGTGTATCACTTTTAAAGTCAACATACCTCAAAACCAAACAACATTAACTCTAACAGAATGATCCACCAGACGG
Organism: Drosophila seguyi; assembly: GCA_008042675.1. Classification (NCBI taxonomy): domain Eukaryota; kingdom Metazoa; phylum Arthropoda; class Insecta; order Diptera; family Drosophilidae; genus Drosophila; species Drosophila seguyi. The sequence continues at coordinate 15,006 of VNJU01003468.1, read as the reverse complement.
GGCATGATGTGGACGAGGACGACGAGGACGTGGACGGTGGATGCTCCACAAAGCTGTCCCTGAGGGGCGAAAAAGATAAGGAATCGGATGGGCATTTCTCCACGGAGAGCAAGAAGTCTGTGCTGGTGTCCCAGCAGACCACCTCTGCAAAGGCCAAGTACACGGTACGCGTGGTGGAGGACATTCTCAAGGATATCTTCATGGACCGGCGCGGCGAATTTCCCGATACCTCATCTACCTGCCATATTGGCGAGATGCCCTGGCCGCGGCAGCCGGAAGGGGAGGCGCATGTCGACAAGCGGCTGCGTTACTGGAAGGAGGTGCTAAATCAGCGCAGGAAGATGCAGGAGCGCGTGCAGCGGGAGACGGGCAAGCTGGCCAGCGAGGTGCTCTTCAACCGCCGCTCCACGCTGGACAACCGCGACGAGCAGACGGTGAAGCGGGTGCTGGACTATGCCGGCCGCATGGAGCACGTGCTGTTGCAGGAGGCGTCGGTGGCCCCGGTGAAGCTGCCTGACCGCCAGGATTCGTGCACTTGCCAGTTCGTTTACGGCCCGGAGGTCACGGCTCCTCACGCCGAGCAGGTGGGCTACAAGGAGCTGGAGATCATCGGCCTGCCGGAGGTGACCCAGCTTGAGCTGCTGGGCAAGGAGGCTCTGGAGCAGAAGCCCCCCACTGGCTGGCTGCAGTCCGAGTTTCTGGACGAGCGGCTCGAGCAGGGCTTCGCTGCCATCCAGAAGGTGGTGGAGTTCCCGCCGGACCTAGCCGCCCTGCAGGTGACGGGCACGGGTGTGAGCAAGCGGAAGCCGACAATCGCTCCCACGGTCCTGCTGCAGTCGGACTCGCTGCGCACGGTGACCAACAGCGACAGTCCGTTCTGCTCCGAGGAGTTCGTCTCCGAGTCCGTGGGCGGCACTGAGGATCAGTCGACGGAGGGCGAGCCACCGGAGCCCGTTCCGGAGCTGGGTCTGCGCGTGAACGGGGTGAACTATGTGCCGGGGGAGGCCGTTGGCGGGGTCAGCGGATGCTACGAGATCGTGACCCGCTTCTCCTGCGATCCCTTCCGGCGCCGCTTGAAGCGGGTGCTGGAGCTCACAAACATCGGCCTGCAGACGCTCTCCTTCAGCTGGAAGCAGAGCACGTACTTCTACAACCGGGCCTCCCTGCTGCTGGCCCGGGACAACGAGTTCTACTTCGATCTGGATAGCTTCCGGCTGTTGCACGGCGAGAGCCGGTGCGTGGTGGTGCTCTTCCAGCCGCGGAAGGTGACAATGGCCATGGAGCTTTGGCTGCTGCAGGTGGAGCCGCGCATCTTCTGCGGAGAATCGTTGCTGGTGCGCCTCCACGGACGCTGCACTCCTCCGGCGGACTACATGGCCAAGCTGCTGGAGTGCCAGTGCGCCTGCATCTGCAAGTCGGACGCGGTGGCCATGGACAATCTGACCTCTCACCTCGGCGCCCTCGCTCCCCTGGTGGTGCCGCCGCCTACCTGCTGTCCGTACCCTCGTGTCCTGGACGAAAGGGAGACCTTCAACGCCCTGAACCCGGGCTACAACTGCGCCCGCTTCGACGACCTCGAGGTGCTGCGGTCCCTGCACAAGCGGCTCAAGAAGGCGCGCGAGTGCCCTTGGGACCTGCGCCTCTCCACCATCAGGCGTTACATCCTGCGCGTGGAGGCCCTGCACGAGCGGGAGCAGCTCTTCGCCGAGTTCACTGACCTGCTGGCCCCGCTGATGCTGGCAGGCGACTCCTCCCTCGACACCTCAGCGGAGCGCGAGGGCCAGAAGCAGCGCTCTCGGTTCATCTACGTGCGGGGCGTGATCTGCAACGGGATTGCCCAGTGGGAGGAGCTCATGTTCAATGTGGAGGACTCGTTCTTCAAGCCGGAGCTGCAGCGCTTCTACCAGAGCCTGCTGGCGGTGTCCGATCAGGATGATGAGGAGGACGACGAAGAGGCAAATTACCGCGAGCCCCGTCAGCCCCATCCCATTGTACCCATCGACGAGGCGAAACTAATGGAGATCATGGCTGAAGAGGAGCTGGACGAGGACAAGATTCGGGTGGCGGTCATGCGGAAACTGTATCGCTCCAAGTACTTCCGGGACTCCCTCTACATCCAGACCTACTCGCATCTGTGCAACGTGGCCGAGGACATAGTGTCCGTCATCGAGAGCACGGAAGTCGAGCCAGCTTAGCATGGAAAACGTTTGAACGTTTGTCATTACAGGATCATCTCTTGGATCTGGAAGGTTAAGGAACCCAGCTTGAGAAGATATCCTGTCCCCAAATTAAGACTTATCGGAGTGATGTTAAGCAAAGGCTGTTTTGGCCAACAATGGTTTCTGTTTTTTGTTATGAGGAGCTCTTCTGTAGCCTTCTGTCTTGTGTATGTAACTAACTAAAAGAAAATGAACAATTCCCTTTCTAGGCCAAGACAACACCCTATCACTATAGGCAAACGTTTCAAAAAAGAGCCTTGCATGAAATAAATTTCATTTGAAATTGAATGTAGTATAAAAGAGGTTGGAAGATGAAAGTGAAGTTCAAGAAATGTTAAACACCTATCGAAGAGTTCTGTTTTCTTTGTTATATTCTCTTCTTAGAGGTTATGTTTCCTTGTCAAAAGTATATTTTAAGGACAGATAACTTTGATTTCTGAGGGTTTAAGTTCAACGAAAAAATGCACAACGTAGTGTACTAGGAACAAAAGATAAAACCAATAATTCATGTAGTATAACATTATAATACGGCATTTCTATATCAAAATTGATGTGATGTTTTGATCGATTGCATTTTCTCTCTCGATAATCATTTCTAAATAACCACCTCATATATTTGCCCTGCAAAAAACTCGCCATTAAGTTAATCAGGCGTTACATTTTATCATTAGAATAAATCGGTGTTTCAGAAATAAATAGTCTCCCAATATGACTTTTTCTAATGCCTCTACTTAAAGTTGTCAGTCAGATAAAAAAAGCACTCACATGACACAAAATACAATAAATACATGAAAAAAGACAGCTGACACTCCAAAAAAACACATCTTCGGTATGTGTGAAAGTCAGGCGAATCTTCTGACCAAGGCGGACTCCTCCGAAGGCAGCGTCCACCCAGATGGCCTGGCCAACTACCTGGTCGAGGACATTCTCCGGACTCATACCGAGCGGGGTCTCCACGAGGAGTCCGAATGCTCGGAGCCTTCCTGTGCGTCCGCGTCTCCGGCACAGAGCCGGAGCAGAGTGGACCAACGGCTAGAGTACTGGAAGAACTTGCTCGCCCGGCGGCGGGCGCTTCAGCAGAAGCTGCGCCGCCAACTGGGCTGGGATCCTCAGCAAGTGACGCTCCGTCGACCGAGTTCGACGACGAATCTGCAGGCTAGCTGCTTCAAGGAGGCCGATGGTCTGCCTCGGCACTTGAGTGCTGAACTGCTGGGGTTGGAGCCACCTCGTGAGACGCTCAAGGAGGATAACAGCCTCGTGCAGCTGGAGGTGTTGGATGAAAAGGCCCGGGAATCGCAAGTGGAGCATTTAAAGAGCGACTGCTCCACCGCAGTATGCGTGCGCATCAACGGGGTGTACTTCCGGCCCACGGCGCCAGAGTTTCCGCCCATCGTGGAGCCCTACTTCATCTGCGATCCCTTCAGGCGTCTCCTGCGCACAGTCATCCGCATTGAGAACTGCGGCAGCCTGGACCTGCATTTCAGCTGGCTGAGGACGGAATTCTTCTCCAACAACGACACTTTCTTCAGGCCCGAGCCGGGAGACATTGTGTTCGACACGGATCCCTTCGTCCTCGCTCCGGGCGACCTCCGAGTCGTCTCGGTGCTCTACCAGCCGCGCTGCGTGGCCATTGTGAAGCAGCGCTGGCTGCTGATCCCAAGGCCCCAGATCTTCGTCACTTGCCCCAGTGGCATCACGTTAAACATTCACGGTTGCTGCACGGCTCCCAAGGAGTACCTCGAGCGACTGGCGTTGGAGCGGCCTCGTGTGCCGATGCACCTGGAGCGCAAGCCACCCCCTGAGACGCCGGCCTTGTGCCTCTGTCCATATGTCCGTGAGCTGGAGGATCGCGAGGCGTTCAGCCAGCGCAACAGGAGCTTCCATTGTCGCAGGCATGCGGACATGGAGCGGCTGAAGGAGTTCTTTGACATGGTCAGCCCCCGGAACGGCTCCCTCGTGTTTAACTTTAGCGTTCACAGCCTCATCCATCTGGTGTGCGGGATCAGGAACGCACAGGAGCGCATCCGGTTGTTTTCAGAGCTGACTCACCTGCTCGAGGGCATGCGAGGAGCTCCCGGGCGGCCCTTGCACCTGACGGACACTCCCGACCGGCTGAGGGAACGGTGGAACACCAAGCTGCTATACGTGCGGGGAGTCCTCGCCAGTTGCCTCCAGGAGTGGGTTGACAGGGTGCAGTTCCTCCGGGAAACCGGCTCCATCTACACGCTGCTGCACGCACAGCTCTGCCAGGCAGCCGAGGATATTGTGTCGGTGATCGAGAGCACAACCGAGATCTAGCTGTCGCCACACAGAGGAAACACAAACAATCAATAGAAAATAAAATAAAAATATTAAAATAAGACTGGAGACGAAAAAAATATGAATAGCAACTTGGATCTTCCGAAACTGCCCGTGTCGCTTACCTCGCGCCACCGAAAAGGTTCGGTTACGATGGAGTCGAAGGACAGAGACTCGACCAAAAACGATTTGCTGGACCAATCGTCATCCTCCTTGGAGCATTATCAAATTTACCACAATCTAAAGAGTGTCACGCATTCGGGGGCCAAGAAGGTGGTAAACAGCATCGTTGATAATATGTTCCAGCAGATGCGTGGCATCGGCAAGGTCTCTGCCTCGGAGTGCTCGCTGGACGACGCCCTGAAGGAGTCGCTGAGCATGGACCGCCGCCTTAAGCACTGGTACGACACGTTGCAGGATCGCGCCGCTGTCCAGGCAAAGATCGCCAATCAGGTGGGTCGCCGGCCCGATGAGATGCTCATCAACCTGCCGCCCACGGTGGCGCAGCGGGACCGGGGCACCGTGCAGCGACTGCTGGACCTGGCCAGCCGCATGAATCCCACGGTCCTGGCAGGTAAGCAGCCAGCCGTCCTGCCCGCGCGTCCCGTCTGCGGCGAGCAGCACTTCAGGTGTCTGCCCGAGCTCCAGGAGACGCTGCCGCTCCCCGAGCGCCTTGGGAATATCCAAATGGAGGTCGGCGGATTGACGCACGCCACCAAGAGCGAGATCATGGGCAGGACCCTGCAGGCGCCCAAAAACCGCGCCCAGTGGATGGAGTCCAAAGTGCTGGGCGACCGGATAGAGCAGCAGAATGGGGACATTAGTCGCGTTCTGCAGTTCTATCCGGAAGTCGACAGCCTGGAGGTAGTGGGCGAGGGGCTTCAGGAAGGGTTCAAATCTTCTTCCACGAATCTTCCGCCAATCGAACGAGTGCCCGCCGATTCTATGGTCTCTGTCAGCGACAGCACCCCAGAGGAGTCCAAGCGGGAGGAACAGGGGGCGGATGTGGCAGCTGTCCCGGATCAGAACCTAGAATCAAAGCTCGAGGGGTGCACCGCCGCTATGATCAACGGAGTGCTGTTCTACGCAGGCAGCCGCTGCGACTCATCCGACGTGGGGCACACCTATTTCGAGTGCTACCCGTACCAGAACGTGGTGCGGGATGTGCTGGTCATTGAGAACGTGGGCTGCCACCTGCTCACCTGCCAGTGGGTACACGCCGACCCAGCCCGCCGTGGAACCAAGGGCCAGCCGCTGCAGTTGGAATACTTCCTCTTGTCGCGCACAATGTTCGTCGTCTTTCCCGGCGAGACGTACGTAAGCCGCGCCCTCTTCCGGCCGCGGAGCTGCGCACTGATCAAGCTGAATTTGGAGTTGCGTGTCTACCCCCAAGTCGTGAGCTCCTCACGGCACCACATCGTGGTCCGGCTGACGGGCAGGTGCGTCCCGCCGCCCGAGTACACGGCCCAGCTCCGGCGTCAGCTGAACGTGGTGCTGGAGAAGTCCAAGCAGCAGTTTACCAAAGACATAGCCAAGCACCAAGCCTCGCTGGTGCCGCTGCTGAAGCCGCACGAGGTCCTGTGTCCCTACGAGCGCGTCTTCGACGAACGCGAGGTGTTCAACGCCGAGAACCCGGGCTACCACTGCGAGAGGTTCGACGACCTGGAGGCCCTGAAGGCGCTATACCAGGAGCTGAAGAAGCCCCGGGAGCCCGCCTGGGATCTGAGACTGCAGACGATCTTTGCGGTGATCTTGCGGCAGCCAGAGGCCGACCGGAGGCGCTCCCACTTCGCAAGATTCATCGAGATCCAGAAGCTGATGAAGCCAGGCGTCGACACCGGGCGTCCCATCCGGTTCGGCCGTAACGAGGAGCGGGACCGCTCCAGGTTCATTTATGTGCGGGGCTGCATTGGCAACGGCATCCAGGACTGGGAGGACACAATGGCCCTGATAGAGCTGAGCGCCCTAAAGTCGGAGGTGACCCGCTATCAGGCCAGGCAGCGAGACCTGGAGGAGGAGGACGGAGCTGACGATAGTCAAGACTCGGAGCCGAAACCCTGGATGCGACAGCTCCGGCAGGAGAACGAGACTCTGTACCTGCTCAAGAAGCTGCGCTCTCGGAAGCCCTACAGGGACTCGCTCTACATGCACACCTACTCGCACCTCTGCGACCTGGCCGAGGACGTGGTATCCATTATCGAGAGCACCCAGTACGTCTGAGTCTGAAGTCTTCTTGGAGCACACACAGTGCCTAGTCCAAATTCGCTGTGAAAATGAAACTGCAGGGGAAACTCCTCGGGGAAGGCCTTCTATTGATTCGAATATCTATTAGCCCGGGGAGGGTGTGGAGAACTATTTCCCTGTCCAGGGACACACCTGTGTCCCGGATGTGGCGCTAACTTTTCCCATTACCACGGCCCTTTATGGGCCAACGAAATTGCCCATTTCCCAGGACAGCCTGCCCCGCCGTCCGGCCTAATGGCGCGCAAATGTCGGAAATGCCAGAGCGAGCGGAAAAGTTTCGGAGCCGAAATCGATTCCTGCCAGTTTGCATTGATTTGATGACACTTTGGGGGTTATTTTATTTCACTAATAAACGCCCCGCATATCCTGCCCAGAGTTGGCGTGTCAAGCAGTTGTCTGCGCCTCCGGGGGCTGCTCTTTTCACGTTCCAATTCGACGGCGTCTGACGAAATGTGGCGGCAAACGAGGCCATTATGCTTGCAATTAGCCAAATTGATTTCGAGATAGCGTCAACGCCAGGAGCAGTCGCAGTCCTAGAACATATTCATTTTGGCCCTTTTTAGGCCTTGACTAATCGCCTTCTGTCTTCTCTCCTCGTTCCAGGTAAGCCGAGTGTGCACCTCCCATCCAACGTAGATCTGTGCATCGGTGGGTAAGTCTTTGGGGTCGGCGCCTCGGGGCCTTCACACGGCTCTCTCTATGGGCACCATAAATCACGCATCACACGTCGCGAGTGCATTTCCGCTGTTAATTAGCCCACAGACCGCATTGAGCCCTAATGATCTCTTGGACAGACTCGCTCTGTGACCAACTAACTTGGTCGAAGGTAGATTAACCTTGAACCCCTCACCTGGCCAGCGCACTCGGTTGACATTCCCGCGGCTTGTCGCGTTTTATTGCCACTTTTTGTGAGCCAAGTGCGTGAAGCAAGGTTGGGAAACACAAACATTTACCTTAACGTTTGTATAACGACGGATTCATATTAGGTTGATCTCAATTTTGGGTTAAATATAAAGAAAATGTGGTGATGATATACTTTCTTTAATGTACATTTGTAATAACAATGTAAAGTCTCGCAATGTAAGAGTCAGAGCTTTTATGACCTGATTTGGGCCAAAAATGTAAGGCACGATGTTTTTGTTCGGCTTAATTTCAAGATTTTTTTGATTGAGTAATTTGTGTTTTTGTAAACTTACAATTATTGGGAAAATTTTGTAATTTGTATACTTTAGATTTTTTGAAATGCAATTCTGGTGTCCAGTTCCAATTTAGTTTTGAGAAACTGAAGCTGGGCTCCAGCTTTTAAGTAAAGTCCAATATTTAAGGCATACAATGGACCGCATTATTATAAATTTTGTTAAGAAATCATTATATTTTACTATTTTATCATCTTGCTGTTGGGAAAAAACTTTGCCCAAAGGTTTTCTATATATTTACCTAAAGGGTAGCCCAATAATGTTGCTACATTTTGTAGAAATAATCACATTATTTCTGACTTACTTTTAGATACATTTTAACAATGTTACTGTTGCTTTAAATAAAGTTTTTATTTAAAAATATATTAATTAATGTGTTAATCCAAAATAGCAATTCAAGCAATTGCCTATTGAATAATTGCACCAGAAAAATTAATAGCAATAATAAATAAAAATAAGTTTTTACATATTTTTTTACCAAACCGAAGTTTAAGTTAGCGATAATGTTAAAATGCCCAAAAGCAGTAACTTTGTCCAGTTTTACATAAACCAATGGCTTAGCATACTCTTAGGATGCGAGCCTAAGCGTGTTGCATCGAACAAGTTGCATGTCGGTTGCGTGTTCGTTGATGGTGTTGCTTTAAAAGAATAGGAACCATAAGAAAAGCTGGGAGACTGCTTCAAAATCATATAGAAAAAAAAATACTCCTTATTCTTGACACAATTTTTAATACGATTAGTAATATTATTGTTTTTAACATTTAGTCCTATGAGTAATTATGTTATTTCTATTCTGTAAAGTTCTAACCGAAACCGAACCGTTCGATCGCACCGTCACTGCTGTTACTCCCCCTCTCCTGTTAAGGTCTGATCGTCCGATCGTGCTTGAGCCGCTCGATCATTTTACGTACCGATTCGGAATTCAACCTTATTTTACTTGGGCTTCCAATAGGAAATTATAAACCATTGTTAACAATTCCGCTTTGCCGCTATACAAAGGGATATTAATTATTAATTGAAAAATACACTAAAAAAATTTAAAAAAAAATGCGAACATGTTAAAGAAAGTTAGAGGGTTATTTTAAAAATTAAATGTACAACAGTGATTTATCTAATAATTTACATAAACAATTGCTCAAAAACTAAAATCTAACTTATTTAAAAGGACGATAAGCAGCTACGGATGGAGTCCGCCTAGCTCCTCTTGCTCTTTTGCTTAAACAATTTTCTAATTAGAACCAAAGTTTTCCATCTTTTTTAGGGTACTTTTGCCACAAACTTTGTTTCGACAAAGAAATGCAGCTAGCTAACTAAAATACGTAAAGCTTTCGCCGAAATACATTGAAGTCGTTTTACGTCATTTACAGCATACTTCTAGGCAACAAATTTTATTTAGCGGCTCTTCAGTCGCCACTACAGTTGAGCTCTTGATATTGCAGAGAAGAGGAATTTGTTCATTCTGTTAACGTCTTTTGCAGCGAGCAGTCGGCACCTGTTGCGCGCGCGCTCTCCGATCATTCCGTTAACGTCTTCTGTAGCGATCAGTCGGCTCTCTGTAATTCGTTTGCTTGGGTCCATCGATCGATCGATGTGTTCGGTTTCGGTTTCGGATTCAGATTCGGATTCCACGTTATCTTGCGCCAGATCTGTCATTTACCGTTTTCCTACCGGATCGCGGAGCAAAGTGCACGAAGCGGCTAGCTGATTTGGCGAGAATTCACCCGAAAATTGTGCAACAACAAGTGAAGTGCAGCCAGTGCAACCGGCAATCCGCAAGGGTGCCGTGCCCCTCCAGCTGGCCAAGTGAATTACAAAGTTCGACATATCTTGCCGGGCTCTCAATTATGCCAGGAGCATGCAATAAGCCAAGTGGCCAAAAGGTGCGCTATAAGCCGGGCTCTCTGAGGCTTGTCAACGCGGATACTCGAGACTTACGCATTCCCAGATACAGATACAGATACAGAGTCAGATACAGATACAGCTACAGAGCCACACAGTCAGATTCAGGCACAAAAAACAATAAAGCAGCATTAAAAATCGAATGAAATACGAGACGGACTTGATATGCGCGGCACAGGCGTCGCCTCGGCTGCCCTAACCCAATATTTTTATGGGAGAATCGGTTACCGAGGTGTGTAGGCACACGGAGAGAAAAAGGAACCCTATCTGATTAGACTCAGGAATGTGCTGACACTTTGAGTATAAACTTGTAGGGAAATATATAATTTTGTAGCTATTTAAATCACCAGATGCCATTGAATACCGAAAGTATCCAATGTAAATGTTGTTTTATGTGTTGGCATCTGTTTAAAATCATGTTCTTTAAGTTGACTGAAATACAGATAGGAGAGGAGAGGTAAAAAACAGAACCACAATGCCTATAAAAAGCACAGAATTCTGGCCTCGTCAGTTTTTTGGTGTGCCAAGTGTCTTAACTTTATTCTGGCCTAAGAGCACCATTATCCTCGCTGTTTCTTTGCCAGAACTTATTGCTTGTGGTGCGGCGAGTTCCAGTGGGGTCAACGAAAGACTTGGGCAACGAACTCGGGGGAAATCCATCCAATCCAGCGGCTCTCGCAAGCCTATGTACATTACGCGTCAACTGAAGTGCTCTGACTGATTTATTTAGATGCGTTCGGCTTAATCGCCACTCGCCGCGCACTTTCTCCAACCTGCCACAGCATCGCGGTGCGGAATGAAGTCATAACCAAATAGGCTTACGACCTGCTCCAACACATAAAACATGACTTGTCTGGCCATAAAAACACCGAAACACTTTGCAGAGCCCAAAATAATTTGATTACCGCGCAATGAGCTTTCTCCGCCGCCGAGATCCAATTAGTTGTCCCAGGTATAGAAACAGAGACTGAGACTATATAGCCGCCGATCCAGGGCCACCCACAGGAGCGTAATGAAATCGACTTACATGGCCTGCAATGTGTCAACAATGGCTTGTTAGCAGTTGCCTTGCCGTGTGTGGGCTTCGGACATGGGTTTTGCAGCTGAAAACACCTTATTGACAAGCGACATTTGACTCGGCCAACTGGCGGACCGCGTGTGGGATTTGGATTTGAATTTATCTGCGATTTCTAATTGCCCGAGATGCCAATTTAAATTTAAAGCTCGGGCGATACTGGAACCCTGCAATTCGCCGCGGCTAAATCAATTTTCGCACTGCGGCTGGCTGCGATTCCGGGCTTTATTAAGAAATTCTTCATAATTATGTAGCGGCGTTTGATGGTTGCTGGTTGGTGGCTGGCTGCCGGCGGCGGTTCGAAATAAAACTGTTGTTTATGGCCGAGTTGCGGCAACTAGTTGGCTCAATTATGGCTCGGCTGCAGCGACTTTCTCCCTCACTTTGGGCCAGCTGCCAGGCTGCCAGGCTGCCGGGCTGCCACGGCTGCTTAACCCCAATCGACGCCTCTAACTAACGACTAACTAACTGGCGTGTTAATTTGTTGCCCAGTTTCCTCGGCACGCAGCCCAAAACACAATTGCCTGAGCACAGGCCCAGAGCCAGATTGAGATACAGATTCGTTTGAAAGAATCTCGGCTTGGAACAGATACCGCTATCGACTCGGCCCGGTTAGCATAACAAAGCTCTCCCTCTTCGGGGGTCAACAAACCCCAACCTTCGTTATGTCAAGTCGGTCTTTTGTCCCAGCATTTACCATTTGCATATTACACATGCCTAGCGTCCATTCGGGGCCACAATTAACCAACTATTCAGCGACCATTCATCATCACATTCGAGCGAATTTCAGTTCGTCAATTAATTGGGCCGCGTTGTGAGCATTTACGGCGGGAAGTCGTAAATAAGCATCGGCTCCGTCGATATGTGTATGCAAAACCCAATTTGATCTGTCATCCTGTCAGTCCGCGTTAGTTTCCCAACCATCTTCCAGGCCGATAAGAACGGGTTCCCCGGAAAATAGAGCAACGTTAGCCGGCCGGGCCGGGCCCGGACGGGACGAGGCCGTTTCCACCGACGACGTTTTTTGATTGCATTTGACATTTAACACGAGTGCGGCGCAGATTAGAGAGGCAACTGCCAGCAGCCGCCCACATTGCTTGGGAACGGGAGGCGTGACTGGCTGGATTTTCGTTTTCACTTTGCCCCTCTGCAGAGATTGTGTCTCTGAAAAGCTACACGAAACAAAAATAACAATCTAAATGGTATTAAAAACAACAAAGCATTTTAAGACACTTGAAGTAATTTAACACACAAATAGAGGAATATGAATAACAAAGTGAGAAAGAACTTGAAATAGTTATTCTTTTGAAGCTCAAGAAAACCCTTTTTTGAATGTCGAATCACACACTTTGCTGGCTCCTATCCATACTCGATTAATGGATACTTATTTAAGCATCCTATAAAATATATAAGAAATAGTTTAGTAATTCAAGTAGATGTGTTTCTTGATTTAGAAAGAACTCAACGAGTTACAAGGTCTATAAACATCTAAATGGAACTCATGCTCTCCTTTCAAACCAATTTCCCCCATTTAAGATCACCTTTTCTCTCTCTGCACCTATTGGCAGCCGACTCGGCTGCGATCGTGTTTTATGTAAGCGCAATTAAAAATCGAGAAGGAATTCCTGAGCGGCGACAAATGGCATTTGCGCGCGGGGCAATTAATTTTGGGGGCAGACAAAGGCACTTAACACCCCGCTCCGTCGATTAGGCTCTGGGCAGGCGTGAGATTATTATCGGGCCCGGTGAAATATGAGACCCAGACAATGGCTCATTAGATCGCGGGCTTTCGCCCAAAACTAGTTTGGCTGTCGGGCCTAAACTGTGTAATTATTACGGGCCGGCCCAGAGCCAGAGCTTGGCTCTTTCGGAGGCTTAAATTATAGCCGGGCCGTAAAATAGACAAACAAGTTAATCCATTAGTGAGTGAGACATCTCATCAGAACCGGAAAGAAGCCGCTATTAAGTGCATATTTCTCATTGTTTATATTGTCTGCCGCTGTGGCGTTCTTTCGTATGTTAATATCGGAAAATGTGCCAGCTGCCAGCGTCATCCGACTGCATAATAAATTATGAAATTCTACGGTTTACAGTTGCAGCCGCCACCAGAGTGAGTTGTCAGGTGTCTGCGGCTTTCTAAACCACTTAGGTAGGCAGTGATAAGTCCATAGATACGTCGGATTCTGAATGGGATTCTTGATAACACAATTCGGAGCTCGAAAGGAGGGGCTTTTCGGTGGAAAAGTGGGCAGCACAAAAGGTTGAGAGCTGCGGCGGTGAACGGGTCTGCGCTGGCTGGCCGGGAAAGTAAACCAAGGCAAAGCAATTGACTTTTTAACCTGCATTGCTGTAAATTACACTCGGAGAAAATCTGCATAAGCAGGCATAAAATTAATTGCGCCTGTCTGCCATTTTTCCACGCAGCCTCGCACTGCCTCCGGCCATGAAAACTTGAAGTCCGGACAAATGAGTGGCAATAAAAGGCAGCATAAGGCCGTATGCAAAGAGGCTCAAATCCTGGCAAACTGGGTAATTGCGACTGGGGATTGATGACAGAGCCGCCAGCCCCTGTTGGAGTCGCACGGCGAGTGGCAAATAATGGCAAAAACTTCTGTATTTGCTCCGATCAAGCATCACGCAAATTGCGCATACGCCCCATTGGCCCACTCGTCAGGCGTCCGCCGATCGCAGTCCGATTTCAATCAGCCCCGGCCACTGGGTCAGGCATTATCAGATATTAACGCCGGCAATTTGGCATCGGATAAATTACGCGACAAGCAGCGACGGCGTCACTTACACATGTCCGACAGCCGCCGTCAATAAATACTAACGGTGCCTCGCGGCATCGATCGGCGTCCTCCGTGGCCCCCTCCACTCGCATCCATGATCGGAGGCTGCTATCTGCGGTCTTCTAGCCTCCATATAGCGCCGGAAGTCTTTGTTTGGGCATTGGACTCCATTTTTGCTTTATGATTATTGTGTGATCGCGTTTTAATCGCACTGAGGCAGAGGCAGAGCCAGAGCCAGATCTCTTTGTGGCACATGTGAATCATGCTCCAATGCTGCTGCTCCCATCCGGGGAACCCAAACTGGTTTCCCGCAGCCACTTACCCACTCATTGGGCTCTAATCACACCCGCTGTCTAACTGCAAATCTGGCCGGGATCGCGTGCTGCGGCTCTGACTTTGTTGCGGCTGGAAAACGTCCTCCATTTCTGTGCTAGCCGGAAGCCAGTTATGATTGCGATTGTTCTTGTTTATAATTCAATTATGTGGCTGCAGCTCCACTTTGGCTATACGGTTGGAATGTTTCCCTGAGCTGTTGGTTTGGTGGAGTGGAATGTTTGCTCGTGTAATTTCTGATGGTTTAACAGGGAAAAACGGTAGTATTATAGGTTTTTTGATGAAATTGCATGAAAGTTCTCCATTTCGGAAATGTATTCAATGCAGAAAATACCTTGTTTTGTCCCTAAGTGAGTTGTCGTTGCAACACTGACAGCGTTTTTCACCGTGCGACATTCGTTGCTTGTGATCTTTGATCTCGGAGCCTTGGTAATCTGATAAATATTGCCTCCGCTCTTGATTGACAGCCTTTCGCTGGCATTGATCTCATAAATACCAGCCAAGAGCCGCTTTTTGTGGACTCCATTAAGGCGGTCGGTCGGAAGGCACTAAGCTAAAAGCAGCTTAATGCACTCCGGGATGCCCAGATGCTCGGATACGCGGATACCCAGATACTCGGATGCTCGCAGATATGGCCACAGTTGAAGGCAAACATACACAGGACGCACAGAGGCTATATCGTACGTGTTCGTACGACTGAAGCTGAGGCTAAGCTGCAATTGCTGGCAAGACATTTGGCCAGCACTCAAGGCTCAAACCTCAAGCAGTTGCGGCTGAAGCTGATGCTGATGCTGATGATGATGAAGATGAAGATGGGGATACTATGGGATGAAGTTATTATTATCTGACAAGGGCATCGCCGCCACGGAAAATGCAGTGTCCTCGCACTTAGCAGCGCTGTTTTCCACATTTTCCACCTTCCAGCTCTACCTGTCTTTACTACGTGTCTGCTG
>VNJU01003466.1:0-84556 GCA_008042675.1 Drosophila seguyi | reverse complement strand
TATAACTGGGTTGTATAATTATAAAACTTTTATTGTTAAGCTTCATAATAAAAAGAAAATGTATATATAATAAAATCATTTAATTTTATTTTTGTTTATTGTTTTAATATACTAATTTGACTACTAAAAGTATTCTTAGGCGCTTTCCCTATATAAACGCAACCTTCACGGCGAGCATTTATAGGGCAGCTATAGGATATAGTTGTCCGATCCATCAAAATTTTTGATATCATTTTACATTTAAAACAAAAAAATAGTCTGCAAAATTTCAAACTTCTATCTCAACTAGAAGTATTTATGGCCGCTCTCCCATACAAAGCCGACCACTGTGCGGCGGATGAATAATGGCCATAATAAATATCCACAACTGGTCCTGCCCAAAAGTATGCCAAACAAATCCCATCACTCTCACTTGGAAAGAAGCCACCGAAGCCACTTTCAGGGGATGCACAGCCAGTCAGCGCAGGTTCAGGGTTAGCTCATCAACAATGGTCATCTGTCAGAGCTATTCAAATACTAATATTTATTTGTTTTCTTTTGGTCCGTCGTTGGCTAACCTTCAGTTGCTGTGCTTTGCTGCGCCGCATAAAATTAGGGAAACTTGTTTCTTAACAAAGTTTGCTTCGTTATACAAATTATTTTCCAGCACAAGCTTCGAACGGAGATGCATTGCGCATCCTTTGCGGCTAAGAACACAGACTCAGGGCAATTTAGTTTTTAATGCATTTATTTTTTGGCAAACATAACTTATTCCTTGGAGGGGTGGGCAGCGATCCATTCCAGGGCGCGCTGGATGGCCTCTGGGATTGGTGGTGGGGTGGGCAGAGGTGGGTTGGCGGACAGCACCTGGTAGCCGTTGGCATCAGCGACATATTGGATGGACACTTGCTCGCCCTCGGGAGAAGTCCAGCCATGCTGGCCATTGACCTTCCACTCCTCACCTTGCAGCTGACCAGCCTGCTCAATATCCACAGAGTTGTCTAGCTTCAGAGCCCACTTGAAGTTGTCCACATTAACTTCCTGCTCGCTGCGGAGGATTCCGGCATCTTCGTTGGCAACAGCCACGGCCAACAGGCAGGCGAAAGCAATCTGAAAGGATACCACTAGTCAGTTAAGGGATTCCTTGGGGCTTGGCTTGTGATAAGAGCCACTTACGAAGAACTTCATGTTGTTGATTGGAAGACTTGAGAAGGCTTACTGATATCGTTGTGGAACTTCTGGCTGCTTTTTATATGCTACTGATGGCAGTGGAGCATGATGACGATGCTTCTGCTTCTGCCGGTGGCGCCCAAGTTCAAGTCAAGTGACGCGGAGGATTTAATTTCATTAATTATGCATAAGATAAGCCAAAATACAAGTTTATGTGTGGGCCTCGTTATTGCCGTACGGATCGGGTAAAGATCACGCAGATCGGCAGATCGGCAGACGGAAGACGAGTTCGACACGGAGACATTAACTAAGTATGTGTCAACTAGCAGACACATTGTAAAGATATAATTAATTCTCGAATTATTTTCGTCAAAAATATCGTCAAAATTAGCATAATTTCGCTTTCAGCCAAGCAAGCGCGACCGGTTTCCGATCGCATCTTGTGCGTATCTCAATTTGAATCTGATTGGCACTAGCTTCGGGCGGGGGCACCTTGACATCCCATCCCCTCCTGAGAAAAGACTGATAGTTCCCCCAAGACCCGTATCCGATAAATAATTCAGCTTTATTGTTAACTCCGTCTTAGCTACAGTCTAGGCATTGCCGCTCATCAGCTTCTGTACAGCGCGATCGAATTTCCTGCAAGTAGAAATGGTTGAAATGTGTAAAAAGATTTTCCCAAATAAGAACACAGCCTAGCTTACTTTGAGGTCAGCGACTCGCCGGGAATGTAGAACGGATTGCAGACGGCGTCCGTGTAGAGGATGTGAAGATTGCGAAAGATCTGCAGAGAAGCAGGAGACCGTTAGTATTATATGGAAAACCAACAAGAATATGAACCCACCGCTCGCACCTCGTTCTCCCGCAGCGCAACGTTGCTGGAGTCAATGACCACGATGAACTTCACCCGCGAGTTGGTCACAAAACCGTATCTGCAACATAATCAGCCCTTAAGTTACAAGGATACATTGGATTATACTATTTCAATCTACATTTTGTGATTCTCTGTGGAGTAGAGCAGCCCCAGGTAGAGTTCCTTGGACTCGGGTGCTCCTTTGCCAATTAAACACTTTTCCTCCACGACATCCAGAGCGGCGTGGACATGATACTGCAGCTCCAGCTCCTGCTCCATATCGGATGTGGTCAGATACAGCGGGGCGTTCTATGTAAATAACAAAAGTTAATAATTTTGTAAGGCCAAGAAAAGATGACTTACATCCTTGCCAATGACTGCAATGCAGAATGCCATATTGGGAATATTTCGGTTTAGGGTGTTCTCAAGCTTAAATCTTCTAAAACTGTTTAAATAAGCACTAAATTTTCAAATTTCCTATTGAAAAACAAATTTACTGAATTATTTGTTTACTTTTTGCACTACAGAAGGGATCAGCTGATTGTTATCGATAATAAGCTTATCGGCCGTGGTGACCTATAAACAGTTTTAGGAAAGATTTTTGTTAATTTATTTCGGGATATATTAAGGTCAAGAGAAAATGTAATGTTTTAGTTTAGTATAAATATCATAATTTAATTTCATTCATTTCGCGTCGTTTCGTAATAATAAAACATAGATATCGATAATCGCTATCAACCGTTATCGTTAGCTAACCATCCCTATTATCTATACTTGTTGTTTGCTTGGAGTCAGAAAAGAAAAACAACGAAAATTGATTTAATAGCCATTGCGGATAGACTTGGCACCCTGGTCGAGATGGCGCTCCAAATAGCGCACAACAACCGCGACGGCCGGCTTGGAGGCCCTTCTCCGGGCTTGGTGGAAGTGTTTGTGCTGTTCGTCAACACGACCAACCGCACAGTAGATCTTTACTGGGTGTGCGAGAGGGGGGAAAACATATACCTTACGCTGAAGCCCTTCGAGGAGGTGCGCGTTAATACCTTCAGCACACACAGCTGGTTCTTCCGCGACTACTACACTGGCGAGCGGATGCACGTGCGGTCACGTAGAATCTTTCAGCCCGTCCGGGTGCGGGTGCCCAAGAACCCACAGCATCCGGACCAACTGTGCGACGTGCGCAGCCAGGTGCTGATCCACTTTCCCATCCGATCGCTGCGAGAGAACTGCCTGTGGCTCATCGCCCGCTGGCTGATACGGACGAGTAACACGCCGCGTCGGGTCATAGCCGGATACAACATACCTGCGACGCTGAAGCAACAGTTGCTCCTGCTCCTGACCACCATTGAGTCGTACTCGCGCGTCGCTGGCACCCGACGGAGGCGTTAGGAGGAGGGTGGGAAGCTACAGCCAACTCTTAGTTAAGCGAATCTTAGGTGGGTTAAGGAATGAGAGCCAAGCTTGATTTCCAAATAATTTAATAAATTTAATTTTAATTGATTTTCATCCTGGCTTTGCTTCTGTTTTTTTTTTTTATGTTACTTATGTACAAGTTGGCTTGCATAGAGCGTTTTACAGGTTGGACTTCTACAATTGCATTGATTTTTTGTATCTTTAACAGATTCTTTAGATGTACTTACGTTCTATGTATATAATTATATATATTTATAAACCTAATGCGAAACAAGTGTGAATATTACATACATATAGGCGCAATTCCCTAGGTCTAGATGCTTCAGATGCAAATACATGTAAATGGTATTGGTATGTCTGCAGTTATCTACGTGTGTGTTGTGTCGCAAGCTTAATCCTTATAAGTCTGAATCTGAAGTACGCGGAAAGTGACATAAAACAAAACAAATGGGAGCACGTGGTGCTCTTAATGTTAAATGTTTAAACAGATTCCTTCTCGAATGACAAAGACGTTCATAAATACATACAAAATGGTTAATCGATCTGCGCTAAATCTCATTCTCTATCAATAATGCATCATCGGTACACTGCTGCTGCTGCTGCTGCTCTTCGGTTAGGCGGGAGATCACATGCCAGGCGTTCAATACTTGTTGCGCGTCACGCGCTCCAGGCTATCCCCGATCGAACCTGTGGGGGGGACGACACAACTCACAGTTAGGCAAAAGGCAATCAAGCGTTGTGTTTGCTTTGTGTGTGTGGTGTGGTTCTATGTGGGCTCTATCTCTCTTCTATTTACCATCGTAGTTGAGGTTCTGCTTCGTCTTGTACTGAAACGTAAGGTCGGTAGATTGCTTCCAGATAAAATGGCGCACCGTCCGCAGGTCCATGTTGGGATCCACAACCTGCAATGGAAAAGGCATTAGACCGACACCTACATAGGCGACAAATCCTTCTTACCACATCGTTGCACCACAGTTCAATGCGCTCCTCCGCCGGCAGTTGCGATCCCTCGGAATTGGCATCGCTCTGGCTATTTTGCAGGGAATTGTTGGCGTTGTTGCCACCGCTGGGCGTGGTCTCCGCATTGAGCACCTTCTCCAGCACATGCTCGCACACCTTGCGGCACTGTATGAACTCATTGGCCACCAGGCGATCCTGTTTAATTATAATTTAGGGATAATAAAAATATAAATCTTAATCGTATTACAAGGCTTACCTTCTTCGTGCGTTCTGGTTTGGTCATTTGCGGATGCGGCTGCAGGAAGAACGGTATTTTCAGGAACTTGGGTATGGTCTTTTCGATAACCACATCGGTCACCCACTGTGGCGCCGTCTCGTGGAGCAGTGTGCTCTCGCTATCGCCGGCTGCATCGCGCACCAAGAGCCGACACACTGTGCGGCCACCCACTTCGCTGTTTGGTTTCGTAGAAGAGATTAATAGAAATTAGAGAGACTAGAGATAAACAGTGGAGTCGTCTTACCTAAAGATAACAGGCGTGTGCTTTGGCACTTGGAAGTAACCATTGCCCCGCATGTCCGGATCCATTTCATTTGGTGGTATGCTATGCGGTGGTGTCCAGTACTCGAGCAGGGCCTCTAGCAGCAGTTTGCCATAGTTTATCTGGTAGAGCAAGCATTACTATCAGTAATTTTCATGAACAACTTGATTGAACTCACTTTAATCTCTGTTGTAGGATCCACACACTCCGGCAGGCCGGCTTCGATGGAGACCCAGGCCGCGAGGCAATCCACTTCCTCCTGGCCCAACACAATTGTGGGCATCTACACAGATAATACATAAATTATTACATAAAGCTCGATGTATAGCCGGTCTCCAAGCACTCACCCCTGTTTTCAGATCGACGGTGAACCAATTTGGAATGTACACTTGCTTGTTGCGCTTCTTAACCTCTGCCTCGTAGTCCACGGCCCCCAGCTGGTCCTTTTTGACCACTCTCAGCACATCGTAGACGACAACCTGATCCTCGGAATCCTTGGTTATTATATAACGCTTGTCGTTCAGCACCGTGCACTCCTTGATGGCAGCACCGCCCTTAATGCAGGCCACTTCCGTGCCGCCCTGCGTCCACTGGGCGTCCATGCCACCGGAGGAGCTCAGCGTACATCTGTCGTACATGGGCAGCTTCCAGCAGCGAATGTCCGAGTTCCAGGTGGTAGCCCATACCCCGGTCTTATCGATGTTGTAGCCCAGACTGAGCACGGGCGCCTGCTCCTCGCACACCAGCATCTTGTTGCTGGGATTCCGCATTTCGGTCACTATGATGTTGCGATCCCTGCTACCGGAGATGATATACTGGAAGTTCTCGCTCATCAGCAGCGACCACACGCCCTCCTTGTGCACGTGGATGGTTTGAACGCATCTCTGCTGGCCCAGGTTCCACACCTTGATGGTGCCGTCGGAGCTGCCGGAAACCACTTGATTGCCGTCGGGCGAGACAACCAGGCAGCGAACGTTCTCCGTGTGGCCTCGCAACTTCATGCTGCGCATGCAGGTGCGTGGATCCCAAATGCGCAGGATATTTTCGGTGGAGCCGCTTACAATGACGGTGCCCGCGGGATTCATGGCCAGGCTGTAGATGGAGTCCTTGGACCCTGTCAGACTAGAGGTGGTCACCGTGTTGTTGCTGGCCGTCAGAGCCGTCAGCGTGTTCACGTCCCACAGGAAAATGGCCTTGTCCAGGCCGGCACTGGCCACATGCTCCCGATCCTTGGCGTAGGCCAGCGCCTGCACGTAGTCCCGATGGGTGCGCAGGGTGGACATGCAGAAGCCCTTCTGGGCGTTCCAAACTTTCACCGTGGTATCACAGCTGGCGCTGATAACTATAGGCCGGATGCATAACAAGGATTAGTTAATGTAAGAACAGCCTGAGGGGGCGCAACTCACGGTTTCGTCCATTACAACACAGCACAATGTCGTTGACCCAGTCGTTGTGGTGCTCCATCGACTGTATGTACTTCTCGCTGGACTCCGTGCGCGTGTTCCACACCCGGATGATGGCATCGCGCCCGGCCGAGTACAGCTTGCCGTTGTTGGGGTCCAGCTGCAGCGCATTGACGCCATTTCGATGCTGCTTCTCCTCCGCGTCCCGTATCACAAAGGAAACCTGAGGCGGCGGATGTCCGGCGTTTTAATTGGATTAGTTTTGGGTTGGCCCCCTGCCCCCCGGTCCCTCTTACCTGCATTTTCTTACGGGCCTGACAAGTTTTGTGCGTCAACATGTCTTCCGCGGATCTGCTGCACTGTGGGCTTCGGCAAAATCTCTGGAGTGGACTGGACTGCGCTGGTTCAGGCGCTGGCTGCGGATGTGGCGATTCGCGTCGGGTGCTGCTCGTGGGGCACGCACATCTACCGGTGCTCCTGGCCGGCGCTTGCTATTTACTTTTCTTTGCGGATCAAAATCGAGGAATTTCCAACCAGCCAAAAATTTTTCGCACCTATTCCGCTCTCTTTCGCTCCCCACTCGTTCCCCACACTCTCCTGCGCCTTTTGGAGGTTGCCACCTGGTTGTCCGAGTTGTGCCGGCTGTTCATTAGAGTTGACAGGTTTCGTTCGCGAGAGGTTCCGCGAACCACTTGGAAATAGAGATCGAAAGCTTAATTTAGAGTTGAACTGTTTTTGTTAACCACTTCTAAAATAAAGTCTGGAGGTTCAATTAAAATTGGGTTAATATTTATTAAGGTCATCCCAAATAAGTGTTTGTTATTTGTTGATTAAAAGCACGTATTATTTTTTTTTAACGTTGTTTAAAATAGCACAAAATCTGAAGAGCAGTAGTAAATTGTTGACAAAGCTCTACACTTTCGAGGTGTTTGTTACTAATGTTAATTTAAATATCGTATAAAACAATGTATTTGAACTTTCCTTGTCCGTGTAATAACAAATTAAAATTAAATACAAATTTCTTTTTCGAACAAAGGAACGGGCTCTAAAAATGTCGGACACTTCTATCACAAATCACATTCATATTCAAATTCTCTTCGACAAAAGACAAGTGTATATTTTCCAAAACATTTAAAACTTTTTTGTTTTCGTTGAAAAAAACAGCGCTTACACTCGCGGTCAAAGCGAAGACGGGCGAGAACTTCGGTCTTCTACGCGATTTGGCAACCCTGTTCTTTACATAACAAGAAGAAGAAGACTCTGCACCGGCAGATATTATTACGAATTAGTTGCATTTTTACCGAAAAATAATGGTCAGCACACAGAACAGCAACGCCTGCAGCATATGCGAAAAGGTGGGCCTGAAGCCCTTCACCAAGGAGAACGTCTTCAATTACTACATACCACTCCACGGCCTTGTGAGCTATGGCGCCTTGTCGGTCAATGTGATGAACCCCCAGATCGTGCCCAAGTTTCTGCCAAAGAAGGATCTGACCAACGTCTTTCTGATCTCCGCCGTGGTGGGCAGTGCCTTCTACATCTATGGCCGTCCCCACCTCAAGGACGTTAAGAACAACAAACGTGGAGCCTACGCCCTTTTGGGAGCCACGCTCTTCAGCATGGGATCCGTTTTGGCCTGGGCATTGATCAAGTCTACCTTGCCGAAGGACAACGCCCTACTTGCGACCTTGGCCGGGCTGGGAACAGGAGCTGCCATCGTGAAAGTGGGTACCGATTATATTAAGGAAGTGGACAAGCTGCAGAAGAACTAAGTGGGAACTGTGGAACTGATTGCTGACCTAAACTGGGTTCATACGGATTAGAAAAACGTTTATAAAACACTCGTATAAATAAAAATTAACGATACTGTAAGTTCGGAACTCAATTCTTCGTGCATCCAATAACTAATTATTGAGACGGGCCAAAAACGACAATATTTAAAAAGATTAACAAGAATTGATTGAAAACATTCATATATTAATTAAATATTACATTTCTGGCATAACAAAGTTCCAAGACGATTCGATATTACTGCTCCAGCAGGTTACGGTACTCGGCCAGTATATGCTCCTCCTGTACAAGCGGCAGATCCAAATAGTCCTGATCGTTCTGGCTTAGATCGGCGTTGAAGCGCTTGTATGCATTGTAGGTCTCCATTTCGGCACGCGCCTGTCGGAGAACAGAATCGATTATGGGCGACGGTGGCGTTTGATTGGAGTTCGAGGTGGAAGGCCCATCGACACCATTTGTGGCCAGATTGGTAACCCGATCCATAGCCTCCTTGAGCTCCTCTTCGCTGTGAAATGCGCGCAGTAGGAACTCGATGGCACGCTCCATGTTGTTACTTGTGCTCTCGAGTGCAGCACGCACCGAGTCCTCGTCAAAACCTAGCTGGCGGAGATGAGCCAGCTGGTCGATATCGGCGGAAACACGCGTCTGGGGTAGTGCGGCCATTAGCTCGTCACCTTGTGTTTGCAAAAGATCCACCTGGAATAAGATATCAGCGTAGTATAGTAAAAAGCTATGATTGTAATGCTTTGAGGACTCACCGCCTGGGGAATGTCGTTCTTGGATCGTTTTAGGGCCAGAGCGGCCAGACGGCGATCGTAGCCCATATTGGTAAGGGTGCAAACACTGCGAGGATTCACCCAGTCACCGCTGTCTTTGCCGTTGGTCATTCGACGGTTCAGGGATCGCTCAGCCTTGGATTGCTTGCGGGCATCCTTTAGCTGTTGGCGCCGCTCGTGGATGAACTGCACCGCACGCTCCACATTATCACCGTTAGGGCCGCCGTTCGAAGAGGAACGCAGGGCCAAGCGGGCCTCACTCACCTCGAAGCCCATTTCCACCAGCATAGTCAGCTCCGTCTCGTTGACTTTTAATTCCCTCAGTAAAGCGGAGGCAGCCTCAAAATGCTCGAATGCCTCGTCTCGACGATTTTGATGGAATAGCACTACGCCCTGAAGAAGCTTCAGACGCATGAGCAAAGCCCTTTCCGGACATGCCTTGCCCTTCAGAGAGTACAGCCTCTCGAAGTTTTCTCCATAGCTGCGCCGGAAACTGCGTGTGCAGATCTCCAAGCGTCGCTCCGCATCCGGAAGCTGGGTGACGTTCTTCAGACAGAGATAGCACCACACTATATCCAGGTTGAGCAGAGCGTAATTGTCCACCATCTCGAGGAACTGCGAGTTGCATGTGGCAAAACGCTCGTCTGCCTCCAAAAGTAGGAGAAGTGCCTCCTCAAAATCCTCGCGCTGCATAGCCGCCTTGGCCTTCTCGCAGTAACCCAAACCGATGAGCAGAGACCGATTCTCGTCGGGTGGGAGGAAAACGGGACTACCATTCTGGTCCTCCATCTGTAGGTGGGGAGGAGGACACAATATAGTGCGAATCAATACAAGATCAGTATAGGCTCACCTCCATTAGCTGATTCTGCGAGGAAACCACCGCCTCCACGTCTGCCTTGATTCTGTTGATTCTCTCGTAGAGCGCTTCATTCTGATTGTCGCCCCGGCCGGTCACGATTACGATCAACTGCTGGTTGTTCTTCAGCTGCTGGGAGGCGAGTGTGGCATTGGAGGCCACCATCTTCCCGGCTGCAATGCACTTAACATGGTTGGCGTCCGGCAATTGCAGCTTGGCGGCGACAGCTGCCTGAAGATCGGATCCAAGCGCATTTAAATCGCATTTAATGTCCTGCATTGCGGTGGTGCCCCCACCACCACGATTGTCAATGCTTCGCACCTTGAACGTGGCCAATCCGGTGGCGTTAAATTCCCGGCGAGCGGCCAGCTTGCGGAGGGCATTATCCTGGAGTTCGGTGAGCACAAAATAGCAGCGATCGGAAGCGATACCCAAAAAACGGCCGTACTCAGCAGCTAGGTTCTATAAGTAAATACAAAATGAATTAGTTATACAAATGTAGAGTGTAGATAATGCGGTGAAGATTGAAGATTATAATATCAAGCCATATTTCAGGAGTTAATATTTTCCAGCGAGCATACATACCTCCATCGCGGCCTCGATGCAGCCAATGTCTTCCGAGAAATAGGGCTCCTCCCACAACTTGACGCCCTCGGATTGGAGGCGGGCGCGCACCTGGGTGAAGATGTTATCAATGTGCGACATCTCGTGGCGAAACAAAGACCACAAATGGAACTCAAAGCTGCGACGTCTAGTGGAAAATTATAGCGTAAATCACGTCCCACGTCACTAAGGCAATTTCATAATATTTACCAAAAATGTTATTGTTCTTCTTCTATCCTGTACATGTGTTTTCGGGCAACACAAATAAAATGCGCAGTTACTAAAAACAAACGAGTTTTTCAATACAATTTTATATAAATAAAGGAAAGTAGACAGGAAAGAACAGCTGCTGTCGGCTGCTAAATTATAAATGAATCTCTGTAGTCAAAGGAATGACAATTCAGTTTTGTTTACAAAAGTTTTGTGTTTGTGACAGGCTATCGGTAATCGATAATAACAAAAAAGCAGCTGATATACCCAAATATAACAGTTTTGGCACAAAATGGTAATCTGTTGATTTAATATTTAAATTACGTTTGTGTTGATGTTATAGACTCAATTTTTTATTTTTAACAGCCAATATTTTTATACAAATTCCCAAAAACATAGCTCATAAAATTGAGAAAATTTTGGTTTCATTGCACAAAAGAAGCGATTTCAAATCTCCAGATCGTCAGGATGATAAAGCTCCGTGAGGAGGCGGTATACATACGAGGGGGCGTGGCCCCCGGTGTTGGATATAAACAGAGTAATCAGCTCCGGTGGCACGTAGTCGAACATGGGACTGTAGACCTTAGCCTCCCGAGCTGGAATGGAATCGTAAGGTATGACATCTTCGGCACAGCCCACCATATTGAAGGCATCCTGCTCGCACAAGTGCAGAGGTGACAGTTTGTACATGGGCGCCAGCACGATCACCGGCACCGAGTAGTGCTTGGCAGCCAGCGCCACCGTGTACGCACCACAAGCGGCCCGCAGTCCACCATTGGCCAGGACACTGTGCGTCCCTATGATGACTTTGTTGACGCGAGACATCATCGCAAAAATAGCCGCATCCGGGATCACAATTATCTCTACGTTCTTCTCACTAGCCAAGCTGGCAGCCAAGTTGTGACCCCGACAGGCCGGTGCACACTCGGCAACGATGATGGTAAGGGATTGGCGCTTCTTAATTGCCCGCTTCAGGAAGTTTTCCACGCTCCGCGAGTGGCCCAAGGTCAAGATGATCTCCGATGAATGGATGTGCTCCTCGGCCTGCACGCAAATGTTCTCCGAGCTGGTCTCCAGCTCCGTTTCCACCTCTTGCAGGTGATCCAGCAGCGCTTCCCTCAGTCCCTGCTGCGGCACCGAGTAGTCACTTCTCACGTTGCTCTCGCTGGTCTGGGTCACTAGTTTGTGCAGGGACAGCGAGGCCTGCGAATCGTCGGCAATGTGCTGGACCTTCGCATGCAACAGGTCAAACTCCTCGCGGGTGAGCTTTAGTATCCGTCTGGCTATGTTTGACGACACCGTTTCCTGGGGCAAAGCTGATTGCAGGATTCGACACTGGGCGCGAACTATTTGCATGAGGGCATCAGCGTTTTGCCAGCTCTTGCTCATAATTATGTACTTGAAGATGTCCAGCGTCTTGTTGGTTATATTGTAGGATCCCTCCACCAATCTGCAAGGTAGTAGTGGCTTTAGTTGCTTGCCGTTTAAACGGATGCCCAAAGATATTTTCATACCCAACTTTGATGGCGTGGATTAGCTGGGTGACCTCCTTGAGTGGTTGTTCGTGCATCCTGCGTATCAATTATCCTCGAAATTGTTTGTATTTACTTTCACAATTCTCCTCGAGACTTGCCACACCGATTCTGATTTCTGTGTTATCGATTATGGAGGCTATCGGCAAAAGGAATATCGATTAGATATAATCGAGTTGTATAACAGAAAATTTATTTAAATTACATTTTAATAATATTAATCATTTCTGAAACAGGCGTCTCTTAGCAGATCTAGAAAATGCTCAAGGAGCAAATATTTGGCAGCGGCTAGACATGGAGATAATTAACCTATTGGAACCCATCAATCGCTTCATAAAAAATAATTATAGTTGCATGTAAAAATTAACGCCCGTCAAGTAAAGATTAAAAATGTTTGCGTTTATTTTAAATTAAATGTACCTTTAATTGCCGTCTCTTAACTGCTAGTAATGCTTAACAATTGAATTGTTTTAATTTATGTTATTTAATGTTACGTTATGTATGTGTGGTATATGCGTTACCTTTTTATTAATGGTTATTTTGTATATAAAAAAACACCCAATCGGAACGCTCTCTAACGCCAATATGTACATTTCTATCGGGTTAAAACACATTCTACAAATTGCCTTAGTTGACGACTCTGAATTGACGACTAATTTATGGTAAATATATATTATTTAAGTATTGCGAAACATACTCTTTTAAACTTAGCTTAAAACTCTGTGTACATACTTTACAAACACTCAATGGTCGGACTTAACTAATAATAAATCAGTGTCTATATAATTATATATATATATATGTATATGGATGAAGAGAAATCATTGAAAATCGTTGCAAACGGGTTAGTCCTCCAAGAAGTGAATGCTTTTCGCGCTGCAAAAAATTCGAATCAACTAAATTATGAATACATATTGCATTTACAAAAGATCTGCGCTGAATACTCTAAATACTAGTACAATAGTACAATAATTACACACTACGGCCTATGAACAAGATAAGCATTATTGGAAGATGCAAGCGATTGCAAATGTGTATGCAAATATTGCAATATGTTTTTCGCGGATTACAGTACAAAATCAACAGGTTGCAACAATTTAAATTACATTTAAACTTGGCCCGCCTTGATCAACAATAAAACCGATGTGTTGTGGTTTCGCCCACTGACTGGATTAGTTGCTCCCGCTGCTGTTGGTTTTTAGCTGCACCCCCAGCACTTCCCTCAGCTCGTGCAGCTCCTGGGGTCCCTGCATCAGGCGCTTGACTCCTCGCGGCAGCCCTCGGCACGACGCCAGGTTGATTGAGCTCATGTTTACGCAGTTGGTGAGTATTTCCTTGACTGCCTCGTCGGACACGGACGAACCGCACAGATTCAAATGTCTGCATTGAGGAAGTAAATTGGGTTTAATAAACTCACAATAGTTTAATTTATTCATATAAATACTCACGCCAACGGCGACTCCCTGCCTTTCTCGGCGAGGGCACGCAGGGCATTATCTATGGGCTGCTGCACATTCGCCCAAGCTAGATCTAGCTCGATGAGACTGTGCGCCCACTTAGAGGCGATGAGTTCCAGACCCGACCTAAACAGAGGATAATTTAAAATTAGATTGGCTTTCTCTTAATCGTTCCTTATCAGAACGCACCCCATGTCTCGTGTAACTGAGCAGCCAGACAGGAATAAATGCTTGATATCCCAGGCTGGCAGGCGGATAAGGCTCTCGTGTGTCAGCCGCGTGCAGTTGCGTACGTCCAGTAGCTTCAGTTTTGAGCTGCTCTTCAGTATGCGCTGCAAATGGTCATCGCTAATGATGCGCGACTCATCGGTCAAGGCAGCCACGGATAGCTCCTCGAGATTTGGAAAGCCGGGAGAGTCCATCTGAAACAAAGGATTTATAAATGGAAATTTTCGAGAATATAGAATTTAGTGTGCTTACAATTTCCTGCATTGATGCCGTGCTTGGCGTTATGTGAGAGTTGGTCACTCGCAGGACCTTGAGCTTCTGGCAGCCGCGCTGCAGCTTTTCAATGTGTAGTACACCGTGTGATGTGGCCTGAGTGGTCACGTTCGAGAGATCCAGTAACGCCAGATTGGGGCAGTGCGTCTGAAAAGATTTCAATAGCATTAAAAAGCGAATCAATCGAGCTGTGAGGTGGGACTACTTACCGACAGTATGCCGACTATCTGCGGTATTCCCGCCAGGCGGTTGTGCGCCAAGTAGAGATGGGTTAGGCGACTGCCCATAGTCTGGAGTGCATTGCACAAGGAGTTGATGCCCACCGCGCTCTTGCTGGCATTCATCTCAACCTGAGAGTAACGTAAACAACATCAGAAGGTGATTAGGGAGCGCACTCCATCACAACTTACATTGATGGAACTTAAGTCTAATCGCTGCAACTTGTGCAAATTGTCCACCAAGTAGGTCAGATTATCCGAGGTGAAACCCTTCCAGCCGGACAGCGTAATGCCAGCCAGATTCGGGCAACCACTGGACAGCTTGGTCAGGAAGCAATTGATGTCCGTTATTTTCCAATTGGCTAAAAAAAAGGATGTTTTACACCAGATCAAATCATTTTAGTTGCAAGTTCGCCACTTACAAACATTCAGCTCTGTGCAGGCACTGCAACGGTTGTCCACAAACCACTTAAGCTTCAGTTCAGTGCGATACTTCTCCTTGACCCAGGTTGTCAGATCCATGGTGCGCCACAGAGTCGGCCTTAGGGAAACCTGACGCCAAAGCGAACAAACTCGTCCCAGGCGAAATAGAGTGGGCAGACATCCCTCCATGTCCACGGCATGCTCAAAAATCTAGAAGCAGAATAGGTTGTGGGTGAGTTAGGTTCGTGGAGGCTACTGTTTATTTATTCTCACCCTGAAAAGCACTTCCTCTGGCAGCTTTTGGGCCCACACACTCTGCTCAATGGGCTCGTCCGCCGCCACCGCATCGGCACTCGAAGAAACTTTCTTTTGGCCATCTCCTCCTCCGCCACCTTTCTTCTTTCGCGGCTCATACTCAGCCTCATCGCTGTCCTGTTGCTTTGGTTTGCGAATGCGCTTGCGCACAGGTTTGGAGGCAGCTGGAACGGGAACGGGGGGAGAGGTGGCTGCCGGTGCACTGTCTCCGGCATCGGATTTCTTGATACAGAGCTTTATGCCCACCTTGTGGTCGCTGATCTCGCTCTCGTACATGGGCAGCGCCTTGGGCTTGCGGGCTCGGGAGGCACGTGGTGATGTGGACGCCGCCTTGCTGGGCTTCTTGGCGCTAAGGGCCGTGGCAAGTGGTTTCCCTGACTTTGGTATGGAGCCATTGACCGTCGTCGCCGCTGTCTCCGGTTGTTCCTGCTTGGGCGGCGTACTTGCCTGTAGCTGCGGTTGCGGTTGCTCCGCCACTGGAGATCGCTGGCCCTCCGAAGCGGGGGAGCAGGACGTAGATGTGGCCGTGTTGGTCTCATCCGTCTGCGTTTCTGACTTGGGCGGAGACAAGATGTTCTCCGGTATAACTGCCGTGGTTCCGGACGCCGTGGTTTCGCCAGCCAGCAACTGTGGGGGCGTTTGCGACGGCGTTGAGGGAGTGAGTGTGTTGATGTCCACCGTAGTTGATTTCTCCTTGTCACCCGGTTCGCCTGGTGGCAGCGGCGGCTGCTCGCCACTGACATCCGTGTCCACTTGCATGGCCGTTCCCTCGGCAGCTTCAGCTTTCTCTTTTACGCCATCTTCTTCGGACACCTTGGCCTCCTCCACTTGAGCTGGTAGAGATTCGCTCATCACTTCACTAGTTTTTCTGCAATCGAGTAAAAAAAGAAGTTTAGGCACTCGAAATCGGACTGAAATTCAAATTCGCATTTTTCCAACCGGGAAAATCGATGGAAAAGGAACTCTCAACCCATTTTGGCGGTTTTTCACAGTTTCCCATTCGCCCCCGTTCTCAATACGAAACTAGAAAAAAACACGAAACACGACGCGAAGCGCTCTCTCCGAACCCCACGAACAACACACAGTCGTAAATCTCACCTGCTACAACAATTACATATATATATTTTTTGTTTTTATTTTTATTCGTTTGTTCGCTCTTAATAAACAAGTCGGGCGCAGTTTGGGGTCGCACCGACTTGTTAGTGACCTGTGCGCAGACTCCTAGCGAATTCCCGCCATAAATCTCGCCCGCAGGGTCGTTCTCTACGCGGGGGCGACGTAAGATCGGCGCCTTCTCAACGGATCGATCCAATCTTAGGGGCCCTCTTGATTCCCATACGTGTTTTTGTGGCACTGCACTTCACTTAATATTTTCGTATGCTGCTCGGCGCGACGCGTGCAGGGTGCATAATCGGCATTCAACTCACCACTTGGAAGAGAGGTAGGTACACAAATGTATGTTATCTGCCGAGATACTGTTCGCTCGCTCGCACTCGCTGCGGTACTGTACTGCGCTGCGGTGTGTGAACGGTGCGGCACTATGTGTGTGTGTTTGAATTGTTCGATTTCGATTCTAAAGATTTTTTCTCTTGGCGTTTTATGGTAACTGTGGCCTTTTCGCTGCCCAAACGGGCGCTTTCACATTATTGCCGAGCACTCGAGGCACTGCACTCCAATTGGCTGCGGCATTGGCGCGAATTCGTACATTATTTGGACACACAATCAATTAAAACTTAATTCCATCAGCCGAACGACGTAGAAGCAGAAACACGATATATCGATATGTGCGCGACTCTATCGATAGCAGTGTTGCCAGATGAAACTATGGACTTCCGCCTAAAAAATCTCGAACAGTGAGGACTACCGCCTAAAAAATCCACTTTTTTCCACAAATTCAAATAAACTTATAATTTAAATGATTAAATATTATCTAATTGTAACTTCATAAAATCGAACTAAAAAAATTTTTTTAGGTTGACTTGTTTTTATTTTTTTGTGTCGCTTGTCGGTAATTTGTGCAGCTGTCGATGCCTGATAACCTGGTTCCCCTCTAGGAGATCAATGGAAATTAACGGTTTTTTAAAAATCTTCACAGCCAATTTAATACTAATTAATAAAAATAGTACCACAGAAAAAAGTATACCTATTAGCTAGTAGGCATAGTTCAAGTTGGCCACCTCCGGCAGCACGGTAAGACCCTTGTGGACCTCCAGCCAGCGCTTGGCGTCGTACGTGGTCTTGCCGTAGGTGCGTCCAAACTTGTACATCTCTCCGGGAACATGCCCGGCGTAACTCGGCGACATGCCATTGTCGGTGTGATATAGGATGAAATGCCCCTCCGCCGGACAGGTGATAGCGGGCCGGCTGAGATCCTGGCCGCAACACCACGAGTCTCTCTTCTTCTTGTATATGTAATCCGAGAAGCTGCAGAGCGCCCTGTGGGTGAGCACCTGGTTGGATTCCCCAAAACGGGTCACCGACATGGGAATGTGGCCTGCATAGCCATTGATGATATACTTGTCGTCATCCTCGTCCTCCAGGAAATGGGGCGACGTGAACTTGCTGTAGCAGAGTTTCTCCGTTTTTGGCGGACAGACCTCGTCTTTAAGGCCCTGGGAAACGCCGGTGACCGGGATCAATGGTGACCGATAATAGGCTTTGGGCAGTAGCCTCTCGTTGATCTTGCGGTCAAAGAGGCCCTTTCCGCTCTCCAGCAGATCCCTGTGTCGTAACGTTCTATTCTCGCAGCGGTAGAGCTCCATTAGAGTCTCGTGGCTGGCCACTCCCGCTGTTGCGGCCGCCAAATAACGCTTGCCGACCTGACGCACTATATTCGGCACAAAGCCGGCATAGCCCGGCAGGATGGGGTGTCTGTAAACGGAGTCCACCAGGTCCTCTCTAGTTCGCAGCACCTTCAGTTCCTGGGGCGTGGGAGATTCCTTGAGACCCCCCTTGGAATGAATTGGAGCCACAATCAGTTCCGGCGCATGGGGGACACAAGGATCGATGAGCAGGGTGTGCGTTTGCCGGCCATAGGTGCGACCCACTCGATAGCGATCGCCGGGACAGTGACCGGTATATCTAGCGATTACCAAAAGGTAAGAATCCTTATTTTTAAGAGTTTTACGTGGCTTACCCGGGCACCAAGTGCGGTTCTGGGGTTATGGAGTGGTCCATCTTTCAGTAACTTGAATTTAAATCCCACGGGAAATTTTTCACAGAGTCTTACGGATATTTAATATATGAAATTTGTATATTTACACACTAATAACAAAGGATTTCAACGACATATAAAAAAAAGAAAGCTAGATTTCTTCCTGAAACACATAATATTCAGCCGTCACCAACAGATTGATTTTCTTAGACTCCTGCAACTCTCAGCATTTCCTCGATGCTGACGATTTTCTCCCTCGGCTTTCCCTTGGCCTTGCCCGCCTCGCTTTCAAACTCGTCTATCCTTCGCCAGCCATCCCAAGTGACCACTCGCTTGTCTTCCGCATCGTATCCAGGCTTGGCCAAACTAGTGTCTAGCACATTGGCTGCTATGTCTTCACAGATGCTCTTGGCCACAGCAAAAGCGCCGCTCATGGTGGTCAGGATAACACCAGTGGGGCCGGTGCCCAGCCAACCGGCCACATACAGCCCGGGATCGATTTTATCGGTATCCTTGAGGACCCGTCCCTCCTTGTTGTGAACTCGTCCGCGTCCCGTGTCAAAGTTGATGTCGGAATCCACGCAACTGGATTTGTAGCCAATGCTTCGCAGAATCAAGTCCGACGGAAGACGCTCAATGTTGTCGGTGGCCACTGCGGAGTCCTCTTTAAGTTCCGTAACGGAAAACTCCATTTCTCCTAGGTTTATCGCCTTGGGAGCTCGCAGAAAGATGGGCAGGAATTGTTTTGAGCCAGCAGAACCTCTTCCCTGTTCCTTGAGACTCTTGAGCATCAGTTCAGTGAGTCGCTTTCGTGGCCGTTGTAGTTTCTCTACAAGTGAGTCAACTCCTAAAATAGGGAGGAGAGCTTTATGCCTTTGACCATTCGGATTAATGTAAGTCCGCACCTGAGAAGTCATCGGTTCGCCAGCGTGTGTCCACATTGGGCAGCTTGAGCATTTCCCGCAACTCTTTGATGGTGAAGGCGGCCTGCAGTGGACCCCGCCGACCCACAAGATGCACACGCTCCACCTCACTGCGGGAAAGGGCTTCCAAGGCGTACTCCGTGGTGTCAGTGACCTGCTCAAATCAAGATTATATTCTTGGTTCACTCGGAAATACGATTTACTTACCTTTAATGCGTCCAAGGGACTGAGGAGCATCCTAGCCACATCAACAGCGACGTTGCCCTGACCCACAATCGTAACATCTCGCCCGGTCAAATCTGGAGCGAGGTCTTCCGCTCCTGGCAGACCATTGTACCAGGCCACAAATTTCCGGGCAGATATCACATTGCCCTGCTGCTCATTCGCCAGCTCCAGCTCCCGATCCTGGTCTGCGCCGTAGGTAAGGAGCACGGCGTGGTAGCGCTCCCTTAGCTCCTGTAAGCTCACATCCGTCCCGAGGGCGACGTTGCCAAAGTAGCGCAGACGCGGATGCTCGGCGGTCTTGGTGAAGGTGTTGATCACGTTCTTGACCTCCGGGTGATCGGGCGCAACGCCAAAGCTGCAATGTGTGATTTGCATAATGGGACAAGTCGTTAGTCGATAAGTGCAATGGATGGAATGCATGACACGCAACCCGGGTGCGGATAAAAGCATTTGAGCTTGGAGTGCGAGTCACAGTTTCGCTCCCAAGATGCCGATGGCGGCTGGTTTGCCACTGCTCCTCTGCCTTTTGCTGATCTCTAGCTGCAGCCAGGCGGCAGCCAGTACTCTGTGGGGTCTTGACCAATTGGGTGGTAAGTTTCCCGCTTCAAAGACTTCTGACGGAGATTACACCCAAGTTTCTCCCGCAGCCTACTTCAGTGGCATCTTCCGGTCCGTTGTGGGTCCCCTCTTTGGCTTTGGACCAACAGCGAACAACACCGCCTTCTCATCATAAAGCTAGATGCCCGCTTACCGCACCAGTCCGAAGGGCACCGGCAGCTTTTCCACCACGTCCACCACACAGTCGCTGAGTTGCTTCAGCAGCAGTTGGGCGGCATAGAAGCCGGCGGGTCCTGCGCCCACAATGCATATCCGTTTTGTGGGCGTCACACCCTGGATCACTTGCAGGCGGGCGGGAGACGTGTGGAGGGTCCGTCGGCATATGTTAAGCAGATTTAGGCCCATTGTCCATGTGTTTTGTTGCTGGGCCCGCGATTAAATAGATCTCCTGGCTTAATAGATTATGAAAATTGTCCAATAATGCTGATAATTGTTATTTACTTTCTTATCTGCGGATCGCTTTCGCCACTGGCCGCTAAAATCTTCAACTGTGCTTTGGATAAATTAGGGTATTTTACCGCCATAGTGTTTTGGTCACACCGTACAGGTGCGAGGCTCCTGAATTTTAAGGGGTTACTTCTCTTTTCTAGAAAATAATTTTCTTAGAAAATAAGCTATATTTTACCACTGATAAAGCGTAGATTAGTGCAGATATAGAAAAACTTTTGTGGGCATTCCATTTAATTTTGGCGGGCTGCCATTTATCGATAAGGAGAATAACACAATTATTTGGACGTTCGGTTTGAATTTTCTCTTATCAATTCAATTCCTAGAGCTAGATTTTTACAATAGCAAATTGATTTAAATATTAAATAATTACAAATTCAGAAAGTTCTTCTCCTTTACACTATCTTGTTTTAATTCATTATCAATTTATTTAAAAACAAAACTTAACAATCTCAATTTTAGAGTTCGTTTTAATACAATTCTTTTAATTAAAAAGGAAGCCAAACTTAAGATAAGAATTTCTTAAATAAAAACCAACCCTATTTCATATGTAACACATTTTATACTTTTTATTCTGGTGCTTCTCTAAGCGTAACACAGCAATTTTGATTGGCTATATATATGTGAATAAGGAAGGCATCTAAGAATCATAGACGAATCAATCGTGATTAAGGGCCAGATGACGCTTGGCGTCTATGGTGGAGCGGCCCCAGGTGTTGCCCACGCGGAACTTATTGCCAGGAACATGGCCACCATAGCGCGGAATCATGCCCACGACCCTTGGATAGATCACGCCATTAGGATTGGCAAAGGAGCGACCGACGCCAGCCTTCTCCACTGGGACCCACTCGGCGCTGCGGATGAAGTGCATATCGTTCTTGGGATAGCACCAGCCCTCATCCGGCAGATGGAAGTCGAAACCGAAACCTGGGGGATCCGAGTAAAATAGGGAACACGATAGGAGCAAGCATTTACTTACGGCTGGAGTAGGACATGATGTTTGTTATTTGTAGTTCACTGCTCCAAGTGTTGCTGCTTAACTGAGTAAATAGAAACTGAATCTGGCTATTAATAGAGCCGTGCCTGACAGGAGGTGCTTCGACAAAACGACCCGACCGTTTCCCTGGGCAACGGAGGCCACAAAGGAGCCAGATAGCAGCAGCAACAAGTTCACAAGTCACGACACCGATTTGCTCCTGATTTGCATTTCCTGATGGCGCTGGCGATGGCGTATATGGCGTACCTTAATGGCAATTAGCGCGACATTTAGAATGACATTTACAAGTATCATTATTATTACGGGGTACTGTTTATTTCATTACGTGTACTGAATCATAATTTATTCATTTACAGGGGCGGTGATTGTATCGATTAACAACAGCTGGAAGGTTGCTACTTAAGGGATTATCCTCTTCCTTGTCCTACTCCTCGCTCAGTTGGACTTCTTGGCCTTCTTCTGCTGCTTGCTCTTGAGCTTCTCCTGCTTCTTCAGCTCCTTCTCCGTCAGCGACTTGTACAGCTTGTAGCCAAAGAGCGCTGTAATAGAATTGGAAAAAGGCATCCGGTTAATGCGGGCTTCTCACAGAAATAACTCAAGGGTAACTGAGACCGAATATGGAGACTAGGAGAAAGATCACGGCCATCACTTTCGAACTGGAATAGGTCTGAGCAATGTGGGCATGCTGCGCTATGCGTTGCTCGATCCGACCGATCGCCGCCTCAAACTTGTCCTTCATCTCCGTCAGAAACTTATGCCGGTGCGTGTCGGGCAGGGACTCCAGCTCGCTCTGCATATCGCCAATCCGCTTGATCAGATCCTGCGAAAATATGCTGCTGGGCCCCATTTTGGCCACGATCTCCTCCACGGACTTTTTCAGCTGCTCGACAACCCCGACTTCATTGTGGCTCATGGCGGCGGCGGCGGAAGTTTCTTGGGAACGATTCACTCGGTACTCTCTGTGTATGTCAACTTCTCGCCGGCATGGATCCCTGCCGAGAACTGTCTGGTCGCGGTGGTACCTATGTCTGTGATGGATTCTACCTAGACTGCCCTGTGTTATCTTATCGCAAATCGAACGCCTATAAACGAAGCAAACATTCTAGACTGGGGCCGAATGTAACTGTGAGTGTGAGGGTTTTGGCAGGGCCCCCTGACACTTATCGCCGCCCCTGCTCTGCACAAGTGGGTGCGGATATCGCACCCGATAACGCTTTACGTCGACGGTGGCGGCTCTCGTTCAGCTTACCAAAGACGAGCAGAATGAGGGCCAGCATCACGAAGAAGAAAATATACTCCCGCGAACTGTGGCCGGGATGTCCGTACTGTCGCATAAAGTCCTCCGGCGATGGCGGCTTCGGATTGTAGATGCTATCTCGAAGCTCGGCACGCTCCTCGTCCGAAATGCCCTCCATGCTCTCGACCATCTTCCAGATCTCATCTGCACTGGGCATCTGGAAGTCCGGACTGCCGGGCTGAGCGCCGGCAAAGCCAGCCGGTCCTCCGGCAGCAGCTGCCGCTGCCACGTCGTCGGCGAATGCCTGCTGGTTTATCGGATCCTCAGCCATGGTCTAATCGCTCGCTTTCTCGGATGGGCTTTAATTTACGGGGCGGTCTGTCTGTGGGCTCGCCTTTAGCGGTTGGCGTCTGAATGTGGGATGAAAACATAGTATACGGTTCTGGGTTCTGGTTTCTGGTTTCAGCGGGGATCGGCATGCTACTGGGGGCAAAACTAAATCACAGCAAACAAACAACGTGGCAAAACGAAACTAAACAGATACGAGATTCCGTGACACCGGGCATTGATTATCTTTGGACACGCGGCATGCAGAGATTAAGACGATCGAAAGGGAGGTTTAAATTCGTTGGGATCGAGAGCTGCCCCCAGTGAGCGGTGCTCGGGCCCGGTAATTATTTAAATTTTTTGGCCGCTTGCCGTTGCTTACGTGCTCCGGCCTTCTGCTGCTCGGGAGGACTGAGCGCTCTTTAAAAATCATATTAAAATCAATACGAAAATAAACTGACACTCGTGTGTAATCAGTTGCTTATATTTCATTATTCTGAGATATGACCGGTCGCTACTAGTAGCTGTGTTTTCGCTGCGCTTTTCGATTTGCCGCAGACCTGCCTTCGTCAGCATATATTTCCAAAGGTAGTAGGGAGTCCAAAGAAGTTGGCATGGTGGAGAGTACGCCTGGGTATAGGTATGGGTGCTGCGATAAGGCCGAGCCACGCGCTAATCAGTGCCGGACTTGGCTTATATAGAAACTGAATGTAGAACCCCACCAAGAGGAAGCCAAAGTGTTTAGACTCTGGATGATGGTGTTCTAAGGTGTAATTCATGGAGTTTTAAGGGAATTTTAATTACAGACATGGTTTCTTGTAAGTGAAAATGGGAGCTTGACTAAAGGAAAATTTATCTTTAAAGTTAGGAGTCCAAGGAGGCAAGATTGTAAGAAATAAATCCCAAAATAATAGTATTGGAGTATGAATATTTAATAAAATGGTTTAGGGTCAACTTGGTAGGAGGAAATTATAAATTAGGTCTAATTTTCATTATAAATTTTATTTTCCAAATCAAAACTATGGAAATTTTAACTATTTAATACCCTAATACCTTATTTTCACTGTACCCACTGTACCATAGAGTAGCAAAGAGATATGCTTCCCTCAGAGGTTTGACTGTACCACTTGCACCATTGAATGGTGGCCTCTTATCAGACGCCCCTCTTATCGCTCTTAAAACCCACAAACTTTTGACTACGTACGCAAAAAAAAAAGCAAAACTAGAATGACATGATGGCCAGAAAGAACACGTAAGACAATCCAAATCAAAACCAATCCAAACAAAAACAGATAACAGATAAAACCAAACACAAACGACGACAGCCAACAGCTGGGGCCAAAACAGAGGCACCAGCATAGGGGTTAACGTTCTAGTTGCTCGCTTGGTGAAAGTCTTTTGACCCAATTCGCGCTCTGGCCGGGATCTCGGCCAGGTTATTACATGCATTAAAACGGGAGGGGAGTAACGTGACTGCTGGGAGGGGTAAAAAACGAAGGGAGGGGGTGATGAATTTGGCCAAAAACTCACCTGCCAAAGTGAAAACAACAACAGCCGGCACGTAAAAGGCGAGATTCGGAATGGACTGCTGGAAGGGCGAACCGGCGTCGGTGAGGTCAACCATGTTGATTATTATGTTAGAATGTCTTTAAGGGAGCACTTGGGCAGCGACTAGGCCGGACTTTTCACGAGTTTATCTCAGTAAAATGCAAAAACACTACAAAGAGGCTGCGAATGGAAGATGAAAATGTTTCGTCTGCGAGTGGTGGCTGTGGCGAAAATACCGGCTAGCTTGTGCCGGCGAGGTAGATTTTCTTGTCCGAAGATAGCTGGTCACACTGATACATTCATAATTTCAAATTTAAAAATTTATTTCCTACTTTTTATATATGTACAAACTTCAAATTAGAATCGACCAATTATTAAGCTCCCAAACCGCACTGCGTAACATAAGCTTTGGCTAGCGCACATTGGGCATTCTGTGTCCAACGATGGTCTGGACAATTCTTAAAGTACTCCATGTAGGTGCAGCCGAGAACAATGGCGGAGAAGGGACTACAGCGTTGTTGTGGCGCTTGCTGATTTTGCTGCTGAGGCTGCTGTCGTTGTTGCTGCTGCTGCAGAATCATTGCCAGCCTGCGTTGAGATTGGGGCTCACACTTGGAAAAGGCCATCGTCATGGCCTCCACATAGACGGTATCGTTGGAGAACTTGGCAGAGAGATCACTGCGTATGTTGTCCAAATTGAGCTTTTGCGGCTCCTCAAGGTACTTGGAGGATGTGAGAATGCACTCGGCCAGGCACTGGCAGGGATTAGAAAGCCATGTTAGTGGGATTCTCGATATATATAACTAGTGTTACTCACAGCAGCAGAGTCAACGGAAGGAGGTCCACCATTATTCTTAGCTGCTCCCAAAACCCGCTGGGCGCATTGGTCCACCAACTGGTCACGACCGCCGTCCTTGCAGCAAAGAGCTGGGTCCTAAGAGGAAAGATAAGCCAGTTGGGTTTCTTTCGATATAATAAAGAATTCTGCTTTAGTTACTTACAACAAGCTGCGGCGGCCTTTGGCAATCGATGGTGGTTTGAGCCAATACTTGGGTCACAAATCCCAAGGAAACAGAGATCAAGAGCGTCTGAATGGGCGACATTACTGCGGCTGACTAACTGAGAGATGACTGATATGGATGTGAACTGGCAAGGCCCATTTTATATCCCGCGCCGGACACACATCAACATCTAATGGAACGCGAAGAGTAATGGGCACTTAATAGTGCCAGCCACGCATGACCAGAAAGGCCCAGCAAAAGTTCATTGTTGCAATCGGCTGGCTGTCGCTTGCTTTGGGGCCAATGTCATAAATAATTCCATATTTTGGGCCATTGACATTGCACTAAGGTTATAGTTTATGGATTATATAAGCATAGAATGTTGTACGGTCAATTAACCAGCAATTGCCAAAAAAAATTCTAAAGAGCTGGGCAAATCCAGTTAAAAGTGTGTCATGGTGTCCAAAACGAGTCGCAATTGCTATAATTATGCTTAAATGCTGTTTAAAGAGCATGGTTATCCGCTAAATAAAAAATAAAGCATAGAAAAAACATATAAAATTAAATATCAGGTAGTTGTAAGTTTGAGTTCCGGCGCCTAGGTGCTACAATAAGTTGGCAGCACCAACCGCGATGAGCACGGTTGCGGAAGAATCGATTAACCATTTATCGATAAGATGGACGCGGGCACCAAGATGTAAGTAATAAACACAAATTAAAAATGTGTTTTAAACTTAATAATAGTGCTTTTCTCACCTAGCCTAGTTGTAGGCGATGTGCGGGGTCGTTTCAAGCAACTGTTTCAGCGCGTGGAGCAGGTCAACAAAAAGGCGGGACCCTTTGAAATCCTATGTTGTGTCGGAGACTTTTTCGGCGACGACAAGCAAAACGAGGAACTGATTGCTTACAAAAATGGATTTAAACATAGTAAGTGCATATACTAATGATCTTAGAAGACTCAATTATAAGCTCTTTACATTTTCAGTCACCGTGCCAACCTATGTCCTTGGTCCCAATAAGAAGGAGCACACTAAATACTTTGCCGATCTGGCGGATGGTGAAATCTGCACAAATCTCACATATCTCGGCCGGCGTGGAGTCTATACGCTCAGCAGTGGCGTAAAAATAGCCTATCTAAGCGGTTTTGAAGCAGTAAATGCTGCGGAATCCTCAGCCTCCGAACATGAGTTTACCAAGGCCGATGTTATAGCCGTGCGTAACTCCTGTCTGGTGTCGAAGAACTGCTCCACGGAGTACAGAGGAGTGGATGTGCTGCTCACCTCACAGTGGCCATACGGCATGCAGGAGAAGGAGAACGTAAGTATTGGATTGTAAATATAACGCATGTGGTTAATGCAATGAATCCATTTCAGGCCACAGCCTCCAAGCTGATTTCGTTTCTCTGCCGGGAGATCAAGCCGCGTTATCATTTCTGCGCCATCAATGGCACTCACTACGAGTGTGCTCCCTTCCGAATGCCCAAGGATGAGACCACCCAATTCGAGCTGTGCACTCGCTTTATATCCTTGGCCGACGTCGGCAATGCCAATAAAGCCAAGTATATATACGCTCTCAGCCTAAAACCGGTGGACAAGTCACGATTACTTGATTTGGTGCAGAAGACGACCAATGAAATACCTTGTCCTTTCATTGGCTTAGACCTGGGAGGAGCCGTCAGCAAGAATGATTCGGTGGGTAGTCTTGCCATCTCTGCAAACTCAAATAGTTTTTAATATATATTATTATTTCAGTCAGAAAATCGTCAATACTTTTACGACATGGAAGGCGGCAATCGCAAACGGCAGGGCGGTGAAAACAACAACAGAAGAGATAAACGCCCGAGGATTCCCCAAATCGATCAGGGTTTGTTACGAGTAGAAGTTCCATAAAAGCTTGTATTAATATTTCCCTTGATTTTAGAAAAATGCTGGTTCTGCTTGTCCTCTCCCGATGTGGAGAAACATCTCATTATTACCGTGGGAGAACACTTCTATGTGGCACTGGCCAAGGGACCCATTAACAAGCATCATGTCATGATACTGTCCACAAAGCATGTTCCCTGCGCTGCCCAACTTAGTCCTGAAGATTGGGAAGAGCTGGATAAGTTTAAGGCAGCGCTGCGCAAGTTCTTCAAGTCCCTCGGTCAGGTTGTGTGTTTCACGGAGCGGCATTACAAGTCCGTTCATCTGCAGATCAATGTGCTGGCCTTCGAGGAGGGGTATGCGTGGAAGATCAAGCATAGTTTCGAGGACAAGGCGGAGGAATTTAATCTGGAATTTGAGACATTGCCGGCATTGGATTCCGTGAAAATGCTGCCAGAAATGGGGCCATATTTCCTTGCCGAGCTGCCCGACGACAGCACGCTGATAACGCGCCAGATGAAGCATTTTCCCATTCATTTTGCCAGGTGGGTTGGCAAGTTGAATACCGCCTTACTGAAGCTAACTAGTCATCTTTTCAGGGACGTTTTCTGCTCGGAGAATCTGCTGAACTGCGACGAGAAGGTCAACTGGAAGGAGTGCCTACTGGAAAGAGACGAGGAAGTTGCATATGTTGAAGAGTTTCGAAAGGCCTTTGCTCCCTTCGATTTTACGGACGATTGAGCCAAGAACAAAGTATATGTATGTATAGTTAAAATTCCATTTCGGTTGTAATTGCTGTGCCCCTGCTAACAGTTCATCCATGTAAATGCTAAATACTACAATATAATTTATAAAAAACTATTCATTTAGGAGTCACGTTGGTAGATTTTGTTGAGAATTTGTAGGAAGGTTTGGTGAGGCACCCCGCGAGACGTTTGTTGTATGTGGGTTTTGATCATGTTGTAGGATTCCTCCTCAAATGTGGCGTAGGTCGATGGCAGTCCGAGCTCCTTGTACAGCTCTTTGACTCTGTCTACCTTGGCAGGATCTGTACATAAAGTAATTAAATTAGTTACCCAGTCATTAGCATTAAATTTTAATGTTGCAGTACCTTCCTTGCCGTAGCAATCGATCATTATCTGTTTCTGTTCGGCATTGGCTCGTTGCATGGCAACCACAGCCAGCCAAGAGCACTTGTTGTCCTGAATGTCTGTGCCAATCTTGCCCGTCACTTCTGGATTGCCGAAACAATCGAGAAAGTCGTCCTGTACCTGGAAAAAGTTGCCCATCTCCAGGAGAATGGTCTTCGACTGCCGGAAGGCCTCAGCGTCTTTGTAGCTAAACAATAGAGTAGGGGATTAGCGTTTGAAGGGGAGGAGAATCAGTGCAACCTACCCAGCCAAGTGTAAAGCGATGGCGAAGGGCAGGTAGAATGAGTAGTAGGCAGTCTTGTTTTCCACAATGGCCTTGTAGTTTTCCATGGTGAAGTCTGCGACGCTGCGGTTAGAGTTGAGCTGATCCAGCGACTGGCCGCAGGTGGTGATGTAGGTGATTTCGTGGAAGAGCTCCATCAAGGCCACATAGCAGTCCAAGTGGCTGAAGTGCATCTTTAGAATAGCATACATTGCATTCTCTATCATCAGGGCATCATTGATGGCGGTCAGGCCAACGTTCTCGACCTTGTGCCAGCAGGGCTGGCCGCGTCTGGTGGTGCTGTTGTCCATCACATCGTCGGAGATGATAAAGAAGCTCTGGAGCTGTAAAAACCAGGGAGTTAGTGGTGTCAGCATCTCCTTTTGGCCTATGAAAAGCCCACCATTTCCACGCACCAGCCCAAATACTGGGCCAGCTTGATGTTCTCCGGCGTGAGATCCTGTGCCGGAACCAGATTCTTGTAGGTCAAAACGGTAAGGATTCCACGGTTCTTCTTGCCCCTGGGAACATTGTATTGAAGGACCTGGGCGAACCACTTGGCAGCATCGTTGCAGTTGTACGTCTTCGTCACGGTGGTGATGTCACGCACAAGATCTGCAAACAAAGCAACGGAATCGGCATTAGTATTAGCATGATAATTGGCATAAACAAAACGAAACGCCAGCTAACCTGGGAACACGGCCATAAAGTCGCGGCTTTCATCTTTCGACACCGTGACGCGGGCCGCAATGGGAACGGAGTGATTTTGGAGCGTCGATAAGGTTCTGTGTTAAGAAGAACAAACAAAACAAAGCCATAACAATAGAATGCAGAACTAGAAACGCACGCACACACACACACGCAGAGCTGCTGGCCTACGTGACTGCATAAGTAGGTACAAACTTTCTCCCCCCTCTTGCAAGTAGCAAGAAACCAGAGACTCCTGGCCAGAAATCACGCCCAAATCAGGCATTCGATTAATGCGCATACCGGTCCAAACGTAAACAAAACAAACAGGCAAAGGTCAAGTGCGGCGAAAACCGGTAGATAAGTGTACCTGCTCGTCTTCTT
The DNA here is from genome assembly GCA_008042675.1 of Drosophila seguyi. Taxonomy (NCBI): domain Eukaryota; kingdom Metazoa; phylum Arthropoda; class Insecta; order Diptera; family Drosophilidae; genus Drosophila; species Drosophila seguyi. The sequence continues at coordinate 54,734 of VNJU01003466.1, read as the reverse complement.
CAGCTTCTGTTCGGAGACCAGTTCTGTGGGCAGTCCGCCAATCGTGGGTTCCGATTTCACCTCGTCGCTGGTGGAGATGAGCCGTGGCAGGCGCACGGAGCTGGCAAGGATCCGCTGCTGCGGCAGAAGCTGGCGGACCAATTTAAACATTTTTTTATTTATTAGGCGCGAATTAAATCAATGCTCTTTCAACGACAATTGAATTTTTCGATATGACAAGTGCGAAGTACTAGTGGTGAGCAGAAGCCGATAGAGCTAATCGAACGTGTCGATATGCAGAAAAGTCGTTGCGAACCAATCGAATGCTTACTAAACTATCGATAGTGCTATTTTGATACACATTTCCCATCGCTAAGCAAAGCTAAAAAGGCGAATTGAAACGAAAACTAATTAAAATGATGGACGAGCAACTAATTGACGAGGTGGCGCAGCATGGAGTCATCTACAACCGGCAGAAGTACTACCTGAACGGCAGCACCAACGGTGGCAAGTACGAGACCAAGGACGAGGCCTGGCAGCTGATTGCGATGAAGCTGCGCACGGATGGTAAGCGGGGCCCCCGAGGAGGAGCCGCGTCTCGGGCCAAGCTTTGGTATCTAATTGGATGCTAATTGTCCTCCTTGCAGTGGACACGTGTAAGAAGCGGTGGAAGTATCTGCGCGAGCGCTATGTCTCTCAGCGGAAGCAGGGCGACCCGCCCGTCTACGAACACCTGTCGCGCCCGTACCTGGAGAAGATGAAGTTTTTGGACCAGCACATCCAGCCCCGCAAGTCCTACCGCCATGTGCCCAACTTCCTCACGTCGCCGCAGTCGGCTAACAGCTCCAGCTACAACGAGTATCAGGCGCTGGACAAATCGAACGGCTCCAATGGCATGAAGAACGTGTCGCAGTTCGGCGGTGGCGGCTCGGGTCAGGGCCACCACTACCACCAGCCAGATCAGCACCAGCATTCCATGAGTGCCTTGAGTACGGCGGCGGCCTCGGCGCTGGAGAACGTCAACGGGCAGGTCAAGATCGAGGCGGATCAGGTCTTCAGGGACTTTGCGGCGGCCGTGGCCTCGCAGCAACTCCAGCAAATCTCACAATCACAAATGCAACAGCAGGCGGCTGCCGTGGCCGCGGTTATGGCGGACTCCTCGCAGGGCTATCAGGAGCAGTACAAAGACAGTTCCGTGGGTGTCCCTGGAGTCCAGAACAGTGGAGGCAGCCTCACCTCCACTTCTTCCTCGATGAAGTCACCGCTTTCGTCGCCTCTGCAGGTGATCGTCGCCGGCAGTCTTCACTCTCAGCAACAGCAGCAGCACCAGCAGCAATCGCAGCAGCCACAGCAATCACCGGCTTCGGGTGGCTCGCAGCTTCCGGTGGTACATTCCTCTTCCAATGCCGCAGGCAGTTCCATCAGCACCAGTTCAAGCATGCAACAGATGCAGCAGCAGCAGCAACAACAGCAGTCGCATGTCTATAATCCCAAAACCAACGATGATCTGGACTCTTCCTCGACGTCCGGTAATTTCCATATGAAGAAGCCCCGGGTGCAGATAAATGGCCACAATCAGATGGCCACCAATGGCGTAGGAAGTGCCGGCCACTTTGGCAACGACTCCGATGACGATTCGGATGACAATAGCCATGATCTGATGGAGCCGCAGGTGATGATGCACGAGAGCCACTACAGCAATTCCATGGGCATGCAGCGCGGGAATAACAATGGCAACAATAACAGTGGAAGCAATAACCAGCAGCAGCAGCAGACACAACATCAGCAGCAGCACCAGAACATGTTTCCCTCAAACACGGACTTCCTCTTCCAGCTGTACCAGCAGTTTCCACACCAGGCCAGCGGCTCGCATCCCTCCAACTTCGGGAAATTCCAAACGCCGCCCAGTCAGCAGGGCGTGCATCGGTTGTCGGAGCACTTGCTGGGCGAGCTGGTCACCAGCGAGCTGCTCAAGATGAACAAGGAGCGCAAGAAGAGTGCCCAGAAGCGTATTCTTGAAATACTCTTCTTCGACGATTAATAAGCTAGCTAGCGTTAGGGTGTCTCTGTAAATAGTGTAATCTAGAACCCTAGAACTTGTGTTAGCTGTTCCCCCGCCCTGTCCAGATCCCACCAAGAAGGTATATGGAACACTGTCCATTTGTGCTAGTCAACTACCAGCTACCAGGCGCAGGCCTGGATTCCGTATCTGCATTAGTTTATACACGTATTTTTAGGTTTTAATATGAAAGGTGTTAATTTATTCGAAACAGAGTGGTTATTAAACTGTAATTGTAACTGGTGAGGAGGCTTGCGGTTTTTCTTGGAGGTAACTGTTCCGAATGCAAAGGAAGAGCAATGCCTAATGCCTTTTTAAATATTGGTTTGGTGACCCACAAAGCCGCTGAGGTTCCAGCTTCGAGAGCTTGATTTATGTGCTGGCCTATGAACCGATCCTGCTGGGCAAGTGCTCGGCACTAAGCCGCCGCGGGCTACTGTCCGCCAACGGAAACTGCCACTGTAAGTGCAACTGCAACTGGCAATTGGAACTTGCAACTTGGCCTCACTCGTTAACCCGCCTAGTCCCAGTGCCTGCTGATTGATGGCCTCGTTTGCATTGCTCTCTCTCTGTGACCAAGAAGGAAAGGCCTCGTCAGTGATATGGATAAGTTTAGGCTTTATTGCATTTCATATCTTAGCTGTTATAGAGAATAATTAATGGGCTTTCCTTCCGTTTTGTTAAGGCTTAGATAGTCTATGTTAAATACTTGGATATTGCTCTGTGGTGCAGTTCTTAGGCTACTTGGAATGGAGCTCTGTATATAGAGAGCGTCCCACGCATTCAGCTAGCGTATATATATATATATTGATTGAGTTGTTTCTTTTTTGATTAAGTGGAGAGCTTTCATTATGCTTTCTTTAGAACCTTTAGCTTATTTACAACTAATCACAAGAGGCGCCTGCAGCTTCAGACCTCCTGATTATCCTCGGACTCGGCCACCATGGTCAGGCTACGCAGCGATCTGTGGAGGGTCAAAAGAGAGCATTTAATCAGTAATAATATAAAGTATATGTAGAGTATATTTGAATTCAGAGAGAGCAGTCAGCTGAGAGTGATTTCCTAGACTGATACTGATGCGGTTTATCGCCCATGTCAAGCTCTTGACTTTTTCAGTTCGAATCAATCTCTAAGCACATCAACATGGAAGGCCTCCGCTTCTGTCTGTTTATTTTTCTATTCTGCCTGGTTCTCCTGGGTTCTGCCCAAGCAGCAGGCAAGTCTGCTGATTTGGTTAAGCTTCCGCCAACTAACTAACTGACTAACTAACTACTGGTTTCAGGCATTGGCGAGTTGCCCACGTATCCAGGCCTGTGCCAGCAGCAGGGAGATATGTGTGGCACCCGGTGCCGCATAGCTGGCGGAGCGGATGGACTGTGCAACAAAGTGGGTCTCTGCGTCTGCCGACCCTTGTAGAGTTAGTTAGTGGCGACAAATTGGAATAAAAGAGCAACAGATATCTGTAACCGAGAACTGTAAAAACGGCAACTCGCCTGGAGCGCTCGAAGAGCGAGGGATCCGTGTAGATGGGCTCGCTGGGATCCTCGAACTGGTGTCCATGGGCGGCGCTGCGCATGGGATTTATCACTGGCAGCTGGCACATGCGCGCCAAGTTGCTGTAAAGACATTAAACACCTCGTAAGTGGACCGGTCGAGTGACTGGGAACTGGACAGTGCTCCTCACCCCGTGGCAAACGTCTTGTGTAATGAGCCGCCGAACATGGACATGTTGGTGCGAAAAGCGTTCGAGGCCCGATTCGATGCGCTCTGATTGGCTCCGCCTCCAGTTCCGCCGCTGGCACTTCCTCCTCCTCCACTGCCAGACAGGTTGGGCATGTGTCCGATCTCCGTGAAGCGCTCATGGGTGCGTATGGAGGAATGGGAGTGGCCCAGCGAATGGATCGGCGAGTGGCGGTCCACCAAACGGTTCTTGGATATCGATTTCCAGTAGCGTCTATCCAAAGGAAAGCACCAATTAGCCAACGATTCCTCGCCTTTAATGGAGTCTTAAACTTTGCTTACCTGTAGCCCAGGCCGGCTACCAGCGTTATGCTGAATAGCAGGATCATTAGCAGGATAATGGCGGTGATCAGGCCATGGTACTCCGCTGGCGTCATGCACACCGTTTCCACGGGAGCCACCAGCTTGCGGGGATACGACTCCTTCTCAATCTCCTCGCGGGTCTCAAATACCTAATGGAAAAAGGGGAGGACTAACCTGTGAGGATTAACCTGTGCAAGCTTCATGGTGCTTACCTCGATCATTTCACGAACTTGCTCCGGTTCCTCGGCCTCCTTTGACTTCTCTCCCACTTGGGTCTCGTTCAGGGGAACTTGTCCCAGGGTAGCACTTACTGTCGTGCTATTGACCACGGTAACCTCATCGGATTCCAGTTGGTTAGCGGCTCCTCCCTCTAGAGCCAGGGCCTCGGGTTCCGCTGATTCCTCAGTATCATTCAGCGATCTTCGCCTGCGTCCAAAGGAAGGCTCCTGACGACCCGCTGGCCCGGGACAATACGCCGGCTGGCAGCCCTCGCGGCAGGAGCGAACAGTGGCCTCAAAGACCAGGAAATTGGATTCGGGTATCTTGAAAGCATTAAATCTGGCCTCCAGGGTGTCGCCATCCCGCAACTTGTCCAGTTCTGGGAACACAAACGGATCTACAGGGCAGCCAAAGCGATCAATCAGCTGGATACTGCGTCCGGAGTAGGGATCTCGGGCCACCACATTTGTGGCAAATATGTCGGTCACATGGTTATAGCCATCCTGCGCCTCCAAGCGGAAGGTGAGAGGATCTCCCACGGCGATGGTGGTGGTGGGTCTGCCCTGGTACAGGATACTCAGACGAACCTTGGAGCTCAAAGTATTTTCCGCTGGCAGATACTCAATGGGAATGGGGCTACCAGAACTGGAAAGGTATTTTGTGGGTTAATAAAAAATCTGAGAATGATTTCAGGGATATCTTACCCTGCTCCTATGTAACCCGAGCTGACCACCGCCTCGCCAGGACCCCGGAAGATGCAGGTAAGATTATAGCGCTTATCCCTGCTCGTTTGCACATTGTCCGAGAACTGGACCACCACGATGTTGGTCAAGGTGTCGCCATACTAAGGATGAACTCGATTAGCAAGGGCTCTAGGCTAGTTAAGGACACTCACCCTTTGGGTGCCACAATCCGGATAACCCTGGGGCCCGCTGATCCTTAGAACATTGACGGTGCCGCCGTTGCCCCGGAAAAAGCAGCGATCATAGAAGCCATAGGTGTAAATGCGTCCCAAGAAGCCTTCTGGTGTGCGAATGGTGAACTCCATTCCCTCCTCATTGCAAGTCTGCGTCACTATACAAGAGAAAGATCATTTGGCATAAGATTGTGCGGCACCGCCTCCTCCTGCTGCTGCTGCTCCTCCACCTACCATCCATGCACTCGCCATCGCCACTGCGTCCAATGCTGCGCTCATAAAAGTCATAGTTGGAGGCGTCGAAGGAGCCCGGATCGTGGATGTCCAGCTCGCGCGAGTCTCGGTCGCTTAGCTCGCAGTTGGGCGACTCGCGATCCCGATCCCTATCTCTGTCCTCGTAGCTGGAGGCGGCCGTGTCTCTGCAAATTGAAATTTACCATGCAAATTTGTAGTTGCTCGTGTTGGGGAAATCTTGGATCTGAGATCTCCTGTTGTCGTCTTCGTCGTCGTCGTCACCCACCTGTAGTTAAAGCTGCGGCACACAAAGTCCCGGCTCTCGATGCACTCCCTCTCGCACTGAATCAGGCTGGGAACGATCAGAGATCGTCGCACAAAGTGTCGGCGCATCTTGTGCCTGGCGGCAATCTGCTTGAAATTATCGCTCTCCTCGCAACGGGTTATGGGAGGACGCGGTGGTCCCGAATTCACACCAATGCCCAGACCACCATGTCCTCCGCCGCCGCCGCCATAGGGTGTAGGGGGATGGGAGTGGCCTAGTCCTGGCAGGGGAAGAGGACGATCGTCGAGGCCATTGCCGCCGCCATAGGGCCGGTTGAAGGGAGTGTCATAGCGTCCATAGGGCCCACCCACTGGTGGTCTGCGCCCAGGAGGACCATCGTACTCCCGGTCATAGGGTCCATACCGATCGCCATACCGCTCCTCGTAGTCGTAGTCATAGAACGGAGGCGGAGGACGCTCCAGGCCTAAAGGGTGTAAAGGTAATTAACTCTATCTCTCTTAGTTTTGAATATCTGCTAGAGTTACGGGTTACGGTTTGGTAGTTGGTTAGTCCCCGGAGTACTTACCGGGTCGCCGGCCTCCAAGATCATTGGGTCCCGGCCGATTGCCGTACTTGTAGATGTCAATGGGATACCGATCGCTACCTACCGGAAACCGATTCGGCGTGGAGGCATACTTGCTGGCGCTACCCGTGGGCGCAATGGGAGCTGGGGGATATCTCTTGGCCGAGTCCGGTTCTGGCCTCCGCGCGCTGTGCACTATATCATCATATCGGCCCGGGGGGCCCCGGGAGTCCGGTAAATATGGATATCTTGGCGAGTCCATGGACGAGGGTCGATAGCGTCTATCCGGAAAAATGCTATCCGGTGCATCTCGGCCCGTATAGCCTCCCACGGGATCTCGCTCTCGGCCAGGCGGAAATCTGGGTGGAGGATAGCGACCTTCGTATCTGTTCTCGCCATAGCGACCTCCTCCATAGCCACCGCCATAGGGCCGGAAGGGAGCATCATCGTCGGTGGGATAGGGTCGTGTGTGGGGCAGATCGCTGGGCAGGCTGTTGTCATTGATTCCGGGATAGGGCAGCGGGCGGTAGGGTAACCTCTCACGATCCCGATCGCGATCCCTTTCCCTGTCCGGATAACGACGATCGCCATATCTGTCCGCATAGCGATCTGGCGGATACCGATCCGGAAAGCGATCCCTGTCCCTGTCGCCTGGATATCGATCCCTGTCGGCTAGGAGGGGGCCTGGATAGCGCTCGCGATCCCGCTCCCGGTCGCGATCTCTATCGCCATTGGCACCACCCGCCGTTGGGTAGCGATCTGACGTGGGGTTAGTGGGCGGTTAGAAGGATTAGTTGTCAGTAGGTGATCTTACTTAGCTGCCTGGTGACATTAATGGTTTTAAGTGCAAAAAGAAACTACTAAAACTCACCGTAATCATCTGGGTAGCGATCATAGGGTCTGCCATAGGGACCCATGCCATCGGGATAGCGGGAGCCATAACGATCCGGCGGATAACGATCGCGATCGCGGTCGCTGCCGCCGCCTCCATAAGGATACCGATCTGCTGGGTAATAATGCCATAAGTGTATATTTAGTGGCCATAAGTTATAGCGACTTTATATCTACCGTATTCGTTGCCCGCATAGTCTGGATAACGATCGTATGGCCTGCCATAGTCCACGCCCTCACTGCCCACCGGCAATCTGGAGCCGCCAGAACCTGTCCCGCCATGGGAGCCAGCTCCGCCTCCGCCGACAGTTGATCCGCCTGACCCGTAACGATCGTCGTGCTTATTAGGCTGTCTCCAGTTGCTGCCCGACTGATCCCCGGGTCGCTTGCCATCGCCGCCGCCGCCGCTGCCACTGCCACTGTGTCCATGCCCGCCACTCGAGTCTCCATCGGCGCCTCCGCCCACCACATTCACTGGAATGGAGGGAAGCACAACAGAACGGTAAGCACTAGCCCGCCATTAGCACCTCCTCTAACCACTTACACATTAGATTCTCGTAGTAATCATAATCAGCATCGTATATAATGCGCATGCCGTCCTTTTGATTGTACCGACTCAGGCGACAAGTACGAAAGCGATCGCTGTACACGGCAGACCTGTAATTTGCGAGGAGACAGAGAGGGTCCAGAGTGAAGTGGAGATTGAGAACGGAGATGGAGACGAGGATCCAGAGTGAAGTGAAGATCCAGAGTGGAGACGGAGATGGAAATGGAGATGGAGTGGGGAGGATGGGTTAGTGAGGCAGTAGGAGAACAAGGAGAAAGGTGACTTGGGTTCTTGAATACCGATATGGGGATACCCTAATACTATGAGAATATTCTGATCTTGTATAGGTGGAATTTTTATTATTTATAATTAAAAAAAAGAATTGATTTCCTTCAAAAAGAATTATGTTTTTTTTAAGGTTAAATAATTTCTAGGAAACCTTTTCTACAGTCATTCAACTTTAATCTTAAAACACTTCTCCAAGTATTTTTAGCATAAGATTTCTAAGTGATAGAGAATTTTGATTAGGATATTTATTTCGATAAATTTACAATCTACATAAAAAATAATAAAAAAAATGGAATAACAATGTAAAACCTTTTAAAATATTGCAAAATTTAATACAATTTTGCAAATTGCTTTTCCCAATATATTATTATTAATCAATTAATTAATATCTTAAGGGAGAATGGAAATATAAATATGAATTATTTGTTATTTTTACTTTAAAAAATCACAGTATGCAACCAAGAAATCCTGAAATACGTTCTTTAATTTAAAATTTTCTTATATTTCTGTTTAAATTATATTCTTTGGGACAAATCAAAGCTTAAAAAGGTCATAACTTGGTCAAAAAAGCATTAAATTTAGTTTGGAAAGCATTTCTGTGTTTGTTTTTTGTCTATTAATAAATCTGAATACTGATTAAAAAATATTTCTAAAAAATAATTTTTTTATAATTTTTGATAATTTTGACGTTGTTACCCCTTACAAAAATTTTTAAAAATTGAAACAAATTTTTAAAATTTTTATCTTAATATTTTATCATTTATAATTTAAGATTTTAATGGTGAATGGAAGTATATATGACTTTTGGAAATCGCTAGTTTTTTGGACAATTTATGCACTCAAGAAGACCCGAAATATTCCCATTTGTAATTATTTTTTTAATTCGAATTTATGTATATTTTTTATGCAAATCAAAGCTTAAAAATTTCATAACTCAGCCTAAAAAGCACATATTTTAATTCGGAAAGCTTTTCTGTGCTAGTTTTTATCAGATTATAAAAGCTGCATACTTAATTTAAAATTCTTAAAAATTAAATTTTTTTTCAATTTTTTGTCAATTTTGACGATGACCCCTTATAAAATTTTCAAAAATTTTGTAATTTTTGTTTTCTTCAAAACATGGCTAGTTTGATTCGGCTGTTGATGCTGATCAAGAATATATATGATTTATAGGGTCGGAAATGACTCCTTTACTGGATTTCAAGCCTCTGACTGAAATTCTATTACCCTTCAAGGGTGTTAAAAAAAGACATAACTTTGTACTTCTCCACAAAATTATTTTACTATATTAAAAAGGGTTTCTATAGTAAATATAATTAAGCAAAGTTAGTAAGTATTAAATGAGAATCTGATAAAACACAAACACTTCAAAAATAAATAAAGTCTTCGTGAAGTCAAATTTCTTTTCAGAAAGCTCTCAAGTTACATCTCAATCTTCGCAAGGTATCAATATATCTCTCAAAAGGGAAAATACCTCCCGTTAGGGTATCAAAAACAAGAAATTGCAACGGCAAAACAACAAAACGGCAAAACGCACCTGCACTGGAAGCTCGTCTGCCGCAGACACTCGTCCAAGCACTCGGACAGTGAACGTCCCGTGATCTCCGAATGGAACTCGCCGCCTAGCCGGGAGTTGCGGTACCGCTGGAATGCTGTATCTGGCCGCCGGCCGCTCGAGAAGAGGTGCGAGGTGACTGAGTTATCGGGATAATCGTTGGCTCGTTCTGCAACGGGAATACGGCATATATAACAGAGAAATGCAAGTGCTAGGAGCTAGCTGCCGGCAACGGAGCCAACCGTTGTGATGGGCCCATATGGCGCACCATATAATACCACATATAATCTTGTTGTCGCTGTTGACTTTTCCCCAGCTCACACACAGCGAGGAGAGTCTTTACAGTAGCCACTTACGATTATCGAGGCACACGAGATCATAGAAATGGTGTGTGGGACTGGAGCTGATGCTAATGTCATCCTTCTGCGAGATGGAATCCTCCTCGGAGAGTATGCACTGTTTGCTCTGGTCGTCGAACTCCACCGAGCGGCAGAAGTATCTGTAATGTGCGGGCAATTAGCCAAATAGAGCTATTAAGCCCCAAGATCAATACTCACTTCTCGGCCCGCAGGCACATGGTCTGGCACTCCTCCAGCGTCATGTTGTTGAAGATGTCCACCTCGAAGGGGCCACCCAGGCGCTTGTTCTCCTCCTTGACAAACACGGCCAGTCCATCGCACCGCCGTTCGGCTAATCAATGGTTCACTCGGTTAATTATGGTCTCTCCTGGACTCTACCAACACTTACCATTCAGACAGGTGTTCTCCAGGTAATCAGAGTTGGGATCATCCTCCATGAGTTCGGGGTGAGTGCGTCGTGTGAATCTGCTCAGAGTGCAAGATCTCATCGTGGAGTCAAAGTTGGCCGAACGGCAGACGAAGGAGAACTCATTCAAGCACTTGTCCTCGCAATCCGAACGATTGGCCGCCGTGATCTCCTTGATGTCGCTAATGGGCAGCTTCAGTTTCTTGCGGGGATGCCGCTCGAACACATACCTCCTGCTGGGACACTCCCTCTCCGGTCTGCTGGCTGTAAACGATCGAAAAGTGTTTATATTAAGATGTATTTATAGCTTTTATCTGGGATTCCCCTTACAGGTCAAACATATCTCATTGAAGTGCACACTGTTGGGCACCAGCATCAGGCTTCCAATACCCTCTGGCCCCGCCTGCTCCGAGGTGAGGTAGCACAGCGACTCCTCGTACTCGGAGTTGCCGCCAAAGGAGGTGATGCGGCTGCCTGGCTGGAAGTCGAAGCTGGTGCAGGTGCGCACCAGATTATTGGAGCCAGTTCGATCCCGCAGGCACAGGTCCTGGCACTTTTCCAGCACCCGAAATGGTGGCGCCGTGTCCCGCACCACATCGTCGTCATAGCCCTGGAGCTGCTGGTTGGGCAATCTTTCGTAGAGCACTCGGCCGAGGCCATTCTTGCAGGTGGTTTGACCTGTGAAAGGGGGGAAATGTTTAACAAATTATGTGGAAAACTAAATGCTAAGAATTAATTAATTAAAAATAAATTTCTTAGATCATTTTATTTTTAGCAAATGGTTTTAAAATTAATATTTAGAGGCAATAGCTAGTAATGTATACTTTGTATTTTACACAAAAACCTTTGACAGAAAGCCTAAGACTTTCAAAAGTTTGACAAGGATCAAAATTGTCGATGTTTAATAAGCAAAAATCGAGTTTTAATCGATAATTTTTTTTTTTTTTCCCTTCTCTAATGTTTCGAATGCTGCCAATCATACTCATCAGTAGCTTTGTGAGCTATATAAACTAGTTAGAACTATTTTTATTATACAAATAAAACACTTAAATATTAAATTCGTAAAATAATTGTGAAGCACGTATAAATTAGAACTTTAAATAATTAAAAACCCCATCGATAACCCCTTCAACTTACCCTGAATTTCGTTGAGACAAAGACCCACAACCAGGGTCGTCAGTAGCACATGTAAACCCCTTTTAGATCTCATTATCATCATTCTTTAATGGGTATTATTTTAAAAAGAACTTTGCCTGGGCTATTCCTAGCTTGATCGCGGCATTATTGGCCACAACCTGGTGGCTTTTCCCGTGACTGCGTGACTTTTAGCTGGAATCAGAGTTTAGAATTCGTGGAGGTTTATCCGACATGATCTAATTAGTTCATTGGCTGACAAAATGACATGAAATATGCGACCTCAATTGGTAGAATTTTCCCCCGTTTGGGGGGAAAATCACATGAATAGTTAACTATATTTTCAGCCTTTCTGCCGCCATAATGTGCACAATGCGTAACGTGAATTTGGATCATTAAACTAAAATCTAGCCGAGCTACGTGTCGCTATGCGACTCATATCGATCCGCAACTCCGGATGTCGCTTCCGGCTTATTGTCCACTCAACTCTTTATGCTCTCCGAGCAGCACAAAAGCCAGAAAAGTGTTTTTTTTTTATTTTTCGGAAAAGTGTTAGCTATTGACCTCAGCGAGAGGTGGTGGTGGCTGTACTTGGTGGAAAGTGTTGCATTTTAATAATGAAAGTCTTTCTGCAGTGGTGAAATTTAGTTGGAGGATAAAGAATTGTGAACTTGATTGTATTTATTAATGGAAATTAAAATCAGGATTTGACTTGCAGGAGGATCTTGTTTATCTTTTAAGGAGTATTAAAGGACCTTGAAAATTGTTAGAGTAAAATCTATGAAGAGGGAGATCATAAACTCGATCCTTTAAGTAATTTTCATTTAGTTTTTAGCTGATAAATATTTTTATGCATATCCTTTATCACATTTGCTTCAAGTTTACTTTTTATTCAAAAGCTAAACACTGATGATAAGTTTTGAATAAAATTGATTGATTTAATGTCCTTGGTTAGGCTTTCATTTAATATTTCCAACACTGAAAAACTCTTTAAAAAGTCCTGCATTACTTTTTCCTTACAAAAGGATCACTGCAAGTTCTCACAAATTCTTCTTAGTCACTTAACATCGTCCTTGTAAAGTACATTTGTTTCAGGACACTGTTCAGCAATTCCTAATTTATTTAAATACCGTTTATTAACCACCAGGATATGCTCTTTAAATAAATTATTAACAAGAACAGATCGAACTAAAGCGACTATTTAAGAGTTACTTTGTTTTTTGTTGGGGGACCAAACCCGACCGATCGTTAGAATAATGCGCGACAAACTGAATTCGAGAACCCAACTTCATACTGGGTCTGCACTCGGATCGGTGGTTGGCCCATTACGATTACCATTACCATTACTATATAGCTTACCATCCATCGCGATTGCCATTGCGATTACCATGAGCGGGTGGGGGGGAAGGGCTAGTCCAACTCCATGGCAACAATGGCCGAAACGAAGGGGATTTAATTAGATGTGGAGACAGCAACAAAGAGCCATGGACACACAATGTTCTAAATGCTCGTACCTGGATTGCCATTCAAATGTTAATCAGTGCGGCGAGCAGACCGGAGTTGACAAAAGCCCACAAGCCACCCCACTACCAAAAAATAAAATAAAATAGGAGGAGAGAAGAGCGACCAACCACCCATTCCCCACCCTTTAATTCTTCAATTGGGGAAGAGCTGGGCGGAGAGAAAAGTTTTGTAAAATTTTACTAATAAAAATACTAATAAGAAAAGTTATATGATTCCAGAAGGAAGGTTTAAAATGAATGAATACAGATTTGAGTTAACGTTATGACTTAAATAATTGAATTCATAGAGAAATTTTGAAAATAAATGTTCTCCATGTTAAATTTCTTTATAAAATATAAGGAAATACTATACTGTTAATATATATATTTAAATCCGAACCAATGATTTTGGCTGTTTTGAATGCAATCATTAAATTTAAGGAACTTATTTAAAGCACTGATTACCTAGGATGATTTTTAACATTATGATAAGTTTCTGTCAAGAAATTCTAATGTTCCTATACATATATTAAAGTTCTGACCAAAAATTAAATTTATTTCTGATTAAATTAGGAGTTAAATTAAAGAACAAACAATTACTAAGGGGGTTTGTTTGGAAAATAACGATATCTAGGTTTCAATTCTTTCTGAACTAAAAGGTATCTAAAATGATATAAAAATATGAAGTTATAGTTATTTTTAAAACCCAATACCCCCTCTAAAAATTTCTCCCAGTGCACACCCACTCTCTGCCCAGAATTGGGTGTGTTGTTTGGGCGTTTTTGAGTTCGAGTTCGAGTTTCGAGTGTGTGTGTTTGCGTTGGAGCTTTCGTTCTGGCCGAATGTGCACATGGAGCACATAATGACATTTCTACCGGTCAACGTTTCATGGACATGGGCGACTTTCCCACTTGTGAAGGGCATGGATCACCAGCAGCAGCAGCAGCGGCAGCATCTGGTGGCTCTAACTTCCAACAACTCTGAATGTTTAATGTTAAATACTAAACGATCGCCCGCCATCCGACGTTGGGTCAGATCATGACAATGCGTGTCACGACTGAATAAGTTCGAGGCTGGCTAACGACCCACCGACTGGCCACCGCCTCCTCCACGATTTGCAGCCGCGAGGGTTGCACCTGTCGCCGCTGGGTGTGCGTGGGCCGCCTCCATTGTTGGCACTTGCAATGCCCGGAGTGGTGGGTGTCACTGGGCGCGGCGGCGACAACCCAAACGAGCCATGCAAATGCAAATGCAAGTGCCCATAAAGAGGTTTAGCTTTTATTTTCAGAAGTCAAATAAAGCAAACACAGAAAACTACATGGATTCTCGCAGGAGGGCTAGCAGGCGATAGCATTGTTTAAGGACCTGGAAAATACGATATATTACTATACATTATAAGGGATCTAGAGTAATATCCTCACAATCATGTAGGTGCCCAGGGTAAAGGGCACAAAGGGCTCGGCCACATACTTGAGTGGCTTCTGGGCACGCAGAATCACAAAGGAGATGTCCCTTTGGATTTCCGTTGACTTGGTGTGCCAATCCTTGATCTCAAAGGCGGCCTGGGCCACCTCCACGGACTGGTAAATAAAAATAAATTGAACTGCATATAAAATTAATTATTTTTTCAAGCTAAAATCCCACCTGAGTGTACACCAGTGTGCCAGTAACACACCAGGTTGACAATTGTATAAAGGCCACCATGGCCAGGAGCACAAACTTGGCTGCCATTTTGGGATCCACCGAGGCAGCTGCTATGGTTTCAAAGGTGGATATGGATATCAAAGAGAAGCTGGCTATCATCTGGGCAATAAAGGTGCCATTGAAGGCCTTATTGGCCCTTTCAACAAGGCTGAAAGACAACAAATACCTTTTTTAAACCTGAAAATTCCCTCCACTCACCCACCTAATGATGTGCTGATGGAACCTCACCACGCGACAGAACTCCTCATGGAAGCGGGCATCGCTGACCTGTCGCATCTCGCCCAGCCGCCGCATCTCGATGCAAAGCAGCTTGAGATTGAGGGCCGTCTGGAGGAACGTGGTTATGCCCACCATATCCACGTGCAGGATGCTCATCAGATTGTGTTGCGATGTGCAACTCAGCCAGATATACAAGATCCAGAACATCTTGGGATGCAGATCGGCGCGATGCCATTGAAAGGGCCAAATGACGTGAAAGGGTAGCTTTCCCTTGCTGATCAGCGGTTGCAGGAACACAGCGGCACTGAAGAAGTTCACCAGAAAGAAGCAGTTGATGTACAGGCTTGTCTCGGCCAGATAACAGAGCCGCTGCCAGCCTAGAACCTCCTCGTCCATGTGATAGGGTCTCAGCTCCCGATTATAGTAGTCAAAGTCCCATATGATCTCATCGATGTCGTTGCAACGCAAATGCATATAAAAGATCTTGGTGAAGACCAGACCCATCTGTGGCATATTTTTTTAATACATTTCTTCTCTTATATATCTCTTTCTCAAAATTATCTCACCCCCGATAGCCACACCAGATCGTCGCCCATATCAATCACGTTCTTGGACTCGGGCAGAGCCACAACCATGGTCCAGAAGGCCAGCATCACATTGCACATGATGAACCAGTTAATCCCTCGGTACAGAGTCGACCGGGCCAACTTCTTGTTGGGATACTGGCACAGCAGGCTGTGGGGAGAGCCAGGGATTAGTGATGGATGAGCCGGCCACACCACTCACCAATCCACCCACCTCAGGGAGGCGCGATTGTAGTTGAGTGCCAGGCGTGGGATGCGGCCTGGCGTCTCCTGCCGGAGTACCGAACGGAATTCATCCACAAAGTGGCGCATAATGCCCAGATTTGATTGATAGTCCACGTCTGCCATGGCTTTGACTGTCTTACCAATTGGTGGCCAGTTCCTTTTATATAGGAACTAGCTCCTTATAAGCAGATTACCCCCGAGGTTGTAGGGCACCTAATTACCATATTTACAGACAATTGTTTTGTAAAGGAAACGCCCACGAAGTAGATTAACTCAAATTGCAACGAGACTGAAGAACATGTGCTAAAAATCGCACTACATCGATTGATTGGGTATAATAAGCATCGAATGATATGATTTTTATATGGGACTCACCTACCTCCATGGCGTTCGTTGAACCCACCAGAGCTTCGCGTGACTCCGGTGGCTCCATTAGATCATCAGCATCATTAAGAACAATGAATAATATATCGCATAAATGCTGCCCCAACCTCTGTTTATTCACAGTTTTTGAAGCGTATAGCAAAACATGATCATCGGAGGGAGGAGTACCCCCGAGCCTCAAAAATCTGCCCTGGCTTTGGAGGTTCAATCAACTTCGCAGACTTCCCCCTGTGGCTTCTCACTTACCCAGCCTGAAATAAATCAGAAAAACACATGAGTTATGTCTTAATCAGGATCAGAGACATCAATATAACTGCACCTCGGCGAGCATAAATCCAGTTTTTTTATTCAAATTTCACCAGCACACTTTCAGTCAAGAGGAAGATGCGGATACTGATACTGGTTCTGCTGCTGCAGCTTCTGATGTCTGGCCTGGGCATCCGCCTCCGTGTTATGCTAATGTCTTGCACCAGAGAGACCGTTTAGCAAGGCCATTGGAATCAATCTGGGATTAGAGAGAGGAGTCTATTGACTCCGGCGCGCGTGGCTTGTAATATTTGTAATACAGTGTCTTTTATTATAACCCACGGTCTAACCATATAATGGCCACCATAATGGGCCAACTATTAAAACAAATTGATATCAATTTCGCAACAATATGTGTGCACAAGTCTCGGCATTGAACTCCCAGTGCAAGCGGGGCTTAAGCTGGAGGCATTGCCACCACCTCAGCCTCCGACTTCGACTCCAACTCCGACTCAGCCTCATCCTCATCCTCATCCCCATCCCCGAGCACAGTTGAATAGTTGAATAGTTGGCTTGGCGGCTTCCAGAGATACCAGATAGTGCAGCTGTAACAGTATAGACCAGTTCCGAGTTGGCAAAGCGCCGTTTGATGCTCTAATTTATACAGCATACTGATGAGTTGACCGCTGTTCTGGAATTGTTCTCCTACGGGTTTGGGTTCGCTTCGGATTGGTTTTTGCCTCATCTGGCTCTTCGGTCACGAAACAAAGTGGCAGAGCACACAGCACACCTGACCAGACCCAGACCCAGAAATGGAAATATTCGTAGCGGTTAGCGTTTAATTGAAATGCATTTGGCTTGTTGCCTGTCAATCAGAGACATGCAGCCGAAGCCGAAGGGTAATGGAGACGCACACACGCAACCCCACAGAGCGAGCTGTCATATGCCGCTTGGTCATCAAATCCGTACATCTATTCCACAAACCCACACGCGATGGGGTTCCCCTATAATGATTCTAGCTTCTGCCAGGACTTTAATGATCCCATTCGGGTGTTGGAAGTAATAACAATTATCGGTGCGCGCTAAGCTTCATTGCAGCCAATTGACACCTTGAGGTTTTCAGTGCTCATAAAAGTGTGGTAAACTTTATCTCGAATAGCTTTATATATGCGTATTAACTTTATTGAGTAATTAACAGTCTATTAAGGGGATCAACTATGCCTTTAGAAGGATGTTTCTACGGTTTCCAATTGCTTTCAATCTTATCAAAAACCGTAAATGGAAGCTTGAAGCAAATTCGCTTTACCTTCATGCCGTGCTCATCTAAATGCTCAAGTAAAACTATTTTAAAAACCGTTTAAAATTTACAACTCAACCATTTAGCTTTTCATTGCCGACTTCTGCATCATCAAGAGCACTTAAAAGAGATATTAAAAAACTTGTAGTCTGGCTGCCACTCGCTTGGCATAGACCTCCTCGGGCTTACATTTTAATTATTCCATCTTCCTGGTAACAGCCTTAGCTTGGTCCGAATATTAAGCAATATATGGCAGACAATTCTCACCAAATTTCTACAGCAGTTTCTAGGCCTCAAATAATTACAAAAAGCCAACTCGCATCCTCTATTAACCGTTATGGAGTGGCCTTCCAATGTGGACCAAGTTCGATGAGCGCATTTTCATGTTTATTGCAGAAGCAATTGGTAATAAGTGCGCGACCGCAGACCAGGACTTGGCTTAAAAAAATAATACAAGAACACATTTCTCAATCGTTATTTATGAATACAATTGCAAGTTTGTTTAGCTTCGGAGCCGGAGGCCTCACCTGCGCACTTCACTCCGCCGGGAGCGTATCAATAACTAGCTGGAGATTAGGTGGAGTGCAGGAGGAGGGGGATCACTGGCAAGAGGAGCTCTTCGATTCCTATAAGACACTAAGAAAAATATAGAGAGTTTTGATAATCTTGTCAGGATTTATTCAAGTTCAATCGATTATCAAAAACAAAAGAAGGCACTTCCTGTTATCGGTTGTTTCGATAACAAAGAATTCAAGATGGAAGTCCGTTCTTTTCAAAGGAATTTTGTATCCTTTTTTTAAACAACATTGCACAGTTAGAACTCTTTTCTCAGTGTTCTCTTGCCAGACATGAACTGGTTTTCCTCTTTTTCCAACAGCAGCCGCTGCAGCAGGCGCAGATCAGACGACTCACCGCAGCCTCCGGCCTACCAGCGACGTGTGCCCAAAGTTTGCATAAGTTGGATACCGACTTGGACATGGACATGGATGTGAACATGGATGTGGATGTGTCCATGGGATGTGGACGCTTAGCCTCGAACCGGGATCTGGACCTGGAGCTGGCTTCATTTTACAGTTAAAGATTTATGGATCATGCATGGCCAAATGGCAAACAGATACGCGGGTAATTGTGTGTAGGTAACGCATTCAACCACAAATTTATGCCGTTCAAAGAGATAAGAGCCATAAGGAGGAGCATTTGTGGCAACTAAAGATCCCAATCTCCGAGAAACAAATTCCCGCATTGAGCGTCATAAAATGCAGATGCCAGACGATGGACGTCTGGCCATCATAAAAGCACAAATAAAACGATCGAAGGCCCATTTTCCAGAACTGTATATACATATAAAGAGTCGATAATGGGAGGGGGATATAGCGGGGCATCATCTATATATCCATTAGATGGGAGATCTACGAAATCAAAACTTTCTAAATGACGGGCGGCAACAAGAAGAAACCAAAACTGTAAATGCAACAAATAGTTGCAGCGGCGTCGCCAACTAAAGTATAATTATTGCCCAGACGACGATGGCGACTGGATGGGAATGAAGACGCGGTCCGGAGGCTGGACAGCAGCAGCAGCTCCGTCTCCAACTGGGCACGTACGCAGGAGATGCCAATATTTCTCTGTATATATATTGTATATTTCTATATATCTTTTCTTTTTGTAGGCCTGGCCACTGCTTAACTGTTTTTAAT
Organism: Drosophila seguyi; assembly: GCA_008042675.1. Classification (NCBI taxonomy): domain Eukaryota; kingdom Metazoa; phylum Arthropoda; class Insecta; order Diptera; family Drosophilidae; genus Drosophila; species Drosophila seguyi. The sequence goes on along the minus strand of VNJU01003466.1, from coordinate 35,398 downwards.
TGAAACCAGTTTGTGGTAATTGTCTTTTTGGCTCCATGACTATATATGCTATAACTCGCTTATGTCAAAAACAGATTGCTCCGCCGGCAGCGTGTAATTCGAGTCGAGATTTCACTTGTTCTCCGGATCTTCGAGCGCATCTAAAGCCAGTAAATTGTCATATAATTGTGCCAGAACCAATGACAAATGATGGAGGGGACCGAAAGCTTTTATCAAATTGGAGCGTGCAGTGCAGTTTTCTGCTTCATTTCCACGCAGAACACACAGCAGTCACTGTCGCAGTCTCTGTTAATTAGTCTGCTGCTGGAGATATCTTCGCCTTCACACATCACAACACAACTATGGCCAACATAATTTGTCAAAACAGAGACAAAGCCGAACTTATACTTTCGAGATATAAGAGCGTAACTCGGTGGAGAAAAGAAAAGAAAACTCCAAGCCCCGAAACTCGTTTAAGAGCAAGCCCAGACTCGACTCTCTGCGAAGCTTTTCTTCGGCGGCATGGCTCCGACTTCAGTCGCTCCAACGACGGCGACCTTGATAGACGTATCAGCGGTTCCCAGCCGAGAAAAGCCAGAAAACCCCAAAGAAAAGCCGCCGCTGAGTTCGCTTTCTTCGGCAAAAAAAACAAAAGAAACTTGGTCTCCAATGTTGTTTAGTGTTATTGTTGCTGTGTTGTGGCACGAGATGTTTCAAAAATGTGGCCAGAAATGATAAAAAACGTGCAGAAAATGCCAAAGAAATGTGTGTGAAAGATGCAAAGTGAAGTTAAGCCCACGAAAACATAAAATAAATAAAATAAAAGAGAAGAGAAGAAAAGCAAAGAAAAGCGCCCGAGTTTGTGTGTGAAGCCAGGCAGTCCTTGGCATAAAGCAAATTAACGGCCAAAAGGTGTTAATTTACGAGTGTTTGCAGTACATTTTCGCCAGCTTCCCCCACCGGGCTCTGCTGTGAGTGAGAGATATTTAAATTTCAATTTTCATTTTGAGATCTAAGTTAGATTTCTGGGGGAGAAAAGCACCTAGTTTTGGTTTTGCCCTTGGCTTTTGGACTTATCAGACCATTGCCAATTGTGTTTAGGTCACTGGGCACTCTGGAAAATCTTCTTGTACTTCTTTTGGATTTTGGGGAGAAAGTAAAAAACCAAAAAATATATATACAAGCGGGCATTGCTCTGCCGTAATGCTGGTCTTAACAACTTTTGGCCGAAACCGTTGCTGGCCCTAAGTCCGAGCACAAGTACACATTAAAGCACATTAAGGCGGCGGCGGCGGCGGAGCAAATGATGCGCTCCTCTGGCCACGGGCACGGGCAGCTCCAAGGGAAGGCAAGCCGCTAACACAAAATACGAGTAATAAAACTAACAGCGGAATAAATTTGAAATTTGTTATTATGCGGAGATGGGGAGAGGCGCTGAGAGGAGGGATCGAGGATGGCCTGCGATGCTGCTTCTGATTCTGGTCTGACTTTGCCTCATGTGGCGTGTTCTAAGTGTTAAAAAGTACGCCGAGTGTGACGTCGGGTGCACTCGGAAGTGTATAGCGGACTGGTGGCTCCCGGGTGCCAGACAATGGCCCCCCAATACTGCAGCCCAGAGATGCAGCCAACTCCATAACCATACTCATAGTCATAGTCATCGCCATCGCCATTGCCATAGTTGGTGCATGTTCATGTGAATCGCCATGGCCAGGTTAGAATGCGTTGTGGTAATTTCCACACCCTTTACAGTGTAATTTCTATATTTTTTTTGGGGCTTGATGAACTAGAGCAAGGTGGGAATTAAGGGATTTGAGGAAACCTCACAAGATTTTCTTGTTTTTGTATTTCTATAGTTTTATTTATCTCGAAATTAAGGCAAAGCCGAAAAAAGAGAATGTTTTTAACCTTTTCGATATTTTTAAACACTATTTACTTATGGATCTATAATTATCTGATGTTTTAACTTGAAGTTCAAAATATTTTATAACAATTAATAGATATAAAAATATTTAGAAGTATAGATCAACTAGAATACGGTGGGATTTACGGGATCCTAAAACAAAAATTTGTAAAAGGGATTTATTTGTGCTTTTTACAGTATTTCTTCAATACTTCTTAAAAAAGTAACAAATTTGTACAGTTTTTAATTATTTTTTGATATTTTTCATCGGAGATTAATATATTTTTTAACGATAGACAACTAACACTAAAGTATTCTAAACGGTTTTCAAAAGATACAATAAAAAAACACTGAGTGAAAATGTAAAAATTTCTGATAAGTGGTAATAAAATCCTTTTTTAAATAAACATATTACTAAATTAATAATTCAATTCAACTGGGTTGGACTTAAAATAATACAAAATAACTTCTAAAAACCCACATTAATTATAATAAAATAATAGGAATTTAATAAAACATAAAAATAAAACGTCCTGTCCTGACAGCTTCGAATATTTCCTTTCAAACAATCTCTAGCAGAAAGATTCAACAAATACTTAGATTTCAAATTTTTCAAACCTCTTATAAATTACTTTCAAATAATAAATAAATTCTTGAAAATTAATTTAATTTATTTTCCAAACTTTACTTTCCCTCCCTTCCCCCCAATGATCATGTACTAAACCCATAGTTACACCCAATAGCCGTGTTCAGTTTTTGAAGTTAACATATTAACGCTTCGCTGATCACATCCAGAATATCCAAGGGGGTATGTCCGGCGTCGAGCCGTGCTCCGTGCTCCCTGCCTGCCTGCACTTGTTGATGTTTATTATGGTTAAATTTATGCACAGACTTAGAACAATGCGCACACGCTCTTTCGTGTTGGCCAATAATTAATGATAGCGGCTGCAATGGAGATGGTCTGAAACAGATGGAATATGGCTCTAATTTATGCTGTTGGGTTCAATTACCTGTTAATTGAGTTTAGTCGAGTGCGCAAGAGTCAAGACCCGGGCCAGGTGCCCCACGGAGATTCCAACTGCAAACTGCAAACGGCAAAATATAACTCAGAACTCGGAGTTTGCTCTTTTTCCGGCTATTTCTGGCTTTTTTCTTCTTTATTTTCCTCTATATTTTCCTCTTTATTTTCCCAGCATCATCAAAATCGCATCAGTTTCAGTTGCTGAGGTTGCAGTTGGAAAACGAAATAAACAAAAAAAGCAAAGCAGGTCATTACTGCCATTAAATTCGTTTCGAAAATGCAGACTGGAAAAAAGAGTGATAAAAACCGAAAACCGATGACCGAAAACTAAAACTGAGGCAAAGTCGTAAACAAATCGAAAAGAAAGAGAAATAATAGAAATGATATTGTATTTTTATATTTTAAATGCCATAACTGTACAGCTGCCTGGGTGATAGATGGAGCTCAGGCTAAGCCAGTGTGTAGATGGAAGGTGATTATGGTGACTGGTCAATCAAAAGACTGAGGAACCGAACTTGGGCTTTGGCATGTTTTTGCCGTTGTCGCTGTTGTTGTTGTCGTGTTCTACTGCGTTTTGTAAAGAAATTTTACTTTCAAATTAGGCCGCAACTGTTGCTTTTTATCGCTTTCTTCTCCACTCATTCATTCGCGCTTGGAACATTATGTGAATGCTCTCTCCCTTCCCTTCCCTGTCTCTCCCTCCTTGGCTTTTGTTCTTCTTTTGAAGAGCCCAAGCTCCAAAAAAAAAAATAAAATAACATAGAGAACCAGATATACGCACACGGCCAGATCAGTAGAACTCGGCGATATGAACAGTTAGGAGTCCCCAATAGCTTTTCTCCACTCTCTGTGAGCTGTGTGTGTGTCTCGTTTTTTTTGTTGTGTGAAATATTTATGTAAATTGGCCTGGCCGAAAGCAGCTGCTAAAGTGCAACTGATTAGCGGTATAAACGGGGCTGGGGGGTTGTTCTAAAGTCTCCAGCTTGCAGCGGCTTTTAACGGTACACGCCGAAGCCGAAGAAGCTCTGTTCCCACTGAAACGCACTTGATCCAGTGCAGCACAGGCATAACAGCATAATGCCACCTCTACACCTCTATAAGTATATACACTTTGCCACGATGCGGCGCGTAGAAGAACAAGTTTTAATTGCAACATTTGTTTAAATGCTGTCCGTTATCCCCTGGCCACAAACTAGTACATAGTGCGACTAGTGACTAGCTTTAGGCCAACACCAACTGGATGTAGATGGTGCTCCATTTCCGTGCAAAAACGGACAAAACAATTTCTGCCTCATTAAGCGGCGGCCTCAAGAATGTCACCACCAGCTGCGAGCTACGATTTTGGATTTCTTTGTAATTAATTAGTGGTGTTTTTTTCTCTCTCTTCTCTTTTCAATGTGTTTACAGTGCCAGCAGCTGCACCGGAGAATCCCCCAGAGTGCGTTTGGTCTCCCAGCTATGTTGCTGTTAAGATGCAGCTCCAATCCTTATCGCTGCTCCACCAGCTCCTCCTCCTACTCCTGCTGCTCGCCACGCCCGCCCATTCGCGGGTGAGGAGCAATCTCTATCGGAGCCCAGATCAAGATGCCGGCGAGGATCCGCTGGTGCCGGCCAGCCTGCTGCTGGAGGAACTGCAGCAGACCAGCGGTCAGCTTGTCAATCTGACGCGACATCACGACGGAGATACCTTCCACACGACCGGTGAGTTTACTTACACTGGAAAGTGGGTGTGATATGGGGTTTTATATTCATTTTATTAGTTATTTGAGTTTAGATTTTGGTTGGGTTATCGCATTTATCAGGAGTAGCAAATCCTTAGTTATCGATTTTGAATCGATATTTGTACTACAATTTAAGTCAGAGGCTTGAAATTTAGTAAAGAAGTCATTTCCGACCCTATAAATCATATATATTCTTGATCAGCATCAACAGCCAAGTTGATTAAGACATGTTTGGAGAAAAAAAAAATTTGCAAAATTTTTTGAAAATTTTATAAAAATCATAAAAATTGTCAAAAATTAAAAAAAAAAAAATATTTTAAAATTTTTAATCTAGTATGCAGATTTGATAACCTAACAAAAACTAACACATAAAAGCTTTCCAAACTAAAATCAATGAATTTTTGGCTTAGTTATGAGATATTTTCGGTTGGCTCCCCCTGCAATTGTATACAAACTGCCGTTTCTTAATTTATTATTTACAAACTTTTAATGGAAAAATAGTAATACAAGTTTTAACAGTATTTGTAACTATAATTAACATTTATTATTGTCAAAACTGTGAAAACAGTTTAGACGAAACTGAGTGATTAATGCTTTTCAATTCTAACTAAAAATTTACGAGCCAAGGGAGTTGCACTTAGAAAAAGAAAGTTTTTGTTCATTTTTAAGACACATTTTAGTCTTTGCTAACTTTGAAAACTTAAAAAATACTAGTTTAATTCAGAGTTTATTATTCAATAAAATCGATATTTAACAGGTAAAACTGATAGTTGTTTTTGGATATTTATAATTTGGATACATGATTGATTATGTTAGTTTTTATATGATATTGACCGAGAATATTGTTGTTAAAATCTTATATTGGAATTTTACCCGCAATAAATGTACTTGCCTAGCTTATATCTTGAAGATACATATTTATCTTTGTAAATTTTCGAAAAGTTCTGCATATCTTAATTCTGTTTTATTAGCTTTTTTAAGCATATTAAACATTTCCCGTTAGTTTATTTTATTTACATTCCTATATAATTTTTTAAACTCCACCTTGAGATGGAGTTTCTAACAAAATCAAGTTGGTTAGCGCCGAAAATAGTTGCTAATTCTTTTAAAGCCAAAGCCAGTTGCAGTGTCATTGTCAGTGCCTTGACCACTTGGCATGTGGCATCTTTGGATGGGAGAGGGGATTTATAGAGCTATAGAGCTATAGAGCTAGAGCTGGAGCCTCGGCTGGGTGATGCTGCGCTTTTTTGCCCGGCTGATCCGGCTAAACCGCTGACAGCAGCATTAATTTTTGCCAGCAAGGCCGGTAGAGACTCGTCTGATTGGCCGTCAAATCCGCCAAAGCACCGATGCTTGTTGTGAAGTCCCGACTCAATCCATCTTAATGTTTTCTCCTTCTTCCCTGCTCCTCCTTCTCCACGCAGGCCTGGGCAGCGCCTGCAACGCGGACACCTGCATCGGACTCTCGAGCGGCACGGCCTCGCTGGTGCGTCTGGCCGGCGATGGCATCGGTCACGGCAACGGTAACTCGCAGCAGATTAGCATGGTAATGTGTGCCTGTCATAAGCTCTCTAACACCCAAATCCCTCCCTCCCCAATCCACCAGATGGACGCGAGCCGGCGTCGACCTCGTTGGATGGCGGTCAGAGCCAGATGGAGCTGCTCAGCCGGCGGTACAAGCTGCAGAAGAAGGGTCGCCAGCCGGCCGGGGATGAGGAGCAGCAGAATAGCTGCACTTGCCGCTGTCTGCCATACCTGAGGGCCTATCGCGAGGACCTGGGCATATGTGTGGACGACATCCACGGTGAGTATATATTGTATATAGTAGTAGCTCCTAGCCATTATCCATTATTGCGGAAGGGAATATAATGGGCTGCTCCATTTCGCGGCTGTGGGAGTCGCTGGGGCTCCCACATGGGTGTGTGGGACATATCCATCCATTGTTTTGTCATATCCAAGGCACAATGGTTGCCCAACTTGCAAAATAAAAATGTAAAAATTAAAAAAGAAAGAAATGTTGTAATAACAGTGGCAGCAGCAGCGGCGGTGGCAGGGCTGAATGCAGAATGAAAACGAAACGTGGTCGTGACGCAAAGAGGGAAAAAATGCCATTATTATTGAACAAATCGCTTGTTTCCCCGCTGCTAATGAATGAAAGGAAACTTTCGCCGCCGCCATCTGCCAACAACATAAACAATCTCGGGGCTAGCTGCCAATCTTGGTATCCAACTCGAATATCGGACTACCAGTTGGACTCTTTGGGTCCAAAAAGTAAGAGCTGCGACGGAAAAACAACCTCTGGAAATATAGTTTCTCCGATTCCACAGCTTGTAATTGATAAGCTTCGATCTTTATCGCCGGCATAACTATTTCGAAAATATATTTATATATTGCGAGTACACAGCCATTGTCTGGGCTTTCCCACAACCTTAGCCGGAGGCTAATCGTTTCCTCATTTATTACAATTACATATTTCATTTTGTTTTTCTATTTTTTCTGTACTTGCAGAGTGCTCCCTGTCGCCCTTTGTGAGCGGCTCCTCGTCGGAGAAGATACCCTTTGTCTTCCTGCCGCTCAAGGGTCAGATCATCTATCCCAGCAGGGAGATTAGCTTTGCCAGTAAGTTCGATTTTTAAAGTAATAATAATTCTGGGAAAGTAAGAGGTTACTTTTGCTGGAAACTTATAAAATAATTGATAACAGCAGGGAGTACTATAAAGATTTATACTGTTAAAAGTAAATAATTGCATTTCTATAAAATACTCAATAAATATTCCATTTGCCAGGCATTCACACCCCCGTTTGTGCCGTAACTGGCGCCCAGTACTTGGGCTCCAATGGCTGGTCGGATCTGCGGAATCCCATCGACACTGACTATCCCTTCCGGATGTTCCGGGACGAGGGACGCAGCTTCCTGCTCTGGCTGGGCGAGGCTGATCTGCGCCAAAAGATGCAGGGACGCCTGATTGTGGTGCATCTCGTGTGCCGGGACATGTCGGTGTCACTGAATGCCACTGGTTATCCCAAGGTTAATCCTGGAGAAAGAGAGCCTCTGATGCCGCCCAGAAATGTGCACTCGCCGTGTGTGGCCTTTCGGGTGAACGGCAGTCCCGTCAAGTATACGCACAGTGAGCATCTCTTTGAATAAATATCCAAAAAAATCCAGAGATATTATTTCCTTAATCTCCTCCCCAGATGTTCCCGAGGTGTTCTTTCAGCCCGCCAACTCCACCACCCTGGCGTCCACCTCCGATGGCATGACCATGCGGGAGTATGTGGTCATTGGCATCTGCAGCCTGCTGCTGGGCCTCATCTACGTGGCCTCCGTGTTCCTGTATCTGTACATGAAGAAGCGAAAGCGTCACAATTCCCGCAACTCCTTGGATAACCTGGCGAGTGACATAAATTATCCCAAGAATGATCAGGTAACCTATGGAGCGCCCTTCAGCCGGGTGGGTAGCATTTACTCGGCCAATAGCATGGGCCTGGGTGGCACTGCTGGTGACCCCAACAATCGCACTAGCATTGGCAGCCTCAAGGAGGACATGGGCATTGTGAAGAAGAATCCTTTGCTGCAGCATTTTCCGCAGCTGAGCGAGAGGGAGCACAATTCCGGGTTTGCCAGCGATATATCCAACTCGAATTCCGAGTGCGAAATGGAGGAGAAGATCAAGGTGGGTGCAGGATAATATCCCTCTACATACAGCTAAAGAGTAACCTTTTCCCTTGGCAGACTTCCGTTCTGGTGCATCCGCAGCTAAGCAAGTCGCCCAAGCCCACGGATAACTCCTCGCTGGATACGGATGACTTCCGGCAGGACAACGAGTGCCTGCCGGCCGAGAATGTGGCCGTGATCGATGAGCTGATGAGCGAGGAGAAGCTGGAGAATCTGCGGGCCATGGTCAGTGGCAATGTGAGAAAGAAGCTCTACTTTAATCCAGCCTACTTTGAGCCTCATCTGCTGGCGGTAAGTCTACCTTTAATCGCCAAAATCAGGACATGATTTCATCTCTCCCTATCCAGGAACCCCCCCAAGCAGCCATTGAATTTCTGCAAAAGATCCGCGAGGTCATTGCCATTGCCAAGTACAAGATGGCCGCCAAGCGGTACCAGCCCTCCCTGAACATCATTCCCGAGGAGCTGCAGCACGACTCGCCCAGCAGCAGCTCACCCACCATGTTCAATATTCCGCTGCAGCAGAGCCTGGCGGCCACCAAGGGCATGGGTGACAAGCGGAACAGCATTGAGCAGTGGCTACAGAGTGTGCCCAACTCGGAGGCCTCGCCTGCTCCAGCCCAAAAGTCAGCCACGAGTCCGACTAAGAAGGGCTCGGGATCTCCCGGCAAGGGATCCCTGCGTAGGGAGATTACAGCGCCCAAGGAGCGACCACCACCACCGCCCTTAAGCAAGTCGAAGACAGAGGAACCTATTTCTCCAGCTTCACCGGCAGCAGTTACTCCCAGCCGGAGTCCGGTGAAGAGCAATCCAGAGTCCCCAAAGTCCAAGTCACCCGGCGGCAGCTCCTTCGACAGCTTCTCCGCCTTCTCGGTGGCCGCCAATGTCTATGGCTTCGCGGAGACCGGTGGCGAGATCTACAACAATCCCAAGTTCATGCTGGCCGACTCGCCGGCCGCCTCGCTGCGCAGCGCCTCCAGTCGCTCCAAGTCGCTGCGGAAGCGCAGCGAGGTCCTGGACCAGTTTGCTGCTGCCAATTCCACGCCCACCTCGCTCACCTCCTTCGATCGGCAGCACTACAACATGCTGCGAAGCATGAAGCCGGCGGAGGTGATCTACGATTCCCTGAAGCGTGAGTTTGCCGCCCACATTCCCACGCCGGACTACGACAGCACCATCGAGAAGAAGATCAAGGACATCTACAGCAGCACCCAGAGCAGCATTCCCTCGGTGCCCACGCCGGACTACAGCTCGCTCAGCCGGAAGTCGCTGAAGCAATTCCAGCCGGACTCTCCCATCTACCGCCGGAAGTCGCCGCAGTATCTGATCGTGGACTACGAGACGGACAGCCTGGAGCGGCTGGAGCCCAGCAAGCGCAAGAGCTCGCACTCCTCCAGCTCACCGTCGTCGGACGTGAGCTCCCAGCTGAGTCCCAGCCTGAGCACGGCCCTGCCGCTGGAGGAGGAAATGGAGATCAGCCACACGGTCTACGATCGCCTGGACGGATTTCGCAAGGAGGGCGAGACGAAGATGAAGCGGCTGGCGGGCAAGCATCACCACCAGCACTCGCATCCCGTCCAGCAGCAGCAGCAGCGGCAGCAGAAGGAGGCGGCGGCCAGGATCAAGTACGACACGCCCTTTCGCGGCAGCATGACCATCGAGGTGGAGCACGAGCCGCCCTCGGATCTGGAGCGCACGGACAGCGATCAGTTCGAGCCGGACACGCTGGACCGGAAGCCGAAGAAGCAGAGCTTCTGCGACATCTCCGCCTGGGATGGCCACAAGCCGCCCATGGACACGGACTTCAATCAGATCAACTCCCTGCCCGACCTGAGCCGCCAGCAGATGATGATGAGTCCAGTGCCCAGTCCGGCGGCCATCAAGCCGCGGACAGCCTCGTTCATCCTGCGCTCGAGCAACTCCTTCCGGAATCTGCGGGAGATCTACGAGTCGCCCTTGGTGGCCCAGCAGGAGAGCTGCAAGTGCGAGAAAAAGCCCACGCCGGAGGAGGAGGGTCGCATACTCACCCTGGAGGCCAAGCACTCGCGACGTCAGCGCGGAATGGGCATGGAGACCTCGCCCACGCACTCGGTGGTGGATGTCACCAAGGTGAACAAAACCACCATTAAGATTTCATCACCCAAGGCGGAGAAGGCCACCGATGCTCCTCCGCCGCCTCGGCCCAAGGCCAGCAATCAGCACTACTGTCCACCGCTGCCCACTCAGGGGGGCAAGCGTCCACTGCCTCCACCTCCTCCCCCCAGCTCAGGGGAGCAGCACCAGCAGCATCATGCTCCGGAGGAAGATGCCTACAGCCTGCACAGTGAGGTGACAGAGGTCACTGGCGTCTCGGAGTTTGACAACAACACCATGTCCAGCGCCATATCGGCCACCACCGAGGAGCGCACTCACACCAAGGGCTCCGCCAGGACAGCAGCAGCGGCAGCAGCCAAGACAGGAGGCAAAGTCCAGGACGAGGACTACGAGGGAATGTACAGCAAGAAGATCAACAGTCTGAGGAATGACTATAGTCTCACCAAGTATCTCAATCGACGGAAAAGCCAGCGGGAGGAGGCCTCCAAAGGGGCACAGGATGCTGCTCCAAAAGACGCCCCGGAATCCGTAGAGTTTCCTGGCAACAAGAACCTCAAAGACGTCGATCTCGTCCAGTTTGATGCTTTGAGCGTGAGCTCCCGTTCCAATCGGAGCAGCGGCCATCTCTCCGAGCGCACCAAGGAGATGTATCGCAACGCCGGTGTTCCCGTGGGCATTGCCTATCCCCAGCGAGCGGCCACTAGTTCCGGCGGAGCCAATTCCGGGGGCAATGTCCAGACCGTGTACCGGTGTGAGATCGAGCAGGCGCAGCTCACGGCCGGAATGCAGATTGCCATTGGGTTGAAGGATCGGGCCAAGAAGGCCAAGGATCTGAAGAATGCGTGGCGCAAGTTCGTCACCATGGCGGCCAATAAGTTCAGTCCCAGCCAGAGTCCGGCGCCCACGTACGGCACCAAGAATGCAGCCGGGTTCTTGGAGGACGATGGCATTGCCTCCATCATAGAGGACGCCGCCCAGAGTGCAGGAATGGGTCAGCCGGGAATGGGCAGCCAGACCTACTACGAGCAGCGTTTCGGGCAACTGGACAGCGGCTACATGAGCACCGATTCCACGGAGCTGTACAAGCGCAATGTCTACGATCGGTACAACTTCAAGATGCTATCTGGGGGCCGGGGTCAGGTCATTCGCGTGGACACCATCGAGGACAACGACGAGGAGGAGAGCGGCCCCAATGACAGTCGCTTTGAGGATCTGGAGCATATGGTTTCACCAGGACACAGCCGCCGATCTCCCGAAACCTTGGGCGTGGTGACCAATGGGGAACTGAGCGACGCCGACTCGGACAAGACGCTCACGCGATCCCACTCCCAAACGAACTCCCAGGAGCTGAATGTGCGCGGCAGCACCACCACAATGTCATCCTACTCCTCGGACGAGAACGGTGGACGGGGGCACAGCACCTGCTGCGGCTCCTCGGAGACGGACGAGGAGACCAATGCGGAGGACATGTGGGAGTCGGGGGCGGAGAGTATAGAGACCCATTCGGTGCTCTACAAGATGATACGGAAGAGTTGAAGTATGAATAGTCTATGCAATAAATAGTTTCTAGGGACGTGCAATAGCTATATATCCGCAGCAGACTTTTAGACCCTAAGACTATATAGCAAACGATCAGTGCAATAACTGGAGATTCTTGCCAAACCACAAGGTGCAATTTTAGTAGAGTTAGGACTACAGATAGATGAGAAGGAAACCCCTGGGGAAACTGCATGCAATACGCAGGACAACGAACCCAAGCCCCAAGATATCCAAGTGCAATCAATATATATAGTATATATATCGTGTATTTATGGTAACGGATGCGTATTGTGATAAATGTCAGCAGTCTTGGGCCGGAAATGTGCAATCTTAGCTCGTAGTGTCAGTTGTAAATGGTTAATCAATAAGTTTAGAGCTTGTAAGTGAGAATAAATAAAAGAAATCGAATTATGTAGAGTAATAAATGGGGTTGTTTGCTTGTAACATACTTTTGGGTGGTAAACTAGAGAGTTTTACCTAGAAAATTACTAGTGATTATACATCTGAGAAGTACTTTTTTCATTGTCTTTGACAGGAGCGATCAGAGAGAAGGAAAGATGGGGCATTACATCCTGATGTTACTTTATAAGGTAGCTAATCCCTATCTACTTTCTGAGATCATGACTATAAAAGGAGATCTCGGTTATTTATTTGTATAAAAGGTTGCCTCATCAGTTCATATCTCTCAACTCTTTCAGGAAAACAAGCAATAAAAAGTGAACTACAATTCCTTAAAAGTACATTTTAACTTAATTAAAAACCCTCTTATTTAGCAGTTCATTGCAGTCCCTTAAAAGTACTTATTAATTTAATTAAATAAATACTTTTTCACCTAACAACTTTAACCATAAATAAAAGATAACTTCCAGTTTAAGGATTTTCCAGGAAAGCTATTTTAACACGGGAAAAGCCCAGAAGTAACTCCGATTTGTTGCCTAGATTTATGACCTGCCCCGCTGTCCATGTCTTTTTCCCTGATTACTCCCGCTATCGTTAGATTTCGTTAGATTACCGGGTAATGGTCTATCCGAGCGCAATCTACACACCTGTTCGATAAGGCGAATTCTATAAATCCACGCATGGCTTGGCTTTCGCCTTCAGTTGCCTCCGAAAATGTCACGGATCTTGGTCGTTCTTCTTGTGCTGGGCGCTGTTTGCAGCAGCTCCCTGGCGGATCCCCTCTATCGCAATGCAGAGGATACGCCCCAGGTCCCCCAGCTGGATGGACGCATCGTTGGTGGCCAGGATACCAACATTACCCACTATCCGCACCAGATCTCCATGAGGCTCAGGGGAAACCATCGATGCGGTGGCACCATTTACAATCGCCACACCATCATCAGTGCCGCCCATTGTGTGAACACGCTGACTTCCGTGGCGAACCTCACAATTGTGGCGGGTTCGTCCAACATCTGGTTCCCCACGGGACCCCAGCAGGAGCTGGCCGTGCGCGAGATCATCATGCATCCCAAGTACAGGACCCTGAACAATGACTACGATGCGGCCATCCTAATTGTGGACGGTGAATTCGAGTTCAACGAGGCCGTTCAACCCATCCAGCTGGCCAAGGAGCGTCCGGAGCATGGTACATCGGTGACAGTCACCGGTTGGGGCACCACCAGCGAGGGTGGTGTCATATCCGACGTCCTGCAGGAGGTGCACGTCGATGTGGTAGAGAATTCGGAATGCAAGAAAGCCTACTCCATAATGCTGACCAGCCGGATGCTCTGCGCTGGTGTCACCGGCGGCGGCAAAGATGCCTGCCAGGGCGATTCCGGCGGTCCGCTGATCTACAACAACGAGCTGCTGGGCATTGTCTCCTGGGGCACGGGCTGTGCCCGCGAGAACTATCCGGGAGTGTATTGCTCTGTGCCTGATGTTCACGATTGGCTCCTGGAGACCGTTGCCGCCTACGAAAATGTGGGTCAAATTGAATTCCTGTAAACTTTTCTTACTTGAATATATCATTGGGAAGACTGTAAATTGTTTTTACTAACTGTCTTTGGAGTTGGAGGGGTTGTTCTTGGGCTTGTTCATATGTCTTTAGATCCTTAAACTACCCAGTGACTTACCTTTTATCCCTGAAAAGCTTATCCCACTCCTCCCCATTCTGAGTTTGTTAATACCTGAAAATTACATAAGGCGATAAGCACTAGCCATCATGATATAGCCAATGATAACACAGCCTTATATTGTTTGTTTGATTACGGTTTTATTGTATTCCATTAGGTAGCTCTATCCGGAACGATAGCGTATCAATTGCCTTTGAAATTCCCTTGTTTATTGTGCTCCGCCGGCGGCAATTGTTTCTTCAATCCAATCCAGAAAACTGGCCACGTAGCTGTACACTGTCGGATAGTTGGGTCGGGCACAACCGCGTCCCCAGGACACCAGACCCACAAGCTGATTATCAATGACCAAGGGACCACCGGTATCTCCTTGGCAGGCATCACTGCCACCTTCAGTCACATAACCTGCACAGATCATCCGTTCGGTGACCTCGCCAGCGCCATAGATCTCATTGCACTGCTCCGTGCTCACCACCGGCACCTGCGTCTGCTCCAGGATGTAGCTGGAGGGACCCCATTCCTCTCGATAGCCCCAACCGGCCACCGTGGCCAGGCGACCCACTGCCGGACGCTCCGGCCGGATTTCGGCCTTGCTGATGCCAAAGTGGCTAAGGTTTAGCGGAGTGTCCAGGAAGAGCACTCCGATGTCATAGTCGGCCGTGTAGTAGTCAAAGTTCGGATGGTGCGTCCAATTGGCCACGGGATAGATGATGCCATCGGGTCCGGTGCGGGTATTGGCACCCACCACAGCCAGCAGCTTGGTCTCCGCCGGCAGATTGTACAGGCACTGGGCGGCGGTGAGCAGGACATGTTCCGAATAGATGACACCGGCACACTCGTGCTTGTAGCTATCCTCCACATCGCGACGGTAGCGCAGGGAGACAATGTACGGATGACGGGCCACGTCCACGGTAGAGCCATTGATAATCCTTGGCTGCGGTTGTACTTGTCCCTCGGAGGATACTCCCAGGGAGAGCAGGAGGAGAAGCAGGAGCGGTGCCATTAGCTGAGGCTGTGGGATGCACATGTTCCGTCGATTTGCCCGGGCTAGAGGTTCGTATGGAACTGATTGCGGGTCTCGATTTTGCACCTTTTGCCGTGTACGACATTCAATGATTAGCTTAATGACCGGTCCTCGAGATAGCTACAAGTATAAACAGGGTACGAGCAAGATAATGGAGTTCCAAAGGGGGACTGTGCTCAGTTAATCTCCAAGTATCCAAGGCTTGCCTGCTCTTAGGTTTTTTTAATTTGGTTAAAAATAGGTAAAGGTTTTTTAGAGAGGATTAAAGAGAGTTTATTTTGAAAGGCTTATCACCTGAAATTTAGTTCTAGGAATGGAAGAAACTATAGATTTTACAAAAGAAATGATTAACCCTTAGGTCCACTCTAAAGTGTTTTCTTTAACAAAACTTTGCCTACTTCTGGGGCTTTTCCTAAGAAACCTCAACCTCCAATCCCCCTAAACCATTCTAGACTTTTTAGTTTCGATTTCTTGGCAGTTACTTAATCTCAAATCCACCTGTCCAAGGTTGATCTAATCTTCCGTATAAACCGATTACGCTTGGGAAAAACTTATAACATCAAACTCTGGTTAATAGGGAAAGCCCCAAGGCACGTGGTTGTTAGAAACCAATTTATTTACAAGAAACATAAAATTCACATAGATAAAATTCAGGAATTATGAAATACGCCCTAGAGCTGCGCTCGCTTTTCATCGATCCAGGACCTGAGAGTGGCCACATTGGCATAGACACCGGGATAGTCGGGCAAGGCACATCGGTTGCCCCAGGACACCACGCCGTAGAGCTGATCCCGCACCACCAGCGGCCCACCGGAGTCACCCTGGCAGGCATCTGCGCCGCCCTCGCCTCGCTTGCCGGCACACAACATTTGCTCCGTGATGCGATAGGTCTCATCCCCAAAGTCCTCGTAGTCCTGATCGCAAACCTCGTTGCTCACAATTGGCACATCGACGGCCAGCAGAACGTTGGAGGCCGAACCACCGGAGGCGGTGGTGCCCCAGCCGCTAATCTTGCTAATGGATCCCGGTAGCGGTGGCTCCGAAGCCAACTTGATGGCCTTGATGGTGAAATTGTTGAGGGGCAGTGGCGGATCCAGGACGAGCAGGGCCACATCGTTGTTGTAGGCCGCTCCCGAGTAGTAGTCCTCGTGCATGATGATCTCCTTCACGGAGGTAATGACGCCATCCGATCCGGTGCGGTAATTGGAACCGGCTACCACCTTGAACTGACTGGCCACCGTGCCGATGACGCAGTGCGCCGCCGTCATCACTGTCGTACTGTCGATGATGGAACCACCGCAGCGATGCGAGTAAGGATTCTGCGGCGTGGTGATGCCCTTGTATCTCAACGAGATTTGATACGGACACTGGGCAATATCGGTGACATAGCCGCCAACGATGCGTCCATCGGGAAGGACGTTCGTATCCTGATCCGGACCTTCCTGGAGGGGCAGACCGCGTACCACCAGGCAGCAGGTGAGGAAAGCTGAGAGGCAAACTAACCAAGAGCGCGACATGTCGAGGACTGAGGCCCAAAACTGCTGGGACGGTCACTACAAGGCTTATCTAATGGCCTACACCGACTATAAAGATCATAAATTTTATTCTGGATACGCTCGGTCATTCGCAACAACTAGTGATTAGGTTTATGGTTAATCACACTAAGCAGCATGGTTTGGGCATGGATTCTTAGGGTTTATTTAAGGAGGTGCAGGTGGAGGAGGTTGTTATGTCACTAGGAGAAGTTTAGAGGTTCTTAGGGTCTTATGTTCTTTAAGATTCTTGAGATTTATTTGGAGAGATTGGTTCTTAATGGTGTAAATCCTAGAGGTCTTTGTTTAGATTTTAGGGATAATTTAGGCTTAACCTTTTAAGAATTTTATAAATAATTCTCGAGGATAAGGGTTTTATTGTAAATATCCAGGTTTAAGTAATGAAGTTACCATCACCGTAAGCTTCAAATAAAGCTGGAATAGAAGTCTAATATTAAATAGGATTTAAAAAAACCTTAAGTCTCTAGGACTATGGATAACATATTAGAAGAAAGACACGGGCTTATTGTGTTTTAGTTTATTAATTATAGACTTGAGGCAACCTTGGTAACTATAAATTTGATAAAATCAAAATCCTTGTAAGATTTACCTTTTAATTTAATAAAATTTAAATCCTTGTAAGTTGTACCCTTTCTTTTTCGTCTTAATTTTCTTAGCCAGTTTAAGTCTGAACTTGACACCAGACGAAGCCATAAAAATATATATGACGCCTTGTATATAAAGTACAAAAATCGATAACTGCAGTTTATTTGAGGAATTGGGTAATCAAAAAAATGCAAGCAGGATACAAGACGGTACAAAAATATATACAATGTAACACAATTTATGTATAGTATTTATGTGTAAACTTTATTCAATTTTATAATATCAAATATAAGGAAAACACAAAGGTAATACCTGCTCAGCTATAAAAATTTACAAAAAGCTTACTATATAAAGATTTAAAATCAAATATTCCATTTAAAACACAGCTCCTCTTCTCGATCTCTCCTAAACCCCCCTCTGCTTGGCTATCCAGTCCTGGAAGTGGGCCACATTCGAGTACACTCCCGGATAGTTGGCACGTGCACAACCCTCGCCCCAGGAAACAATGCCAGCGAGCTTGCCATTGATTACCAGTGGTCCACCGGAATCTCCTTGGCAGGCATCTTTGCCGCCCTCCGGAACCCCAGCACACATCATGGCCTCACTGATGGGTCTCCAATAGTAGGCTTCCTGGCACTTGTCGGCGTCCACAATGGGCACATTGACCTGCTGCAGCTGATTGGAGGAGCGACCACCCTCGGTGGTGTAGCCCCAACCACTAATGGTGGCCGTGGCACCCACTTGTGGCTGCTCAGCGGCCAGCTGAATGGCCTCCATGTCGTCGTATGTGTCCAGGGGCAAGGGAGGAGTGATCTTCAGCAGAGCAATATCGTTATCCGTCGTGGTGGCGTTGTACAGTTCATGAGGTATTAGTTTCTCCACTCGCACGACGACGCCATTCATAGTGCCGATATTGTCCGAACCCGCTACGACCATGAAGTTCTCCGCCAGACGATTGTACACACAATGGGCGGCGGTGACAATGGTCTCCTTGTCCAGGATGCAGCCACCGCAGGTTTGGGCATAGGCACTGGTCGTGGAACTGCGTCGGCGCAGCTGCACCACATACTTTGTGTAGAAGCTGGACGTGTCTGCTCCGCCCACAATCCTGCCATTGAGATCTGCTTGGGGATGAGCTTCCACTTGGAGCAGGAGCAGGCCTGCGATTATCGGTAGCAGAACTTTGTTCATTTCGTAGATTCGATCAGTGACTAAATCGTTTGTGTTTGGAAGTCGGAAAATAGCGAGAAGCTTTGCCTTTATCTGGAATTGGTCAATAAATTGTTTCAGGTGGAACGCGACCGATAAGATGGTCAATAATAAGAGAGTGACGATAGGACGCAGTTAGCTTGAGAGAAGACCTTGTGATGACTAAGCGAAGTAATTGTGGATCAAGTTTATAGATCGATATCTATTTAAGTAAATATTTTACGAAATAATACCTAAAATGTATTAAATAAATAGGAAACTGCTTCTAGATATACTCTTCTAATGATATTATTTAAAGTCATAGAACCCATAAATGTTCTTAAAGATACACCCTTTTCTTGTAGATAAATCTTAAATCACCTTTCGGTTTCAGTTTAAATCCTTTTTACACTCTAAAGACTTTCCTTCGAAAGCTTAAAACCTGCCACAAATAACTCATTCAAACCTAAACTACTACAAAATCCCCAAAACTATGCAGTAACCTCTAAAGTCACACCTTGACCAACCCATTAAGCTCCCTAAATTCCACCCAAAAAGTTACCAGTTTATATATTTTCGAAAATCCCCGAAAGCATGCTCACTCATCCTCAAATTTATTGCAAAGATTTAGCATTTTCTTCGATCCATTCTCGCAGACTTGGCACATCGGCATACACCCCGGGCAATAAGTCCGAGGCACAGGCATAGCCCCAGGACACAATGCCCACCAGGGTGTTGGTACCCACCACCAAGGGACCGCCCGAGTCACCCTGGCATGCATCCTTCTTCTTCTCATACGCACAGACCATGCTCTTGTAGATGATATCGCCGTACTTGTAGGCATCCGAGCCGCAGGTACGCCAGTCCACAATGCTCACGTACACCTCCTGGAGCACCTTGGGCAGGGACATGCACCAGAAGTAGCACTTGACACCCCAGCCAGTGACCACGGCCGTGGTTCCCGTTGCTGGCGTCTCAGTGGCCAGTTCCACATAGCGAATGTCAGCGGTTTCCTGGACCTTTTCCGCCAGCTTCAGGATACCCACATCGTTCTCCATGGTCTGGGAACTGTAGTTCTCGTTGTAGGTGAGATTCCGGACAGCTACCAGAATGCCGCCCTCGTTGTAGAGCGTGGAACCGAGGCGGACAAATACCTTGGAGGCCTTCCTGCCCACCAGGCAATGGGCGGCGGTGACCACGGTGTCCGCGTCGAGCAAGCTGCCGCCACAGAAATGGGAGCCACTCTTGGTCTGCAGCGAAACCTGGTAGGGATGGGCAGCGATGGTGGTGTCCTCACCGCCCACAATGCGACCCTCGTGCTCGAAGGGATCGCCCCGGGAGGCGCCAATGGTGCCGGCCCAGGCCGAAGCCACAGCCAGGCCAAGTAGAGTGGCCAAAAGTAATCCTCGCATTCTGTACGCAACAAACTAAGGCATTCAAGGTGGTAGAAGCAGTATTTATAACCTTTTAAGGGGTCTTCAAGGTGGACAACTGACAGCTGACAGCTGACACTATCGGTTCGATCTTTTGAGCCAGGGAACTAGCATACTTCGTGGCCTGAACTCTGCTGCTACCCATCAACCCCAAAGTCCAGACAGTCTTATCAATCAAGGCATTTGCTATCGTGTCAGGTAGTCGGAAGTCTGCACTTGAACAGGTGTCAATAGATATAGATGGGTGTCTTGGGGCTTCGCCGTGAGTATTGCACAAGACACACCTCTAATATTTTTATGTAGTAAGATCCATGACCCATTATGACAAGGTAACCTGAAATTCTAAAAACTACCACCAAGTATAAACCAAATTTAATGGCTCATAATGAAAACAGCAATTAACCTGAAAGGAATCAGATGTGTAAGGCCAATGACTAGCTGGGAATACCCTTCCTACAAAAGTAAGGGGTGCCTCCTAACCGCAATGGCGAATATCAACCGCAAATATCAATGAAGTTCAGGCACTTTAAATTAATTTTGATAACAAAAACTGTTTTCCAAACAACATTATCAGCTGGGAGAGTATATGAGAGATTAGAGCCTAAACTGTTGGCAAATATTATGGATCACTTTCGACCTTTTTTACTATCGATTCACAAAACGCATAAGTTCTACAAGTCACGGTTCAGCCTGCAAGACATGACATTTCCTTCTTCCAAAAACTGAAATCTTTGCAATCTTATCTTAAGCGCCCTTATATGTGGTAATTAATCTTAAGGCACCTGCCCCAGACCCATCAACTCAACTCAACTTATCAATGGATTGAAGATGGAGTGGAACTCTGGCCACGCGATGCACTCGAGCCGGAGGAAGATTAGATACATCGTCGCGTCTCAGCAAATGTTTACCCGCCACTTGAGACCACTCGAAGTCATGCGAAACCACACGAAATCGTTTGAAATCATTTGAAATCACGGAAGTGAGTACCCTTGAGCCCTTGAACAGATATCAGGCAGTGACGTTGGGCCAATGAGAGTTGTGATAGTGGTTTATGGTTAGAGTTATCTAATTTAAACGTCCAGAATATGTAATAAATGAACCCACAATTTGCGCTTCTATTTGTATTGCGAATATTCAAGACTCTCAAGGGGTGGAAAATCAATAAGTTGATTAAAGTGCAAGGGCTTGGTAGCGTCAGAGAACTTATCAGATCATAGGACTTATAAATCTGGATTTAATTAAACTTTCGCTGGAAGCTAGGATTCCTAGAACTAAGAATACTTGAAAAATGTTTTAAAAATGTCTCAAAATTTCTATGAAATCATTAACTAATCATCATCATCATCAACTTTGATAGATTTTTGCTTTAAAATCTAAAGAAAGGACCATTAAGCCTCTTTAGAAAACTCCTTTGGGAACTTTTCCCCATAAACTCTTTTCCATAAGACCCCCTATTGTGTCCAACAAAAAATCCATGTATTATGTTCTTTACTCCAAAGTTTTATTCAATGAAACTGATATTCAGCCCACGGACTAGCTTAAATGCTGTTAGCGGCGCTGACCACCCAGGAGCGGAGGACAGCCACATCGGCGTAGACACCGGGGTAGTTGGCGTAGGCGCAACCGTATCCCCAGGAGACAACACCCACAAGGACGCCACCGGAGACCAGAGGGCCACCGGAATCACCCTGGCAGGAGTCCTTGCCGCTGGCGTAGGCACAGATCATGCTGCTCTTGATCTGACTGCCGTATCCATAGGTGGAGGAAGCACACCTTGACTGGCTCACGATGCTCAGGTTCACGTACTGCAGCTGGGTGGGGATGGAGCTGGAGCCGGAGGACTGGGTGCCCCAGCCGGAAACGGTGGCGGCGGCTCCATTGGCCGGGTTGTAGTTGGCCAGGCCGATGGCCTTGATCGAGGAGCTGAAGCCCAGGGAGGAGCTAAGACGGATCACGGCGATATCGTTGACCATGGTGTTGGCGTTGTAGCCCTCGTGGTTGCGGAAAGCGGCCACGTTGACCAGGCTGCCGCCGGAGTTCCAGTAGCTGGATCCAGCGCGGACCTTCAGGGACGAGGCGGACACAGACTGCAAGCAGTGAGCGGCGGTCACGATGATGTTGGAGGAGTAGATGGAGCCACCGCAGGAGTGGCCGCCGTTGCGCTGCAGGGAGATCTGCCAGGGGAAGCTGGTGATGGTGGTAGCGTAGCCTCCGACGATGCGGCCATCCAGCTGGGGCAGGAGACCCTCGGGGACGGTGCCTCCCAGGGCGCAGGCCACGGCGGACAAAAGGATCACGAACTTAAGCATGGTGAGCTGAGCTGGTTAGTGCTTGCTAACCTGCCGCCGCCGGGTGCTTTTATACCAAAGACAGTGGTCTTATCTGTCCCACCCTTCAAGGGTTTGTGGCTACGTCGCAATTGGGACAAGAGCCGGGAGAGGCGAGAGAGAGACACGAGTGCTGATTCAACTGATTTTATTTCAAGTGCTTAGAGCTTTGATTGCGCTGTTTACAGATCGCGGGCGGTCTCCTCGATCCAGGAGTGGAAGTGGGCCACATCGGCGTAGACTCCGGGGTAGCGGACGTCACCGCAGCCATAGCCCCAGGACACAACTCCGACCAGTTCGTTGCCGGAGACCAGCGGGCCGCCGGAGTCGCCCTGGCAGGCATCTTTGTGGGCAGCGTAGGCGCAGATCATGGTGTCCTTGATCTTGGAGCCATAACCGAACTCGCTGGAGCGGCAGCGGCTCACATCGACGATCTTCAGGTCCACGGCCAGCAAGTGATCGGGAATGGTGCTGCCGCCGGACTCGGTGGTGCCCCAGCCAGAGACAACAGCGGTGGCGCCCTCGCGGGGATTGGACTCGGCGATGCGGATCTCGCGGATGGTGGAGCGCAGGCTCAGGTCGGACTCCAGGCGGATGATGGCGATGTCGTTGACCATGGTGCGGGAGTTGTAGCCCTCGTGGTTGCGGAAGGAGCGGACGGAGTGCACGCTGCCGCCGGAGCGCCAGTAGGTGCTGCCGACGCGCACCTTCAGGTCCTTGGCCTCAATGGACTGCAGGCAGTGGGCGGCGGTGATGACGATGTCGTGGGAGTAGATGGAGCCGCCGCAGAAGTGGGAGCCGCTGCGCTGCAACGACACCTGGTAGGGGTGGGCCTCGATGGTGGTCTCATAGCCGCCGACGATGCGTCCGTCCAGCTGGGGGACCATGCCCTCGGGGATTGTGCCGGCCAGGGCGCAGGCCACAACGGAGAGGAGTACCGCGAATCGCAACATGTTAATGGTTTGTATGCTAATCCCCGGATCACGAGCCCTTATATACACACCTCCTCCGAGAGCGGTGATCCCCCTTCGACACTCCAAGCTAAGTCTTGCGTCACGTTCGCCAAGATACGGCCCGTCAGCGATAGCAGGAACCAATCAGCTTATCGCCCCACTCCACGCACCGCCGAAGGCGTTATCCAGCTCTGCCCGGAGGGATCTCGCTGCCCCGCTGGCATGGAGAGATAGTGCGATCCCTATAAAAGCGCCGCCCATTCGGAGGTGGATTCATTGGATCCTCACCATGCTGAAGTTCGTGATCTTGTTGTCTGCCGTTGCCTGCGCCCTGGGTGGCACCATCCCGGAGGGACTCCTGCCCCAGCTGGATGGCCGCATCGTCGGCGGCACTGCTACCACCATCAGCAGCTTCCCCTGGCAGATCTCCCTGCAGCGCAACGGTGGCCACTCCTGCGGTGGCTCCATCTACAACTCCAAAATCATCGTGACCGCCGCTCACTGCCTGCAGTCTGTGTCCGCCTCGTCCCTGAAGGTCCGCGCTGGATCCAGCTACTGGAGCTCCGGCGGCACCCTGGTCAGCGTGGCCGCTTTCCGCAACCACGAGGGCTACAACGCCAACACCATGGTCAACGATATCGCCGTGATCCGTCTGAGCTCCTCCCTGGGCATGAGCTCCACCATCAAGGCCATCGGCTTGGCTAGCTCCAACCCCGCCAACGGCGCTGCTGCCTCCGTCTCCGGCTGGGGCACCCAGTCCTCCGGCTCCAGCTCCATCCCCTCCCAGCTGCAGTACGTCAATGTGAAGATCGTGAGCCAGTCGCAGTGTGCTTCCAACGCCTACTCATATGGTAGCCAGATCAAGTCCTCCATGATTTGCGCTGCTGCCAGCGGCAAGGATGCCTGCCAGGGTGACTCTGGTGGCCCTCTGGTTTCCGGTGGAGTCCTTGTTGGTGTTGTGTCCTGGGGATACGGTTGCGCCCTGGCCAACTACCCCGGTGTCTACGCCGATGTGGCTGCCCTCCGCTCCTGGGTGGTCAACGCTGCAAACAGCGTTTAAGCGGATCCTTGCGAAATAAATCGAACCTTCTGAACATAATTCCCTGCTGGCGTCTTTATTTGGGCAATTAATTGCGGGTTGTTGGTAGTTACAACATTTTACAGGGGTTGTTAAGAGATTTAACATATTTTACATCTTATTTGTGAAGATTTTCAATATACATAAATACTTAAACTTAATCTGCACTTAAAAAGTGCTTAAAAATATTAACTATATTCCAAATAAAATGTAAAGATTTTCTTTTCACTAATTACATCCCGGAAAATATAATGTAACCTTTTCGAAGGCCTAAAGACTTTATATTGTAGAATTATGCGATCTCAGCTATATCGAAATGGTATTGGGAACATTCCTGTTAAACATCATAGCCTTTGATGGACCTAATCGGTTCAGAAAAGCTTTCGCTATTGATTAGGGTTATCTTTTTCCTAGATCCCTCAAGAGTGGCTGATTATTCGGGGGCATTGTCATTGGCATTGTCATTCAACATTGACTTCAACAAAAAATCAATGCCTTCATCATTCCACCGTCCATTGGTATGTCGAAACTCAGGTGAATCAGCCATGGATTCGGCCGACCTTCTCCAAAAATATAATACATAGCATATTCTAATGGTACGGACCCCTTTCGGTTGCTGAAGAATTTTCTATCCTCATTTTATCCTGGATTGTACACACCCATTGATTTGCGACGACATATGTTTCCATATCAACAAAATAAAAAGGCTTGAAAGCTCTTATTTCCAAAGAAAGTTGTCCAAATTTAAATTATTTTAAATAAAACCCCATTTTTTTCTAAACACCTTTTAAGTTTTCGGGCAGTAAAATTTTGCATATATGCAAATTTTGCAATTTTGCGTATTTCTATAGCACGATTTGTTTTGGTTTTACTTTGTTAACAAAGATGTTATGGGCAAAAATGTTCTCTCGCAAAAATTGCGAGCTGAATAATTCGGTAAAGATAACAGTAAGATTTTTGCATTTGCATTATCTCTTTTTCTAATGTCCCATGCGATAAAAAACGTTATTTGTTATCAGTGCTCCGAAACTACTGGCAGTAAATCCACAAAATTTAGTCTCTAAACAGATTTTTTGACTGGCTTTGTAGAAAACAAAAACTTACTGTAAAAAAGTTGTGATTTTTAATTTTATCAGAAATTAAAGTTGGTCCTGTGCGACGTATATTTAGTTTATTTTATATTATTTTAGATAAGGAAAAACAATAAAAGCAATTGCAAGCGATGGAGGGAAAATTTGAACAAGGATGAAGTTAAGTTAAATAATCACAGAACTAAAAATAATATAAGAATGCATTAGGCGTGAAAGAAGGCAAAACGTATAGAAGAAAATAACCCAAAAGTTATGGAAGAGCGAAGGCACATTGAGCGCTGCGTATTCCCAATAGAAATAATTTATTTAATTGCTTTGCACATATTACTTTAAGTATATATAATGTAAGTTTGTCATTTTAAACGCAACAGCAAATGCACACACATTTACACATTAAATTGTTGACTTTATATAAAAACATAATAAATAAAATTGTTTTCATTTAATTTCATAACTATGAATTATAATTGAATTATAAAAAAAAAATCCAAAAAATGATGACAGTGACACAAAGTAAATTTAAAAAAAATATATATTCGATCTTTTTGCTTTAAGACAAAAACATTATTAGAATAAATGATGGCACAACATTTTAAAATTAGACTTATTAAGATATACCTTTAGGTTTCGGTAAACTTTGACTTTGATCGGTCGGCCGACAAAACTACTTCCATTTTTTGTCCCGTGCGACAGGGGTAGTTTTTTTCAATTTATATCAGCAATTATCTTGAAAATGAAAAGTTGGCCGAACTCAACTTTTTGTAAATTTAAATTTGACTTGCTTTAATTGTGTCTTTTGTGCTTTAAAAGCGTACAAATGTCCCGTGCGACAGAATGGAATTGCCAATATCTATTATAATAGCCATTTGCACAGCGGCACACCTTTTGCTGACAGCTCACAGACGATCGATCGTAGCCAAAGTAACAGTCTAAGTCCTGCAAGGTAGCTTAATTAGTTTGGCAAAAGTCTGGGGCTCAGCAGGACCTACCGTGTCGCAGGACCACATCGGCAGTGTCCGACCAGCTGCCAAGTCTGGAAGTAGGAATATATATTAATATCAAATCAAATAAATCGGTGCAGCAGTAGCGACACACGAACGAGAGGACTTAGGTACACTGTGCTCAATGCAGCTCTTTGAAATATATTGATATTGAATTTAACGGAACAACGAAAAGGGAAAAATGATTTCAAAAACTTGTGACGCGGACGCGCACAAATACATTATTATAATAGAAAGGATAAATTATGGGAAGAAATAGAGGCATAGAAAATGAAATCACTATATATTTGAATTAATCGCTCGCGCGCGCCATTAATCGAGGAGGGTCACACTGGATAGAAAACTCGACGGCCACACTAGAAAGTGGCAAATCAGAATCGGCGGCGGCCACACTAGGCCTAGCCGGGGCCTATAAGGCGGGCGGTTGGCCGAACTTCGCCACTCAGCAGCGGGCAGCCGGCTGAGTAGTCGTAGGGCCCGGATGAGGCTTAAGAGAACGTGTCCTACTGCTGCTGGGCAATTCTCCTTGTCTTAGAGGAGTTCAGGACGCGGTTAAAATTTCCTCGGGCCGGTATATCCGCAGTGCACTTTGTTGCACGCAAAATACCCGCCAGCGAAGCAACGGTGGCGTTTGATAAAATCGGTGCAGCCGTAGGATAAGACGGACGAGGGGACCTTCCAAGGCTGTGCTTAATGCAGCTGTTAAAAAAAAAACGGTTTTGAATTTAAAATGAGAATGAAAAGGCGAAGAAAAGCTGCTGAGGCAAAGAAAGGAGAAATGAAATGAAAAGAGGAGGAACACAAGGAGAAAAGAAATGAAAGAAGAAAATGAAAGTGAAATTAGGGAGAAGGTTCTGGAAGCGGTTCCCGGGACCGCGTCCTCCTGCCCCTAGGGGATTCATCCTGCCGGAGGGGCGATCCTTCGAGGACGCGGTTAAAATTGAACCCCGGTCGCCGCAAGAACAAGTGTTCTAGGGTAGAATTATAAATACTGTTGGTACTGTTGTGCGCCTTTGTGGTGTGGTTTGTTAGCGACATCTTGGTCGGCCCCGCATAACCACATGCCACTTTTGGGCACGGGAAATACCCGCCATCGAAGCATTGGTGTGCCGTGAATCCCTGACGTTTGCGGAACGTCAGGCGGCACACCGAGCAGAACTTCTTGTGCAAACAGCCCGTCTTTTCTACGTACTGCCGCTCATTTGCCTCGATCGCCCTTTCACTGTCGGGCTCTTCAACGGTATTATCGCGGCGCGACGGTTATCACGTCGCAGCCGCCGCTCTTCAGCGATCTCGGGAAGTTCGGGCAACGCATTCCGTCCTAGACGGTTGCGTCGCGCCGAAACTTCCCGAGATGAAACCGTCGGGGCGGATGATGGAGCCCGAGGAATGGGTCTGGCGGGTGTATGCGGGGCCTCCTCCACACCGTGCGGACGTGGTGGCGTGGACCGGCGAAGGACTGAGTGGCATTCGCGGAGCGTCGGCCGGTGATGGAAACATCGATGGTTTTTCAAATTTCCTCAAACATCGATATTTTCCTTTGGCCATCGATGTTTCTGTGTCGTCACTATCGAAAGAAAAAGGGAGATCAGTAAACGAGCATTTGTTTTTTGTTTTTAATTATATTATCTTTTGCAGAAATATAAGTCTACGAGCCTCCAAAGTATTGGAATGCAAGTTTCAAAATTGTTGTGCCATTATTTGATTTCATTACACTTATATTTACTTCTAGTAATCTTCCATCAGTATGGCTCCCTTTAAGACAGTCGTAGAAATTTTTGCTGTGTGCCTGCCATTAGTTGCGAGATAGAAATGGCGTTCAGCAAAGATGGACGAATAATTTTTCGCCGCAGAACTCCCCTATACCCCGACATTGTTGATAAATTCATGTTTATTGCAAAGCTTAGAATCCGTACATTTTTAAGCAATCCCAATTGATCGTTTTTTGTGGCTAATCAGGGCAGTACACTGGGGAAATCGTCCTATAAATATTATAAAATAAAAAAGTATATCACAAGGAAAATATTTAAAGGAAACACCAAAGCAAAAACAAGAAAGGTAGCTAACTTCGTCATGCCGAAGTTTAAATACCCTTGCAATAAGTAGAAGAAGAAGATATAAAAAATGTTCCCACTTTCTCTCTTTCTCGGGTACTATCATAATATAAATGTTGCCAGTGCAGAATATATATATTCCTATGGCAGCTGTATGATATAGTGGTCCGATTTTGATAAAATTAAAACCGAAATTCTAAAATATTACCAAATGGTCAGATCTAATATTTTATGCAAATATCTTAAAAATTGCTTAAGTTATAGTTTTTTTCATTAAAATTTACCCATCGTTCTTATGGCAGCCGGTTCCGACTTATATAGTAGTGAGAGCATATAGACGACTATCTGCAAAGTTTCATTCAGATAGCTTTAAAACTGAGGGACTATCTTGGGTAGAAACGGACGGACGGACAGACGGACATGGCTAGATCGACTCGGCTGTTGATGCTGATCAATAATATATATACTTTATAGGGTCGGAAATGTCTCCTTCACTGCGTTGCAAACTTCTGACTAAAATTATAATACCCTGCAAGGGTATAATAACATTTATCTGAGGCAAAAACTTTAAATTATGTAATACAAGGGTTAATATTCATGGTGGTAAACCCTAGCAATAATCAAAACTCCGCCTTGTTAACCCTAAACTTTGCTCAGGTGTTTCTTAACGTTTTGCAAAATTCGACTGTATATAGTACACGCTTTCGCGTGCCTCTGCAAGCCGATTACTTATCCCTATTTATTTCTTATAAATATTATTTTCGCAACACCTATCAGCCGAGGAGTATCTGCCTGACACTTTTCGGGTTTTCCAAACGATAAAGATATTGAAATAATTGAAAATGATTAATTCGCCCAGAAGATATGGCTCCGGTATAAAAGGGGTGCCCGCTTCAGAGGGCAACTCATTGGATCCTCACCATGCTGAAGTTCGTGATCTTGTTGTCTGCCGTTGCCTGCGCCCTGGGTGGCACCATCCCGGAGGGACTCCTGCCCCAGCTGGATGGCCGCATCGTCGGCGGCACTGCTACCACCATCAGCAGCTTCCCCTGGCAGATCTCCCTGCAGCGCAGTGGCTCCCACTCCTGCGGTGGCTCCGTTTACTCCGCCAACATCATCGTGACCGCCGCTCACTGCCTGCAGTCTGTGTCCGCCTCGTCCCTGAAGGTCCGCGCTGGATCCACCTACTGGAGCTCCGGCGGCACCCTGGTCAGCGTGGCCGCTTTTAAGAACCACGAGGGCTACAACGCCAACACCATGGTCAATGACATCGCCGTGATCCGTCTGAGTTCCTCCCTGAGCCTCAGCTCCACCATCAAGGCCATCGGCCTGGCTAGCAGTGCTCCGGCCAACGGCGCTTCTGCCTCCGTCTCCGGCTGGGGCACTCAGTCGTACGGATCCAGCTCCATCCCCACCACTCTGCAGTACGTCAATGTGAACATCGTGAGCCAGTCGAACTGTGCTTCCTCCACCTATGGATACGGCAGCGAGATCAAGAGCACCATGATTTGCGCTGCTGCCAGCGGCAAGGATGCCTGCCAGGGTGACTCCGGTGGCCCTCTGGTCTCCGGTGGAGTCCTTGTTGGTGTCGTCTCCTGGGGATACGGTTGCGCCTACGCCAACTACCCCGGTGTCTACGCCGATGTGGCTGTCCTCCGCTCCTGGGTGGTCAGCGCCGCTAGCAGCGTTTAAGCGGATCCTTGCGAAATAAATCGAGCTGAATATAACTTTGTCCTGGCGTTTTTAGTTGGGAAATTCATTGCCGGGTTTAGCTATCGTTCAAGCAAACGTAACTTTTAGCTCAAATGAATAATAATAATTCTGTAACCTGTGCTGCAGTGAATAATGGCGACCGGGACCCCTCCGATCCGGAGTTTTGCGCCGAAATATCCCTTACCTCTAGAGGAAAAAAAATCCTGGATCTTTGGCGGAAAGTGCATTTTGATTCAACTATGAAATTTCGCTCAAAAAGGTGCTGCCGACTTTGTGCACGCATACACATAAAACTCACCCAATAAACGAAATCTAAAAATAAGACTAGCAACTCCGTCTCCGTGTTTCCCCGCTTCCCCTTGCCAACAAGCGCAGTTTTGAAAAGCATTTCAGACGCCGTGTCTATATTGTTTCATATTCTTTGGTACTACATTCAGAATAACAGCAAAGTATTATTCATTCATGCTGTATTGCTCTTTGTAATCATTAACTCACGCAATGGCTAGTGGTCGGACCGAACGTTTGATGCGGGATTACCGGGAGTGTTTGCGGGAAATAATTTATAAATTTCCGCACATTATAAATAGTTTACATCCCGGAATCCTGCCTCACAGAATTTCGGACTTCAAAAAAATAGTTTTGGGCAGTATTGCCGGCAACACTGTCCATTTGACCACGACCATGGACTCAAAAGTTTGGTCAGTACCATTCTCCAGTAAATCATTTTTGGCCTGGTTTGCGATGAATGAATTACTGTCCGGGCATATTCGGTAAAATCGGTTTGCGACTTCCTCCATTGCTGCGATCTCTTTGCCGATGACCTTAAGGGCAAGTGGTGCTAAATTTGTTGCAGCAAACTTCCTTAAATTTTGGAACTGTTCCTGCCTTTCGCATCGTAGAATGGGTTCCGAGTATAATTTGGTGAATATGTAGTTGGTTCCAGCTGCTTAACAGAGATATGTTCGTTGCAGAACTTCTCTGCAATGCCTGGCGTCCCAAAGGTTTGGGACGCTTGGGCAGAATTTGCCAATTTCGGCATTTATTTCATTCCCATCGCTTACTATTCCCAGCAGGTACTTTTGGATGTTCCTCTCATGCAGTTCCTTTAAAATGACCTGCACTGTTGTAGCAACTCTGTTTGCTGTGGAAGTTACACGGGCATCGATGAAAATAATTTGGAAGGTACGTCCATCATAGGATTGGAGGGCATATGTGTACACTATGCACCTACTCACTGCCGATTGCTGATACATGAAACGGAAATGGAATTTTTTCGGTTTTTATATAAAATGTTGCAATTGCTCGTGATAAGCTATTCAATATTAAACGGTACAGCAGGGCTCGCCTTTTTACCCTTGCAGGGTATTATAATTTTAGTCAGAAGTTTGCAACGCAGTGAGGGAGACATTTCCGACCACACTCACTGCAATGGCTACAGATCGAATGATCCGGTCCAACCCAAAAAAGTGACTTCGGCTACTGACGACGGGAGGCCAGACCTCAACCGATCGCTGTCGCGAAGTGCCGTACCACGGCTGTGGTCCGCCTTATATAGGGCCCCGGCGACGTTTAGTGTGCCCGCCGCCGATTCTTGATTTGCCACTTACTAGTGTGGCCGTCGACTTCTCGGTCCAGTGTGACCCTCCTCGATTCATTGCGCGCGCGAGCCTCAAATTCAAATATATAGCGATTCCATTTCTTATGTCTATATTTCTTCCCTTACTTTAACCCATATGTTATAACTCCGATGTGGCTGTCCTCCGCTCCTGGGTGGTCAGCGCCGCTAGCAGCGTTTAAGCGGATCCTTGCGAAATAAATCGAGCTGAATATAACTTTGCCGTGGCGTTTTTAGTTGGGGAATTCATTGCCGGGTTTAGCTATCGTTCAAACAGACGTAACTTTTAGCTCAAATGAATAATAATAATTCTGTAACCTGTGCTGCAGTGAATAATGGCGACCGGGACCCCTCCGAGCCGGAGTTTTGCTCCGAAATATCTCTTACCTCTAGAGGAAAAAAAATCCTGGATCTTTGGCGGAAAGTGCATTTTTTTTTGTTTTTTATTGTTGTTTATTATTCTGGCACTACAGGTATATAATACTTTTAAATTATTGCGCTAGTCACAAAATTTAATTTAATATAACTAACTTAATCTTAACATAATTTGATTTCCTAAGTTTCTAGTGTTTTTATACCCTTGCATGGTATTATAATTTTAGTCAGAAGTTTGCAACGCAGAATGAGACATATCCGACCCGATAAAGTATATATATTCTGGATCAGCATCACTGTCCGTCCGTTTCTACGCAAACTAGTTCCGCAGGTATAAAGCTATCTGAATGAAACTTTGCACATAGGCTTCTATATGCTCTTACTACTATATAAGTCGGAACGGGCCGGATCGAACGACTATATCATATAGCTGCCATAGGAACGATCGAGAAATTTTAATGAAAACAATTATAACTTTGCCAATATTTACAATATTTGCATAAAATTTAAGATATGGCCATTTTGTATTATTTCAATTCGGTTTCAATTTTATCAAAATCGGACCACTATATCATATAGCTGCGATAGAAAAACATATGATGTCGCCCGCGACATTTGTACGCATTTAAACTAAGAAAAATCACGTGCCAAGACTTTATTTTAATTTTACAAATTTTGAAACTTATAGCTCTGGGTTAGCACTATAATTGGTGTTAAGATCGATTTCGGACAATTGTTCGTTTAAAAGATAATTACGAAAATGTAAGAAATTCGCACGCGCCACAGACAGAAGCTACTTTTTAGCAAGCCAGTTCAAGCACTGATTTCAACGAAACTTGGTGAAAGATGTGTTAATGCATAAAAATTTAATGTATTATATAACAATTCAACCTTATAATATATATGTGTTGACTTAAATATATTAAGAAGTTTTTTTTTTTAATTGAATTTTAGCCACTGTCGCTCGCGACATTTTTTTCCATTGTTCTTGTAGTCCTGTTTTTTACTATTTAAGTAAATCAGAAAAATATAAATGTGATCTCTTTTGACTCTTTGCAATCTCCGAGACATGATAGAAAGCAAAATACCAAGCATAATTCCTCTGCTTTGAAGGTTTTTATGAAAAAGCCCCATGATCTTTTTTATGGTGTTTTTCATCAAAATTATGCAAAATCACGACTTGCGCGAGTTTGCATTCGAATATTTCAAAATTTATTTCAAAATATGATAAAGGCTTTAAAAGTTGATCCTTTGGAACATTTCTTAATGTTACTGTGTTAAAAATATGAATTTTAGAGCATTTTTTTTTGGTTTTTGCCTCGGTTGTACTTTCCAGACAATAGCCCATATATGCTCGCAACATTTTTCGCCAGCGACATTCTTTGCTGGCAACATTTAATTTATGTCAGTACCCGAGAAAGCGAAAAAGTAAGAACATATTTCTTCTTCTTCTTCTACTTACTGCAAGGGTATTTAAACTTCGGCATGCCGAAGTTAGTTTCCTTTCTTGTTTATATATATTTTTTATGTGTATGTGTTTAACATAAACAAGCTTTTAACCGCCAAATTGTCCTTGCGTCCGTCCTGTCCCTTTTATGAAAATGGGCATTTCTTGAAAAGAGAAATTTAAATAACATTAGCACAATCTTAGTATTTAAAATTTTCAGCAGCAGCATCAACCCAGAGGCGGCACTATTCCCTGCTCAACATCCAGTCCCTGCTCCAGTTTAGCTTCCAACCAGCTCCGCTGGCTCTATCCCCGCAGCTACAGCAACCGGTATTGGTTGCGTTGATCTAGGGATATAATATTCCAAATGTTATAACTGACACGAATAATTTAAATTTCAAGGTGGACCACTTAAATTGTATTTATAAATATAGGAACTAAAAGAATGTAACTGGCAAAAGGATGAACCTTTTCACATGATATAAAATATGCATATTCTTGATTAGCATTACCAGTCGAGGCGTTTTAGCCATGCCCGTGTAAAACAACAGACAAACAACAACAAGTTTGGTATAATGATAATATAAATTAAGTAATGCAATAACTTTTTTTTTAACTGAAGTAAAATCGGAAAATAAACTTGGGAGGTCTTAGTCATTAATTTCCTACCAACATCTACATTCATTTGTCGGTTTGGCAACATGTTCCTACCCAATGGCACCATTGGCCTTAATTTTTCAACGTTCTTCAGCTTTTTGCTGTGTTTATTTTAAGTTTCTCATAAAGTTAAGCATATTATTTAAGCACAATTATTAAATTTAATTTTAATCACAGTACTTTGTATATCTTGTATCTCAAAGTTGGTTCCAATAGCTTTCTACTTGTTATAAATGTTGGGTTGGTAATTAATGAATTAATATTTTATGTAATACCATTCTACATTGCTATACATCATTTATTCTTTAACATCTGCACTTCGGTCAAGTGTTTTTATTTATACGCAATGCTAAATAAAGGATTCCGATTGCGTATCACGATAGTTCTTATAAATAATCTTCCCGACACCTATCAGCCGAGGAGTATCTGCCCGGTCACTTCACCTGACATTTTTCGGGTTTCCCGACCGATAAAAATAATTGAAAATGCTGATTAATTCGCCCAGAAGATATGGCTCCGGTATAAAAGGGGTGCCCGCTTCAGAGGGCAACTCATTGGATCCTCACCATGCTGAAGTTCGTGATCTTGTTGTCTGCCGTTGCCTGCGCCCTGGGTGGCACCATCCCGGAGGGACTCCTGCCCCAGCTGGATGGCCGCATCGTCGGCGGCACTGCTACCACCATCAGCAGCTTCCCCTGGCAGATCTCCCTGCAGCGCAGTGGCTCCCACTCCTGCGGTGGCTCCGTTTACTCCGCCAACATCATCGTGACCGCCGCTCACTGCCTGCAGTCTGTGTCCGCCTCGTCCCTGAAGGTCCGCGCTGGATCCACCTACTGGAGCTCCGGCGGCACCCTGGTCAGCGTGGCCGCTTTTAAGAACCACGAGGGCTACAACGCCAACACCATGGTCAATGACATCGCCGTGATCCGTCTGAGTTCCTCCCTGAGCCTCAGCTCCACCATCAAGGCCATCGGCCTGGCTAGCAGTGCTCCGGCCAACGGCGCTTCTGCCTCCGTCTCCGGCTGGGGCACTCAGTCGTACGGATCCAGCTCCATCCCCACCACTCTGCAGTACGTCAATGTGAACATCGTGAGCCAGTCGAACTGTGCTTCCTCCACCTATGGATACGGCAGCGAGATCAAGAGCACCATGATTTGCGCTGCTGCCAGCGGCAAGGATGCCTGCCAGGGTGACTCCGGTGGCCCTCTGGTCTCCGGTGGAGTCCTTGTTGGTGTCGTCTCCTGGGGATACGGTTGCGCCTACGCCAACTACCCCGGTGTCTACGCCGATGTGGCTGTCCTCCGCT